>OX439141.1:151225136-151795248 GCA_949318255.1 Pollenia labialis
AAATGCCTAGAACAAAAATTGTATTTTCTAATGATATTAAAAACCGCTAGATATCCCGCTAACCGCCAAAACGGAAATTTTACCCCGGTGGACCCATAAAAACCGCTAGAATCGCGGTAAGCCCGTCAAATTGGCAACAGTGCTGTTCCCGTACGTTTGTGTAATTTTCGGGTGTGTTCTAGAATCCGAATCCACTCGAAAGTGGATTACTTTAGCATTATTGGTGTTCTGCATTTCACATCCACATGTTTTTATTCGTTTTCAATTAGAGTAAATATGGGTTGGTGAAAGTAAACCGAATCGACTTTTATTGTAATATGTGATAACATTTTTAACAAAAAAATTAATATTGCTTTTAGCTTAAAATCTTCTTAATCCAATTGAATCAAAAATATATCGTTATCTAAAACGCAAAAGGCCCTTACTAACCCTAAATTTAAAGTCGACTTTTTCATTGATTTTGATGTAATTGTACCAAATTATTTTTACCGATTTTTCGCGAATTTCAGCCATGTTCGCGATATAAGCGATTTGGTCGTGTAAGTTTTCTGATTCTTTACAGCTTTAACGATTTATAATAAATAGTTGACTTTGCTATCATGCCGCTGTTAGCAAATTTTTGCGAATTTTCTTGAATTTAGCAATTTTTACCGATTTTTTGCCATTCCTTATAGTTTTAGGGACTTTAAATCAATTTTATGGCTGGTTTGAAATATTAAAATATTTCGCGAATTTTCGCTATTTTTGCAATTTTTTTGTTATTTTCCGACATTTTGTTGTTTTAACCAATTTAGAGATTTCAAATAAATGTTAGTGTTTGTTTAAAAGATTGCAATTTTTCGAGAATTTTAGCCATGTTAGGGATTTTTTTTTGTGATTCTTTACAGCTTTCACGATTTTTAGAAAATATAAGACATATAAGACATATCATGCTTCGGTTAGCAAATTAGCGATCTTTAGTTCAACAAAAGTTTTTTCAAACAAAAACTTTGAATACACAAAAACATGCGGATTTGAGAACACCAATTTATGACTTATGCGGATTCAAAAAATTTTTCGTTTTCAATTTGAGTCTAAACCTAGAACATACCTGTTTGTCTCTTTTTGAGAGAAATATATGCTTACTCTCATTCTAACGAACTTTACCCAAATTTTTATGATCTTTATATATATATACATATAAATATATGCCTGATGTCTGGGTAAATACCAAGTAAATACAGGGTATATTCCAAGGCGAATTGACAATAAAATTAATTTAGTTTAAAATTACCTTTCGTTTTTTAAAAATGTCGTTATATATTAATAAAAGGCTTGTTAAATTCCACTACAGTACATTTTTATCAAATTTTGTACAAAACGTTTATTCCTATCTACACTTTGGGTATACTAGGTTGTAAACCAATTCTTACCCAATTTTCCCTATTAGCCGGGTATTTACCAATTGAATATTTATTTAACCTTTTAGTAGGAATGCCTAGGTAGGTACATATCTATTTTATTAAAACAAAGTAATCTCCAGTTTTCATCTTGAAAAATATTTAAGTAGCTCCCTAAAGCTTTGTTTTATTTTAATTAATCTCATTTTACTTATTTAAAATTTTACCAACAAGTGTTAATACCTATTTGGTTAAAAAATTGCAAATTAAAAGGTTACTTACCACTGCAAAATAAGAAATGAAACCTTATTTTATAAATTTCATTAAATTTTTAAATAGGAGTAAAAGTTTCCCTTTTATTGAACTAATTAGGACTCTTCGATAGAGTTTATAAACGGCACACTCAACATGAATTTGTTTGATTGATAGAATAGGTAAATGTATTTCTTCTTTTTTATTGCAAAAATCATACATAAGTATTTATATGTATGTATGTATGTATGTATGTTATTAATTTAATCTCTTTAAACAATTTCTCCAATATTTATAATATAACAAAATTAGTTTTGTAATCCTTGTTTTTTTTAATATTTTGATATAACAATCTAATTTATATACCTATGTATGTATGTTTTTTTAATGTCCCGGCGTTAACAAATTAAGTTTTTTGATACGAAATCCCTTGTCAATGTTTTTATAAATTATATTTTTACACACTAACTAGTTGCATATTTAATAGTTAAATTATTTGCAATTTTTGTTACAAATTACTTTGCTAAAATACTTTTTTCAACCGCCTATTTTGACAATGTTTCAATTTCAATCATTTCATCCACTATTGTGAATTGTATGTTTATGACAATAATAAGAAAAAACTAAAACGAAATGCCATATCAAAACGAAATGCCAAAAAACAATAAAATAAATTCGGCAAAATAATAAATTATCACAATTTGTTGCTAAAAAGTATTTTTTAATATTTAATATTTTTTTCGGTTGCACAAAAAAATTTTAAAAATATATGTATTCAGAAACTTTAACGAAGTACAATACAGTAATAATGGGAATACAAATATTGCTCAAGCACTTGAAAGTAAAAAAATCCAATAAGTAAAAATAAGAAGTAAAAACAATAAATAAAAAGTGTTTAAAAAGATTAATTGTTGATGATATAGAAAAGAATTTAGCAAAAATTTGTTATAGATTTGGTTAGAATTTGCGTTTTCGTTAAAAAATGTTTTAAGAATATCTGTTTTAGAATAGACAAGAAATTGTTTATTACCAAGTGCTATGAATGCTGTTAGTGTGTATGTAAACACTGCAAAATTGGTCCTCCAAACAACGGAGGCCACATCTGCCGCAGCAGCTAATTTAAATCCCGAATTAGCTCGCCTTTTATTGAGTCTACGCCAGTTGCTGTCGTGTGTAGTGTGCAATCGATTGGTCAGTGATCCTTATACTCCTCATAATGGGCAATGTAACCATAATGTATGTCGACTGTGTGTGCGGGGACCAAAGATTCTGCATCCAGCATGTAACTATTGCAAAGATAACAAAGATTTCAAGACTTACAATGAGAACAAACAAATGCGCTGTCTTTTATTGTGCTACAAAAGTTTATGCGAACATTTAAGATGCAGTTCGGTATTTTCCCACTTTGCCGGACTTAAAGTAGGACAGTACAACAGTTCACCAGTACCCTCTCTTATTGTGCCTCAAATGTCTCTACAAGATTTGATTGTTGAAGGTGCCAGTTACGATGATATTTTAAATGCTTTTAATACAGATCTACCAAAACAATTTATAATGCCTCTGGGAAAACATTCCCAAATTCCTGCCCTGGTTACACCAATTACTTCAATTGCTGCAGCAACACCTCTAGCCCCAATTCAACATACTATCAAGGTACCGGGAATGCAACAAAGTGCTCCTAAAGCTTCAACTCCACCTGGCTGTGTCTCAAGTGCAGTCTCAATGCAAGTTTCACCCTATGCTCCTAAATTAAAGGTCGAAAATTCCTCCTCACATCATCAATACAAACATCATACTTCAGTGACAACATCAACTGCATCTATTCCAATTACTGCTAGCTCTCAAGATCACCAAACACCTCTTAATACGGCCGTCACGCATGCTCAAATGATTCAGCTGAACCAATTAAAAAATTCCGGTAATTTCACTTATATAGGGCCTAATACAAGAGGAATTGTGGTACCTATTGTATCATCTTCAGGTTCTACTGCCGTACCGCTTTCCATAGCATCAGCACGTTTACAAACTCTTAATCGTCAATTTGCACAGGCAAGAGCTATGGCTGTATCTTCGACTAACACAGCTGGAACATCTGTAAATACGAGCAGCAACTCTATGGAACCTAGAAATACTTTGGCGACATTTAAGGGATCAATGTCTACATCCCAAACAATAAAATCCGCAGCTACTTTTAGTTCTTCACCCTCAACAACGACAAGTTGCGTGACAGCAACTTCGTCACAATTGAAAAATCCACCTCCAATTAAAACGGTTTCAAATGGATCTGCCATGTATTCGGTTCTTTATACTGGCATTGGGAATAAAATAACAATAAAAAGAAAAACAGACGGCGATGAAGATGCAACACAAAAGGTATATTTGTAAAGGTTTATATTTCTTATGTCGTGCATCATTCATTTTAATACTATATTAAGCATATTGATATATCTTAGTTTAAATGGGGTTTAAATTCAAACTTTGCTTTATTTTTAGAAAAATTCTTCTTTGTCGACATCAAGTACTAATCTCCTGCGACCCATATCAAAAAATCAAAATAAAAAACGTGGTTGTCGTTGCGGCAATACCACAGCTACACCCGGAAAACTAACTTGCTGCGGGCAACGCTGCCCGTGCTATGTAGACTCTAAATCCTGCATTGGCTGCAAATGTCGGGGTTGTCGAAATCCTCATAGACCTGATGGTAATAAAGTGCGACCTATTATACCGGAGCTTGCCTGTTATGAAATACAAATGGCAGATGATCTAGGAAATGTAAATGAACTGCCCATAGCAACGACGTCAAATGCATTGCATACCCTTAGTAATGAAAGCACAGCAATAACAAATCTTCCAACAACTTTAAATTATAATGCAACTACCTCGACATCGGCAGCTGCTGCTGTTACGTCAACAAACTCAGCTAATACAACTTTAGTTTCCCTTCGAAGTCTACATCACTTCAATACACCGTCTGTCAGTAGTAGCAGCTGTGTTACGACCTCTACCATTCCTCCATTAACATCAACAACAATGTCAACACAAACACCATGCATGACGCAGGCGTCATTTGGATCTACCTTGGCATCATCGACACCTGTAACTGTTGCAACATCCATATCTTCAAACATGACAGCTCCTGGAAATATTGTGCAATTGGATCAAATACAAAGAGAATCATTGTTGATACAAAATGCAGAGGGTAAATTTCAAGGTAAGCTTTGTGTTTTGAAAAAAGACATTTTTGCCAAAAACACAAGTTATTTTTAATAAAACTTTTTTTTATAAAATTTTCCCTTATTTACTTTACCAAAAAAGTCACTTTTTACCAAAATTTACCGTTGTTTTACTAAATGGTCACTTTTTACCAAAAAATCACTTTGTTACAAAAATATCACTTTGCACTTAAAAACACTTTTCACGAATAAGTGTGTAAACACCAAAAAGGAATTTTTTCTCAAAAGTCACTGTTTAAAAAAAATTCACTTTTCACCACAAAGTCTCTTTTTCAATAAAAAAAAATCACTTATCACGAAAATATTACCTTTCCACAAAAATTACTATTCACGAAAATGTCACTTTTTCGTTAAAAGGTCACTTTTCACAAAAGAGACGAATTTTGGTGAACAAGTGGTAAAAACGATTAATTTTTTAACTTAAAAATAAAATGATTTTCCAATTTCTTATTTTAAGTTGTCAACTTGTTTACTACTGGCACGGGAGGAAGCAGTAGTTGTTCTGGGCAGTCATCAAATCAAATACCCACTTTACAAAGGATCAAGACAATGCCTCAAACTGTTGTCTCAGCTCATAATAGTTTCATTTTGCCTTCATCTATAAGTAGTGCTTCTATGTCTGGTACCACAACAACAACTTCTTTGCCACAACTTATTTTACAATCACAGCAACAACACCAGCATGCACCAGGACAACATATTATGCAATCCAATCAACAACAGCACCAACAACATCATATTAATCATCACTCAATTGCAACCCAAAGAATTCCTAATAACGTAACAGCCACTTCCTTACCCTTGCAGTTACAGCAACAACTTAAACAGAATATAATAACAGTGCATGCAATTCATACAAATCCCACCTCAAATACATCACCAGTCACAGCGCCTGTATTAACCCCCTCATCCTCTCCAGCTCCCACTTCTGCCACATTATCGTTGCCTCCCTTAATCACACATAATCCGCATACAAGCTTAGATATAACAGATACATCTGAGGTCAGTCGAAATACTTTTACGAATATTATTGTTTCCTCTTCATCAGAAAACATTACAACTTCATCCTCATCAATAACATCCATTCCTTTAACAGTATCACTAGCCGGAACTGTACATACTCAAAGCTTAAATAGGAAATCTATAAATTCCCCAAACTTTTAGAGGTGCTAATGTAACTCTATTTCAAATTGACCAATACAAAAAAAAAAACACAAACTCTTAAACCCTTCAGTTTTATTGAGAAAAAAAACATCAAAACAGTCCAAAGTGAAGAATTATAAAATATTAAGGGTCCTCATGATATCGTTTATAAGTCTCGTAATCTGTGCAAACTGTGCATTTTTACGCCCTCGTAAATGAACTGTCAAAAATTGTATGAGAATTCATTTACACAAACTTGGTAAATTTGCCCAACAATTTAGTCTCGTAAACTTGCGCTGTTCAATTGTGCATTTATACAAACAGATCTTTTAATGATTTTAACGTCGTTTTCAATGAAAAATCCAAGTGTCTATAAATCACAAACAATAAATTCTAGCAATAATTTCAGTAAATTGGTCTTTTGGCTTTCTTTGAGCATTTTTAAAAGCAAATTTCTCATACATATTCATCACAAATTTAAACACAAATTTTTATATTTTTGAATTTTAATTTTTAATTTATTTTTGTATTGACGTTTCTTACAAACTGACATTAATTGTTTAAAATTACACAAAAGTAAAAAAGGGGCTTCATGAAACAAGACTCGTAAGTTTGCGCATTTGCACAAATGGCAATTTTAAGCGACATCATGAGGACCCTTATTGTGCTACAACGAAATGAAAAGGTAATTTTAAAATTGGAGTTATAATCAAATTTTGTTATTTTGAGCCCTCAACCGGGTTAACAAATTAATTTTAACAATTTTTCTAGTAATTTTTATTCAAAAATTGATCTTTCTTTAAGTATACAATTTTTAAGACAATTAACCTTTTCGCTAAAAAGTTTCAAAAACTTCTTAAATAAATATTCAGGTAGGTTTTTAAAAGCTCTTTAAAGTCCTAAATTTTTGTTTAAAATACAGTTCAATTTACGATTTCCATCATATTCCCGACTATTTTATAAAAAATAACGAATTAAACGGTAATGTTCTGAAATTCGTGCGTTTTGCTTGCGATCTTAAAAAGATTCTAGTTACTTTATATACATATACTTTTGCGATTTGAAGAACACCTATTATGTCATAATAACATGACCGAAAAATATATATTTATCGAAAAAAATATATGGGAAACATAAAATTGTTTACTAATTCTTTAAATTTTTATTTAGGTTTTCATAAATAAGATAAAATATATTTGGAGGATTCACAAGGTGTGCTAATTAGTCATATCGTCATAATTTCCTAAATAGTATTTCATAAATGTTTAAAAAAAAATACTGTTGTGTTTCAAACAAAACGAAAATTTTAATGCTGTGCTTTTTGATTCGTCATAACTGTACAATAAATTATAAGCGGCTGCCCACAGCAGTTATATGTATTTCTTGTAATTATTTTAAAACATATGACTTTACAACTTTACGACTTATCTTGTAAATCTCCCAATTGTATATATCGCTCATTTCCTGCAACATCGTCGTAACTCAAAAATATAAGTTTTACAGAAAACGAATTTAAAGTCTTAAAACTACAAATAACATAATGGAAAAAGAAAATGTTATTCTTTTCTCAAAAGTTGAGCTTAAAATATCTTAATATGATCTTCATTATATACCCGGTTTTATATTGAACAAATCACAAAGTGTTCTAAAGTGTCATATTTGTTGTATTAGCTGTATTTTTATTAATGTCACATACATAAAATGATAGCTTATACACGCAATATGGCACATTAGAACAATTGCCTTTATGCATTAGTGATTTAAGTCAAAATTTTAGATTTTTGACTTATGACATTACTGCACAAATGAGCGTTGTATTAAACTAGGAGTCGTAGAGTCGTCAAAAAATAGTTCTAACTCCGACTCGAACCGTTGAAAGTCCGACTCAGACTCCTTCTCTTGCATTGATGCTTAATGTATATGAGACTGGTCCTTATTTGACTTTAAACTCTTTTTTTAATGCAAAACCTTTTAAATAATTAAATATAGCAAAAAAAAAAAAACTCTTCTGTAAAAATTTCAAATCGATAATTAAAATGTTGCTTTGCCAATTTCGAAGAATTTATATTTTGGAAAATATTAGATATTTTTTAAAATTTTTTGTGCCGAAAATTTTTTCAATTGCTGTCGGAATCGCGAGTTTTTGTGGGTACTTCGACTCCGTCTTCACAGCCATGAATTAAACTAAAGCAACTTAATTTGTCTATATAAAAAAAGTTACAGTTCACAGCTGTATTCGAAAAATTGATGTACATAATTAAAAAATTTTTTCTTAAAAACAAATAATATGGACATTTAAATTTTTTTTAATTCTTGTCATTTCCGCTTCATTGAGTTAACAGAGAAATGGAATTCGATTAAGCGAAAATGAAAAAGTTAAGGAATCTTTTCCATTTAAACGAGTTCTTCAATTAAACGAAATTTAGATAAGTAAAAACGCGTTTTGATTAAATGAACTTTGTATGTTTAAGATTGCTTTATTAAGCATAGATATTTCATTAGAAAGAAATCACATGCATATATAACACTGGGGAACAGTAATTTTGCGGCCTGGAACTTTATTGCAAATATTCAACTCGATTTTTCTAGGCTTTTCAGTACACATATTGGAATAACTTGAAAACGGTTCACAATATTCAATTAAAAAAATCCGAAACTCGGCAAAAATATTATATTTAAGCCGTGCTTTAATTGTTTTTAAATTAAAAAAAAATAATAATTTTTGTTCTTTAAAAATTCATAAAAAATAAAAATTCGACAAAAATCAGAGTTTCGGTCTAAAAACATTTAGATAAACAAATTTCGAATGAAATGAGTTTTATTTTATTGCAATCGGTGCACAATTTACTGAGAAAACTGAAATGATAATAATCGGAATTTCCATAAAAAAACGTTATTTAATGTGTATGTTGAAAACAAATTTACCTTTTTTGGTGTTCAGTTTTCTCAAAATATTCATGTATTTCTGTTTCGCAATACTCGCTAAGATATTCTACATTACCATGAAAAATGTCGGCTTTGCAAAAGCACTTTCTAATAGCCTCAGCATTTACGTTTGTTTGGACTCGGTACAATATTGTTTAGCCAATCATTTGCCAAATGACTACCAGCAGAAACTTTTTCACCTTGAGTGATTTTAAAGCAAATATTTACTCTTTGCTTCCACCAGAAGACAACCCGGTTTTAGTACAACATCAGGTGTCTAATCACCGCATGCGATATTGAGCAAAATTAATCGAAATTTTTTATTTTGTTATTATGACACTCGATTTCGAATGAAATGTATCGTAATTTGAGAGGATAGCATCCGATATCGAGTAACCAAAAGCATTTCAATTCTCGAGTTATCTTTCGATATGTCAGTGTCTATCGTATGGAGAAAAAAAAGAATACGCAGAAAAATACGATAGTTTACTCGATATAGAGTGCGTTGATTAGGCTCCAGAGTTTAGCTTTTCTGCGAAAAGTTTTTTCTTTTATTCAGTGTTTGTTTCTTATAAATAAGCATATTACCAAACAAAATATATTGCTGTTAAATGATTTTTCGCTTAAGCAGATTGTCTTTTAAACGAACAGAAGTGCTTTAAAATTCGTTCAATCGAATATAGAAAAATATTTCAATGCAATTAAGCGATTTTTTCAGCGTCTTAAACCTTTTGCCATTTCACCTGCTTATTTGTCGATGTTTACGTCCCAATTAATGTTTTAGATTTTCCCAGAGGTTTTATTTGAAAAAATTTAACAGTTAGTTTCATCAATAAATAAATTCAATGCAAAATTTTCTACGACATGTTATTTGGAAAGAATATATCGGCCCTATTAATTTTCTGACACTGTATATAATGGATTTTTAAATAAAGAAAAGTATTTTCTAAAACAAAAAAATCTACTGGTTGGGCCACAATATCAACAAGAATATATTGAAAACAATAATTAAAATTAAAAATTTGTTTTTGTTTTTAACGTTAATATACGAAAGAATTTTTCTTTGTGGCATTGTGGGCCAGGTAGTTCATATTCTCCCTAAAACGAAACGTTGACTAACATTGTACTTTTTACTAAAAAGTGGTTTTGTACTAAAAATTCACTTGTCATTACGAAGTGATTTTTTCAGAAAAAGTGCATTCACTATTAAGAGATTTTTTTATTGAAACTTTGTTACCGAAAAGATACTTAAAAAAATTAATTTTTTCACTTTCTAAAATACGCAAATTGTGCCAAGTCACCTAAAACAATTTTTTAATGTATGTAATTCCATAACTCCACTTAATAGGCTTATTATTTTTTTTTTTTTTGTAGCACCCAGTATTTATTTATTTTAATCCAACTTCTCTGGAAATAAAACATATTTATAGTGTGGTGGATCACAAATCTATGCACAAGCTTGTTAACAACAGTAAATTTAAATTAATTCAATTAAGATTTCGAGTTTTTGAAACTTCAATTTATATAAAAATTTTAAATTTATTAATCGTTAACAAAACAAAAAGAAATTATATTATTATGAACTAAGTCGTACAATTTTGATTGAAAAATTAATTAGAAGTTGGTTTGATTCGGAAGAGTTACGAATTTTTTTTTTTTTAATTAAAAAATTATCACTAAAAAAAATCTCATTACATATAAAAGAAACGAAAAATATTACCAACTCAAATAATCTCTTTTATTATTAATAATTTCAGAACAAATATAAATGGAAAATCCATTTTATAAAAAAGATTAAGTTTAGAATTTTAATATCTGCCTGTCTGTCACTCATAAGAAAACACCACAACACACATCTGTAAAATACACACAAAAAAATTAAATTATGTCTGTAGTTAATTTTTCGAAAGGTGTAGAAAGTACATAGAATGTAAAACTTACACGGCTGATAGTGTTTAATTTTATTTCGAAATTAGCTTTTCCTCTCTTAAGCTGCTTTTTACATTTTTTACTCGTATTTGCAATCTAGTTGGGAGCACGCTTCAAACGTAGTAACGTTTTATTTATTGCCTTATTTTGTTTAAGTCATGTCCCTTTTTTAGGGACTTAATTGTTCAGCTTTTTAGTTTTACTTAAATTTTGCTTTAAAATTTAGCTTAAATACCTTTTTTCAATTTACATAAATATGTATAATGAAAAATTTTTAAATTTCTTGTCATATTTTTGTTATGTTCTATATATCTACAGCTTCGAAATCTTTTAGAAAAAAACTTAATTTATAAGTGTTGCATTTGTGTTTGAATAATTTTAAGATCAAACGTTATCATTTTATAAAAAAATTAAAAAAAAAATTGAAGATACATACAACTATTTATTAATTTTATTTTATTTTAAAAATAATTAAGATGAAGTGTAATAATTGATGTATTAAGAATTATTTAAATTTAAAAATACTTTAAAAATAAAAAATTTTTAGCAAAAAAAAAACAATATTTTACATAAAATAAATATTAAAGAAAAAAATGTTTTTTGTGTTCTTAAACTTAATATTTGCTAATAAGACCACTGTGCCTTGAACTCTTGTTAAATTATATTATTATCAGATTAATCTGGTCTTCATTTTCAATTGAAAATACTCACAAACAATTCGCCGCACAAAGACTCAAGCTCAGGCAGCACGACAACTCAAATGCCTCATTTGACATCCAACGGCCGAAGAAAGCGTTAGTTTTTGTCACTCGAATCATTAAAATAAATAAATACAAAAGATCAACAAAGGGAAACAGATAAACTTCATTGTGTCTAATACACAATTTAATCTTTTAGAACATTTCGTTAATGGGAATGTATTAAAATCATTGATAATTCTGAAAGTGATTAATTATTACTTACATACGTACAATTTGTAGGATTTACAAAAATACTAAAATGGAATTGAAAATATTTTGGTTGTTTTCAATTGTAATCTTACTTTTGTTTGGAGTTTTTGTTGGAGCTCAGGAGGAGAGTGGTAAGAAATTGGAGGAGAAAAACAAGTCTTCTATGTTTTTTTTTTTTTATTTATATTTTATGAAATTTAATAGGAGAGAATTCTAATTCGATTGATGATCATAATGCACAAGTAACGGAAAATCGTTTTGCTGCTCAGCTGTATGCTGTACTCGAACATTACCAGCAGGAAGATCCAGTAGGATTTCCCGGAGCCCCTATACCCGATCCCATGGATGTACCAGATATGAAAAAAAGTCTGGGTATGGCTAATCTTAATATGATGAAAGTTAAGGCCTATGGCCTTTCTAAATTTCGTATTGCCAACATCAATGCCGATTTGAAAGCAATGAAGGTATGTACTCAACAAGATCCCTGAAAAATAAAACGGTAGTAGCAGTAAATAAATTGTCTTAAATTATTACACACGTCGATTATTTCATTAATAATATGTTAGACAAATTTAAATTGAACCTACCATTTTTATCAGATTTAAATCATTTTTGAAAACAACAACGAATATAGAATAAATTCTACACCATTTTCTTTTGTAATGCGGAAAATTTCGAAAATATTTAGAAATTTTCAAATACATCTTTATAAAAATTTTTTTTTTTAAAGCAATAAGTACTTTACTATTTCCTATTTCAACTTAAAAAATTACAATTATATACAACCGAATTATGAATAAAAATTACACGGTGGTGTTTTTCCTTTTCCCACTTTTCTTATTTTAATTCAATTGTATAATTGCCAAAAGGGAAAATACTCCCAGGGAATTTTTTTTCGTAATTAAGTTGATAATGTTTAAATTTTCTATTGATCTCATCAAATTACATTTTTATATCTAAAACTAATTCAATTGTCTGTTTTTTTTAAATTTTTTTAAACTTCTTTAATTTTAAGCTTCGTTCTAAAGTTAAAGACTGATTTCAAAGTTAGGAAGTGGGCGTAAAGATTTAAAAGATAAAAATTAAATTAAAAAAAAAACAAATATATTTCTCCCTTTTCAGGTCGATGCTGGCATCGAACTTGATACCATGATAAACAAGGGCATGTACACTCTCAGCTCCTTCATCTCCAAAGCAAATGGCCCTTTTACTGTTGTCTTAAAGAAAGTGTTCGTTAAGGCTTCCGCTTCTTTACAAGTACAACGTGATGGCCATTTAACCACAGAACGCATTAAAATGGATATAACATTTAAAGACATGTCAATGGATTTTCAAAATCTTGGTTTCTTGGGCACTGTTTTCCAGGGCATAGTAAACTCTGCCCCTAATCTAGTGTTCGATGCTATGAAACCCTTCATGCTGCAGGAAGCTGATAAACAATTGCGTGAAGAAATCAATAACAATATTGTCAAGTTAATGGGAGATAAATTGTTGCCGAATTCCATAACACCCCTTGATATGGCCATTGCCGAGGGTCGAAAAAAGGTGCGCGAAATGGGCTATGATCCTTATCGCTTGCCTGACTACAATCGCACAGTTGGAGTTTTTAGTATGCAACTTTCGAACACTTGGATAAATGGAGTCTCCTCATTTTATCGTGTAGGGGATGTTGTAGTATCAATGGAAAATAATACGGTGACTTTAAAAGTAAAAGTCGGAACCCAACAGATTGCTGGCGCAGGTCAATGGGAAGTAGGCTGTGGTTTAGTGTCACGTGTGGGACATATACAGTTTACGGTGCAACATATACGCCTTACGTTGAGTGTAAGCCAGCCTTTGGATACCCGCAAGTCACCAGTCATTAATGATCTTCAAATTGATTTGGGTAACATACAAGTTCGTTGTGATGGAGCTGGCACTTTGGATTATATTATGGAATTCGTGGTTAATGTTTTGCCTAATCTTTTACGTTACCAAATCATGGATGCCTTAGAGAATCCCATTAAAATGCGCATTCAAGAAAAATTCAATACAATTGATGTGGAGCAGGCGATTAAGGATAATATAGATAAATTCCAAGCCGACGGGAAAATATCGTTTGATTTCAAAATTTAAAATTTCGCTGCTTCTGCTGACACTTATTTAAGAAACCAGAGGGTTATTGTTTATTTAAATTTAATAGAAAACTTAGAAAAAGATAAATTTTTAAATTTCAATACAAAATTACCTCTCCTGAGGGAAGTAATTAATAATGAATTCGCTTTGGTAATAATTTAATAAAACTTATTTTATAATTAAAGTTATAAATTTGTTATTAATATCTGCGCAGTCGATTAAAAAATGGTCTAAAATTAAATCAAATTAATTAATTTAGAAAATTAAATTAAGTTTCGTTCACAATGGTAGCGTTAATT
This sequence comes from Pollenia labialis, assembly GCA_949318255.1. Lineage (NCBI taxonomy): Eukaryota > Metazoa > Arthropoda > Insecta > Diptera > Polleniidae > Pollenia > Pollenia labialis. Next base: position 151,239,362 of record OX439141.1, read on the forward strand.
TCGTTTTTTCTGCTATCTTTTTGCTTTCCAAAGTATTTCATATGAATATGTATTTCCTTTCTTTTTCGAATAAAAATCTAGCTAAAGGCCCCTATTACGTTTCACAACTCAACTCAGTTGAGTTGTCTTTTCTTAATTTTGTTTTACAACTTTGCTATATTGCGCTGGAAAAAAACATAACAAAAATTACAACTGATCACAATCAGCTCAACTGAGTTGTGTTGTAAACCGTAATAGGGGCCTAAGTTTCTTAAAAAAGTTGACTCTATTTCTACTTCAGCAACAATTTGTATGAAATTATAAATGGCGTTTATAATAATTTTATTTAGTTTTGAATGAAAATGTTAACAAAATGTTAAAAAAAAAATAAAAAAAACCGAATTTTGTTGTGTTTTTTTGTTGATGCTGCTATTGTGAACGAAGCTTTAAAATTAAAAAGTTGCGTTTTAAATTTAACTTGAATTCTATTTTATTACAAATTTTTTTTAATAATTATTTAAATTTGAAAAAGAAAAACCATTCTTATAAATACAAGAGCCATAAACATAGCAAGGTCATTCCCATTACGAGTCTCGTTACATTCCCGAGCCAATTCAGATCCCATTTCCACCGCCGTCCTGCCCTTCATGTGATAATGCACATGGTCCTAACGGAAACCCAACTCCTGCCCAGCAGCGAATGTGAATCGATATTCCTAAGCACCGACCAAAACGTCCGCGATACTCTACAGTCCGTTCTATTGCCCGGTCCGATTATTAGTCGGCGTTTAATCTGTTGAAAATTTAGTAGTTTAAAATTACCATTCTTTGAAATCGACTTTACTATGCCAGGCTAAGAAATATAAATTTCTTCAAACACAGTCAATTTATATAAACGAGTGTTTGCCTAATGGTCGAAATTCGGCCATAAATTTTTTCAATATGAAGAAAATAAAGTATATCTAAGTATGTATATATGCATTTACATGTTTCGAGCGGTTCATATGTTATGTTTCACGTGAGTGGTTGACAAACAAAGAAATATATCGTTCTCAACTGGTTGGCCTGTGCCGATTTATATAGTCGAAATATTCGAAAACCGGTTTCATGAAAATGTCGCATTATCGACCACCTTATTATTTTTTTTGTTATTTGATGACTGATAACTCTGAAAATATTAAACAGATTTTAATAAAATATATATTGTGCACTTCTGGCAGTAAATACCTTTGAAATGGTGTATTTTTTATTCTAGTCGCTGGGCAAACAGAGGAGGTGTTCTTAACTGTTTTGCCTTAGCCGATTTATATATAGAAGATACTCAAATTTTAAATAATCAAGTATGTGATGAAAAACGATCCTTTTCAAAATTATCGTTTTTAGCAGGTGTGATGAATTTCGACCGATTTTAAAATTCATTTCTGGAGTAAAGTCTTAACTTTTTGTTCCAAATACAGTTCAACAGTTCAATTAACATAAGTAATAAGAAATTAAAAAGAATATATACAGAAAAACAGAGAAAAATGTATTATAATTACATTTTTAACGATACCAAAAACAATATTATCGTTAACAAATGGTATTGTTTTCAAAATCGTTTTTCATCACATACCGGAATACTTGAATAAATATCTGTTTTATTTTTTATTACTAACAATGTTTATGGTGTACTTTTGAGGATTTTGTATACTTTTTTAAAACCATAAAACAAACCAGGAGGGTTACCGCGTATCTCATTTGAAAGAAATCATTTACAAATTCGATTAATTTGTACTACACGTACTACGAGTTTCGTACACAACAAATTTGATGAAACGTGTTTGGTTGTAATAGAAATTTGTTGTTTTTAAAGGAATTTTGTTGTTTTCGGTAAATTATAACACGGTACAAAATATTTAAACTCATAAATTATTTCCTTCAAATCGAAATACTTCTGTACCGATTTTTTTCAAGATCCAATCATTATAAACAATATTTTCGATAGTATAAATTACAATAAACTAATTGGAATCAACTATAATATAATATAATATAATATAATATAATAAATTTAATAGGCATATAAAGAAGCAATACAATCGTTTTTTTTTTTGTAGTTTTAACCTGAAATATTTGCATTTAAGGATCCTTCACAGAAAAGCACATTAATTGTAATTTCATATGTTCCTTAACACGTTCCAAAATTTCGTTAGCCTGTTTATGTTGTTCGACATCAAGTGGTGGGTTGATGGCTTCTAAAGCTTCAAGGAAATAATTTCTTAAAAAATAATTACAAAATTTATTCTGAATTACTTAACGAAATAAAATCAAATTCAATTAGTTACCTTCCTGTTTCATTTGTATACAATTTAAGAGCATCTCTTAGCAAACGTATATCAACACTTGCTTGTATGGCCCCTGTATAACTAAATTGTGGTACACAACTCATTAAACGTGCCAATTCCTCAGATATTGTTAAAACAATAGGCTCAAGTATTGGTCTTAATAAAGCTGGTGATATAGTGTAAATTTCGGAATAAACACCAACTAAATTATCGCAACATTCATGGGCATAAGGTCTTAACTGGCCAATAGAGATTTCTTTATCCCATTGAAACGCACCCAAATACATGGAAGGTTCTATGGTGCCCACTAAAGGATCACCTTTATGCTCGACATAGGCATCCAGAATGTTAGAAAACAATTTGTTAACGGAGTAACGGGCCGTTTCAATAGCCAGTGAGGGTAAAGGATACCCATATCTAAGAAAATTCAAAATAATGTTTTTAGTTTAGCATCATTAAAAAAAATTGTGTTCATACTCACTGTTCAAATAGTTTTCCTACTTTGTGAAAAAAACTTTTATTGCAGTAGGCACAGTTGGCCAAACAACATAGCATACGTTGCTCCCAAGTAATTGCAGTAGCTGTTGACGATAAATTTGTAAATCTGCCAGAAGCAGAACCACTTGATTGATTATTGGGATAACCTAGTAACTGAGAAACATTGTGAGTCGGTGTCTCCTCTTTATGGGAATTAAAGGCCAATTCTTGTATAACATTACAAAAACACAACAGTAACTGTTGTAAACGCAATGAAACCTCCCTTTGACCATCTGATTCCGACTCCAAAAGGTTACCTTCCCTAAAATTTACAAAAATTTTTTAATTTAAAAATAAATTTCTTTACGGATTTGTTAGAAATATAATACCTTATTTCGGGATTAATACAAGACTGTTGGGCATCTTCTAGTGTTTCAATAAGTAATTCCTCCAACCGCTGTGGTAATAAGGTGGCACCCGGAAAATCTTCTACGCCCATCTCCCATGTCTCCAATTCAGTTAACTTATTACAATTTTGAGTTGCCTTTTCAAAAATATTAGAGAAGCAATGCATACGAGTAGCGTCAATAAATTTTTGAACAATATCCAAAGCAGAAGAAGGCAAATCCAAACTAATTAGGGTCGCATACGTTATACGGGTGTATCGTAGACACTGAGGCAACCAAGCTTTAAAAACATCATGAGAACCATGCGTTATTGGCCATATTAGACCAACAGATTGGCGCAATGTTCGAGCCTCCGAATCTGTTGTACACATAGCAACTTTAAGATATATGCAAAATTTTTCAATGGCATTTAAAATCATGCGCTTAAAGTCCCCAGGTCGTGGGTCATTAGGACCTCTCAATTCTCCCGTGAAATACATTTGGCCTAAACGCCATAAGTCCGGTAATTGAGAGGCAGCTATTTCACAAATTTCTTCACAAAACAAAACGCGATTGGGAGTCTGTGAAATATCTCGGTTTTTGATTTCTTTAATAAAGAGATGAAAATTTTGTATTTCATTAAAAAAAAAATAAACTAAATTTCATAGTTTGCTTACTTTCATTTCCCTGGGCATCTTTGCTGGCATATTGTTCAAATGTTTGTTTAAAAGTTTGTTCTAAATATTTCGATCTCGCGTCTATAGCATCCCACGCAGGATCAGTATTACGTAGCTTGTCATTAATGGTATTACCAGACTGTTGCACCTCTAAACTTATTAAAGCTTTAATAAGTTTACGTTGCTGTTCAACACTTTGCGGCATTTTTACAACTTTCTCATGCAATTGTTTGCGTATTTGTAGAATGCGTTGATCGACTTCATCCATAACTTTGCGGAATATCTAAATAAATCACAAATTATTATTTTTAAACGAGTATAAGATCGTAAAACCCAACTGGAATTTCCGTTTTACTAAAACGACTCTTTGCTCGGGCATAATCATTAACCACAATGTCGAATTCTCCAGCGGCTGCCCTTTTTTCTACAGAATTTGGTAAGCAGAACAGAAATTTATGGCGTGATAAGGCCAACAACACAGCCCTAGTAGAATCGGCTTTTTCTTTGCGCAACAAAACATCGTTGAAAATGTTTTCGGACTCGGAAATGGAACCTGGAAGAGAAATTATTATAATGATATAAAAAGTAGTTTCACGAGTAAACATTTTTTTAGTTTTTCTTTTTGTATAAAAATATTCAAAACAGCGCTATTATCGGTATAATGAAATGATGTTGTGAAAATAATATGTATATAAATATTATACACCTACTTTCAATTTCTTCCTGCAAAACATGCAAAGGTTCTGGACCATATTGCTTTTGATCTTCCTGAAGTTTATCGCGTATATTCATCATGGTATCCAATTGATCAATAACGGAGCCAGCATTTGATTTTAAAAAGGAAAGCTGACCTTCCTTCTGCGATTCAACTCTACGATTTAAATAATTAAGACCTGCCCTAAGATCAGCAAATGTGGTGGCCGAATGTTTTTCCAACAAAAACAGAGCTGGTGAAAAGTTTTCTTGCAATAAATCGCCACTGTTATTTGGAAAAAGTTCTCTTAAATTTTCAACATTTTTCTGTTCGTTTCCCTCAGTTGACAAGCCTAAAGGGTCTTCTTGTGTTAGCACGGACTGTACCAGAGTACGTCTTCCCCAAGCGAAATTTTGTGAAGGAGCTTCATCTATCCACACAGAAGACTCCTTAAGCGGTCCTATAATTTCATGGTTACCAATGGCCCTAAACTGCACTGAGGAAGAACCTTCACCGCCGCTTCGTGTTGTAACAATAATATCGCCAATACCTTTAGCTGGACCAGTTCGGGCAATGATTTTGTTAGGTGAAACCCACTCAGCCGATAGCAGACAATCGAACCCACAGATTTTTAAGCCTTAAGGAAATGCAAATTTTTTTTAATAAAAAATAGATGAACACAATCTTAAAAAAATATACCAACCTATCAAATCTGTTGGTTTAGAACCCAAAAATTCTCCACGAATTATAACACGTGTACCAGGTGGTCCTTCTTTGGGCGAAAGGCCGGTAACTACAGGTTGTGGAGACATATTTCTAGACGAGTTTCTTTGCTCGATCTGTAGAAATCTTACAGTATAACAACTCCCTTTATTTTTTTATAATAAACAATCAAAACAAATAATTGGGTGACAAGAAATAAAATGGAATGAAACATAAGCAAAAAGGGGTTAACGACATTCATGGAAAAAATATATTCATGTGGAAAAGTGGGATTGACTGGCCTAAGTGCCGGTTCACACACGTCAAGTTTGTCTCGTCAAGTCTTGATTTTTAGAAGAGAGGGGAAAAGAAATAGCCTTCTCTTTTTCCCTTCTCTCCTTAATGCTCCAGACTTGACGAGTTAAACTTGACGTGTGTGAACCAGCACTAACATGCAGTCTACAACTGACATGAAATGCTGGAGAAAAATTGGTCACCTCGTTTCGGATGTGATACATGATATAAGATCAACACTACCGGTCATATAACTAGTAAAATGACCGGTAGTCTTCTTGTAGGGTAGTGTTAAGTATATGCCCTTCTATACCAGAGATAATTATTGCGACATATATTGCAGTAAATGTCAAAATTATGTTATCTTTATGTAGACAGCAATTTTTTGTCCATATTTATTGCCGGCAATTTATGTTGCAATAATTGTTAGTCCATTTTCGTTGACAATTATTGATAACAAAAAACGTCAAATGTTGTTCTCAATTGAGAAAAAAGAAAAAAATAGATTCAAATTGTGTGAGAAAGAAATTAAATTTGTGAAATGGTAGCAGATTATATTTGTAGACAAAATTTTTTTTTAAAGATTTTAATAAACACTTAATTAAAATTACAAAAATAATTTTTATTAATATAATTTTTTTCTTATTCGATCTTTATTAATTAAATTTATATTAATTTGTTTAAATTTAACTTCTTTTTTATATAAAATTATTAATTTTGCAATTACTTTTAGTTATTTAAGCTTGAGGTCTTATTTTATTTGCTCCAATATTTCGCTAACCTTTGGTTAGTATCGTCAGGAAATTAAATTTACAAAATTTTAATAATAACAAAAAACGATAACAAAATTATGAAAAAATTTTTTTGTCATAAATTAAATTCAAAAACCTATTTGTCATAAAAAAAATTTTCAAAAACCATAACAAAAAATAAAAATTTTTAACTAAAGTATAACAATTCATATAAACTAAAAAAAAAAAAAAAAAATTCCTATCTATAAAATTTTGGCTAATGAAATTCCTATAAAATAAGAAATTTTTTAAACTAAACTATTTTTATCTTATCTTACATACATAATTAAACTTATTTTCATTCTTACAAACTAATATGTACATCGTGACCTAAGGACAAGAAGGTCCTAGTTTTCATGTAATTTTAGTAACAAATTTAACCCTCTTGTTCCAAGGCTGCGATAGGTACCTATATTTACATTATTATATCTAATCTTCTATCCCTTAATAACTAAATTCCTATAATTATTCGCTATATGTTCTGTGTCTGCTTTAAAATTTATTCTCTGTGCCGTTGGTGTATTAATTATGTGTAACATTTCCAATATATTTCTGCGTTTGTAGTTAGTTTCAGTGTTTAATACCGATACTTCTTCAAAATTTGGATAGTGATTAGATTGATAACATTGATGACTTAATGCTGTAAAAGTAATTATAAAATAAAGGTCAAATAAGAATAAATATCATTATATATTTAACTTTAACCAAAAAAAAAAATTTTTTAAATTAATATTTTTATTTAAAAAAAAGACCTCAAGACCAATTAATATGCATTTAAATAATAAAGAAAGAATTTATATTAATAAAAATATTTTTGCAAGATAGCGCCAGTTTTTACACAGCAACTTCCTCCTTGATTTTTTTCAAATTATGAGTTAACATAAATACGTTTTCTCATGCCTTTAACATAAGCTTAGTAATAAGAAATATTTCTCTGTTATTTTGCCGACGTTATTGCCAAATTGTTGAGCTAATTATCTTTAGTGTAGACCTGGGGTTAAGCTGGTATCACACGATTGCCCCAAATGCACCAATATGACACAATTTTGATTGTGCTTTATTAACGCTCAATAATTAAATTGTACCAATCAAGGCGAATTCAAACAGGTAAACTCATCTCTACAACTACAAAAAGCCCCATGTATTTTGTTTATACAATTTTCTGGTTGGTTGTCAAAATTTTTTTATTGAAAATTAAAATTATCACTTTTTTATAAAAGAAATTAATAAATTAACTTCAATCATTCGCAGTTTAGAAATTTTTTTATTATAAAAATAATATTTTTAACACTTTTCATTCCACTTCTTCTCAAAACAAAACCATATTTTGACGTTTGACCATATTTTTTAATTCGCCGTGGAAACAGCTGATGAACGGCTGACGAGATGAGTTTACCTGTTTGAATTCGCCTTGGTACCAATCAAATATTCTAAAATCACACGATTGCCCTGTTTTATAAAAATTTAATTGCCGCTAGTTGGTACAAAGCGAAAAAGGTACAATAATTGCCGCAGCACAGTCACACGATTGGAGGTTTGATTTCAAATTGAAAATGATTTGAAATCAAACGTTTTCTCAAAGGACAAACGGGAAATTATTTTCAAATTGGAAAATGCCTTTATTATCAACTTGCTTTCAAACATAATTCTCAAATGTTTTTCAAATGTGGATTTCAATACAATGTGGATCACACAACAAACTTAAAATTTCTTCACTTTCCCGTTTTATTTTTTTTAATTCGTATTCTTATTCATTGTAATTACTCACAAATAATTTATATATTTTACAAGAAATAAATCAATCGCTTGTAAAACACATTTAGCCACGAAGTAAATACAAATTTAACTTTAATAACCATTTTTAATGTTTACATTTATTTTTCGCTTTAGTATTGCCGAGTTTATTTTGGATCTGAATTTAACATTTGATACCAATTTGACCTCAAATTGATACAACATTTAATGTAAAATGTTTATTTTCAAATCATTATCAATTTGAGTTCAATGTTAAAATCAAACAATTGAAAAACGTTTGAAAATTGCGTTTGTTGTCAAATGATACAGTCAAATCATATCAAAGGTTTGACTTCTAGTTTGTTGGTACTTGACAACAGCTCGTCAGGTGATTATTGTTTTAGCCTACACGCCGTTTTTGAAAAAAATGAGTTAGGAATGGATTATTTATGGCTTCAATGTTCTCTTTCATATTCCAAAATCCATTTTTTGATATCTCGTATAGAATCTGAGATAATTAGTATCGACTTTGGTCTACATCCACATTTTTTAGGTTTATTGAATATTATATTGCTACATATTAAAATTGTTTGCATATGGAGCAAATGTTGCATACAAACAAAACAAAATTATACTTTACTATTGCTTTGCGCCATTCGAATAATGAACAACGTAGGTCAAAATAAAACGTCACAATAGTTAAAATTTATTGGACACAATGTGAAACATGAGATGAATATGGAGCCCACAACAAAACTAATTGTTGAATATTGATTTGCGCTATCTAACATATATTTTCTTTCCATATTATGTTGTATCTGTAGTTCGGGGCTTATAGGAATGAGTTTAGCAATTATCACCATTCTAAAACATACCAGTCTTTCCTTGTAAAACTATATTAACTATCAAATTCATTGTTTTTGCTATTGACTTTCTTTGCTCCACGTGAAAGAAAACATCATAATACGAAATAAAATTTGATATGGAGCACAAAACGACAAAATGTTTTTTTAGAAAAACCATTAAAACTTTAGATTTATTGCATGTCAATTCATGAAAATGTAAAGTTTTGTTAAAAACATACGTAGCAATCAATTAGGAGCGTTTAACAAAAATCTATCGGGTAGTTTTTGAAAAAATTGGCTATAAACCTATTTTATCGTTTTTCTCAAAGCCGACTTGATGGCTTATAGGCTAAAACAATAATAACCTTAAATAACCTTAAAATATACAAATGTAGTGGAAAATCGCACATATATATGAAAATTTTAAAGGTCCATAACTCGAAAACTTTGCGCTTGCGCCACTAATTTTACTTCATATTTTCCTCTTATTTTTCAATTTTCTATCACCCTAGGTACTTGTTTTTTATTTGGAGCTTCGTCGGTAAAATAGAGTTGTTTCCTAAATAAGATTTGGTTTTAATGTGCTAAATTCCCAATTCCTAGAGGGAGTTAACACGGTGTCTTTTCGGACATGTCTAACAAACACGTCTGTTTTGTTTGTTGGCGATCGGGGTAGAGAAGAAAGAGGGGTTGCCAAACAGACATGAAATGAGTTTTCATGTTTGTTTATATGAATTTTCATGTTTTCAATATGTATGTATGAAAAAGTGTAATTTTATACAAGGTGATCTCAAAAACTAGCTGTCTGTTATTGCTTTGGCTGTTGTTCTTATATTGTTGTGAAATTGAGGCCTCCTTGCTAAGTTATTGCAATGGAAACTTATAGGGCCCATACACAACACCATCATGATTGTGCAATCAAGTGATTGTGCCAGCTGATTGGCCGTGTATGAGCTTGTGGTGTGATTGTACCAGCTGATGGTGCTTTATCAAAAATAGTTTGATATTTTTTTGATTGTACCAGCATGATTGTATCGTGTGCTGTAAAGTTAGCTCATAAATGTTAAATCGTCAAGGCATAAACATCAAAAAATACAAAATTTAAAACATGAATGCCAAAGAAAAAATATTTTCGGGAGAACACGTTTTTTTTACTCCTTATTCGTTTTAGGATAATAGCAATAATAACAGCAGCACAAATTTTATCGTTATTCATTACAACCTTTTCCACACAATTTTTGGTAAAAAATGAATTTGGTACCAGCATGCTGGTGTGTTATGTGTTTCAAGCTTAATTGCACAATCACTTGATGTTTCCACTTACATGTTTTGGACCACAAAACTAGTTTTGCAGCAAAACAAGTATTATGCTACTTATTATCCCATAAATTTTTCATGTTCGAAAAACTCAAACAAAAGCAAGTTTTGCTCCAAAACCTGTCGAAAATCGTGAATAGAACTCTTTGGTATCCATTATTGGTGATCAGTGTGGCCATATCCAAAAATATTTTACAGCTAAATCGGCTTTAAAATTTCAGTTATGTATTTTATAAAGCTTTTTTGTAATAGTCCTATTCTTTAAATTTTTCAGAAATGACTTTAGAATATTACTATTACAAAAATGCCTTATTAAAATACATAACTGAAATTTAGATCATAAAATAAATTCGAAAAATAAAAAAGTTGATTATAATATAAAGTAACCTTCGGAAGAAAATAATTCCCAGTTTCTATTTATTATTTTTTTTTGTAATTTTAGTTAAAATGCCTTTATACATCATTTACATCATATGAATAGAACAAACGGATTTATAAAAAATAACAATAAAATTTTATTAAACATAAATATATACATATTTCAGTCTTTATATACGTACATTAAAAGTTTTCAAACAAAAAGTACCATTCCATAACAAAAAATCAAAGGAACTTGACATACATGAATGGCTATTATTTAGTATTTAAATTAAATTTATAAAACATGTTTAATAAAAAATTTTATTTTATAAATTAAATAAGTCATCAAATGAATATTCTTCTTCAGCTTCCGAAGAATTGATCGAGATATCATTATAATATATTTTCTTATCGCATTTTTAAATGAGATCGTATATTTTTTTAAAACTATCGCAATATTTTAAACCTAAAATAAAGTAGCGAATTCATAGTCTTTAACGTCATCCTGTTTCCAATTTTCGTTTTTAAGAGATTTTTACCACTAAAAACCTATTTTAACTTCCGCAATGCTAAATGGCAAAACCTAGAACATCATTTTTGTATCCATATACATACATTAATTTAGTTTCAGCCACTGATGTTCCAAAGTTGCATTTTCTTATACAGTGAAATCAATCATTTATTCTTTAAAATGTTCGCTTAATTTGCATTTAGTGTTTGATAAATTATGAAAATTGTTTGGAAATCGTTATCTAAATGGACATATTAATTGAGCTATAAAATCTCGGCATGCAATTTGTATTTGTTTTTCTATTTCAAAAGTAATGGTATCTCTTTTCGATTCCAAAATTTTTTCAAAATCGCAATTTAAATTTTTTTTATTTACGTGGACCTGCAGCCAAACATGGGCAACCAAACAAAAACAACAAGTTACTGGATCAAACTGATCAAATTTTATAACAATTTTATGAAAGTTGTTTTTAAAAGATTGTACAGTTTCTACAGCAAACTAGTAGGGGTTTGTATGTGTGGTAGTTTTTCAAAAAAAAATTACTTGAACATTCTTAAATTAAATAATGTTCAAAGATGCCAAATATATAGTTGGAAAATGCTAAATGAGACAAAACAATGCTAAATTCAGCTGAAAAATGCCAACATTTCCACATTGTTGGTGATTGATAATTTCGAAAAAAGTGACATTATTACCAAAATAAAATTTGTCAGTAACTCCCTTTACAAATTTTGCAACATTTTACATCAAAATATAACGGATGTGCACTAGGTTAATACTTGTGTAGGTTATTCCAGTCAGTGTTAAAAATAAAAATTTATAAAATAACAAACACCAACTTCGCTATGGGTTCATCCAAAATGGCCAGTAAAAAGCGTTGCTGATTTATCCCATGGAACACAGGCTTTTGCACTTTATAAACTGTATACTTATATTCTGAAAGAAAAAGTTTTCCGGACAAAAAGAGAGACGCTTGCAACAAATCGTTCGTTCTGTTCCCGAGATATATGGGTGCATCCAAAATGGTCAGTTAAAAGCGTTGCTGATTTGTCAATCACCATAATTTGGCTATTTGCTTTTCCCGGTTTTTAAATTCCCAAATTCGTCGGTATTTTGTCGACGCTATCTTGGCACACGGGTTATTATTTCTAAGTGATTGGCTTCCTTTTTCTACAGCTGATTACATTATTTGTGATTGACAAAGAAGAAGCAAATACAAATAATTTATTTTTTACCGAATGCAGGCCAAGAATGGATGACGTAGCCAGTGTTCAGCTAGAAAATGAAAATTTGCGAAAAGTTCGGTCTCGTCTGCTACTCTGGGACGCTAAAAACAATGCACTAGCGGCATTAAACGTCACGCAAGAAGAATGTTTTGAACAAATCAATTCTATCTGGTCACAGGAGGCAGAGGTAAGTTACAACAAATTAATTAAAAATAGAATGGTTAAAAACCTGACAATTCGAATATTTAGCTACAACCGTTGGAACATCCTACCCCGGAAACAAAATCTTCTGCGGATGAAAGTGATGTGAATTCTTTGTCTTTAAACACTTTACAGCAGCTATCGCCACCGGGCATCGATACTGCACACGATTTCCTGATGTTATACGATCGTGTACATGCTGAGATCCATGAGAATAGTAATAAAGTACCACATCGCTATTTACAGCAGTTGATTACACGCAGCACTGAATGCAAACGTATGCTGACACAAATTGATGGTGCCATGGGACGTTTGAAAAAACTCCGAGAGGAATATGCTTTTGTGTCGGAGAAAACAGAAGCACTTAACAGTGCTAGTGAACAGTTAATCGATGAACAAGAAAAACTTCAATCTCTGGGGGATGAAATACACAAACGGTTGCAATATTTCAATCAAGTGGAGTTATTAAATCAGCGTTTGCACAGTCCTACACTATCAGTTGCATCAGATTCATTTCGTGAGTGCTTGACAAAGATAGATGAATGTTTGACGTACTTGAAAGAACATGTAAGTTACTTTGGAACTTGTTTTTTATTAAAAGTTAATTTTTTTATTCTTCAAGCCAAAATTCAAAGATGCTCCTGCTTTTATTATTAAATACAAGCACTGTTTGGCCAAAGCAGTTACTCTGGTTAAAAACTATGTCAACACTGTAATGTCTCAAGCGACAGAAGCCACTTTACATCCTAAACAGAGTATAACAGTAAGTGGGAGTAGTGGAGGAGAATCCTCTATTGCTTCCCCTGATGCCGCATTTGCTCTTTACTACGGCAAATATCAAACATCTGCTGCAAAGGTAAAAAGAGTTTCACAAATGATTGAATAATCTCGAGTTGAGGTATGTCCAGAGTATGCAAATCTACTGTCAGAATTACAACAGAATTATCTAAACGAAAGAGCCACTATTATGACGCCCGCCGTTGATAAAGCTATAAAAGATATAAAGACGCAACACAAGGGAGATCATTGTGCTCTAATGCGGAGCTCGTGTGCATTTTTGGTGCATATATGTCAAGATGAGCAAAGATTGTATTATCAATTCTTCGTCAGTAAAAGTGCACAATTAACGTGAGTTTAAAGTTTTTTTATGATTTGTGTATAATGAAAAAACATTTATTTTAGGTCTTATCTAGAGGGTTTGTGTACTATTCTATATGATACCATGCGTCCTTTTATTATTCATATAAATCATTTGGAAACGTTGGCAGAAATTTGCTCAATATTACGGATAGAAATGTTAGAGGAGCATGTGCAACAAAATCGTAAGTTGTTTTTTTTTTAATTTTTCTAAATAATGTTATTTGAATATAAATTACAGCTGCAGCTCTGGAAGCTTTTGCTACTATTGCCAATCAATTGCTTCAAGATGTCCAGGAACGTTTGATATTTAGAGCCCATTTGTATTTGCAGTCAGATATTTTGAATTATAACCCTTCGGCAGGTGATTTAGCTTATCCAGAAAAATTGGAAATGATGGAAGTACGTTTTTAATTTTTTTTCTTAAATTTGAGATTGATTTAATTTCTTAAACTTTAGAGCATAGCTTTGTCTTTGCAAGATCCCCCACAAATACGTCGTTTTGATTCTAGGTCATCGTTGGTATCTACTAATTCAAATATTACAGAAGCAGAAAGTGTTGACACAAGTGTTAGTCGTGTGAGAAATATGAGTGAGTACATTCCTTAATAATTCATTTCATATTTTTTTTTAACAAAAATGAAAAATTTATGTACATATGCATACGATTTTTTCAAAAAAGCTTAAAATTAGCTTTTATCTAAAAAGGAAAAAAACTTTATAAAGAGAAAAATCTAATTAAAAATAAATTCCTTATGTTTTCTTTAAATTAAAGCATGAAACAAAAGTTTTTAATTGAACATTTTTTTAATTACATTATTTTTTCTATTCTTATATTTGCAGATTCTCCCGCTGATTTACATGGTATGTGGTATCCAACCGTTAGACGTACTTTGGTGTGTTTGTCTCGTCTTTATCGTTGCGTCGATAGACCTATTTTCCAGGGTTTGTCCCAAGAAGCTTTAAAGCTTTGTATTCAAAATGTTGCAACGGCAGCAACAAAAATATCCCAATCAAAAGTAGGCTACAATTGCACTCGTCATTTTAACACTCTTCATATTTAATTTTTATTTCTAGACTCCTATAGATGGTGAATTGTTTGAAATCAAACATTTGCTCATATTAAGAGAACAGATCGCTCCATTCCGTGTCGATTTCACAGTCAAAGAAACAACCTTGGACTTTAGTAAAGTAAAAACGGCAGCTTTTGGGTTGCTGCATAAACGCAAACAATTATTTTCAATGGGTAGCAATAACGCTTTGCTTGAGTTTCTACTAGAAGGCACTCCACAAATTAAAGAACATTTATTAGACTCACGCAAAGAAGTGGATCGTCAATTAAAATTTGTTTGTGAAAAGTTTATAAAAGATGCTCTAAATAATTTAGCAGCTCCTCTGGTAACATTTCTGGAAAAGGCACAGAACGTAGTAAACTTGTCAGCGCCTGTTGCTGGCAAGGAAGCACAACAGGAGCAACAAAGTATTAAAATAAATTATGCTTTAAGACAGAGTGCATGGGCAAGTCCTCAACAAATAAGCAGTGTTATACAGGAGACACAACGTTTGATTAAGAGTAAACTGCCAATGTTGCAACGTTCCATGCAATTGTATTTGAGTAATAGGGATACAGAGTTTATAATATTTAGACCTATCAGAGTAAGTGAAAGAAATTTTTTGTTGAACTTTGGAAGTTTTGAAATATATAACTTTATATGTTCTTTTTATAGAATAACATTATTCAGTCTTTCGTAAAATTAGAGCAATTATTAACTACCAATGGATATAGCTCTGATGACATGATTATTACAAGTTGTCCTTCTGCAGAGCAGGTCTCTATAATGCTTTCTAGTGCCAGTATTTTGGCAGCCGATGCCATGATTAATTTTTCAGCAGCTCAAAGAAAAGTTAGCACTTCATCCACAGACAACAGTATTTTGCCTCAAACTACTGCAGAGCTAGCAAGGAAATTTTCTTTAGAGAAGAAAGTTAGTTTTGAGAGTTCAGCCTTGCAAAATACTATGGGAAATTTGCAAGAGGTTTCCGAATCATCAGGCAATAATAGCAGTGTAGTATCACCAACAGCTTTATCGCCAGAACCTACTGAAAATAAAAATGTTTCCATCAGCAATGAGAATATTAGTACCGTCGACTCTTAGGCAATAGGATATTGATTTATTTCACTTATATAATTATATTTTATTTTATTAAACTACACAATAAAACACAATAATATTAATAACATTACACAAAAATAAAATTTTTGTTTACAAGGGATTTAAAAAAAATTAAAAAAGGAAAAAATATTGAGTTCTTAAATTTGGTTTTTTTTATAACCCAGTTTCGTGTGTATGAAAAACTTTGAACAAAGTTTTCATAAATTGTCCAAGCTATTTTAATTCCATTTTGAATTATATAAATTCGAAGTAATGTCTAGTTGCTTCTCTCAAAAATTCTAACTTTCTTTCTACCTTATTAGCTTTATAAATAGTTCTTAAATGTTTAGACTACGATAGTGAGCATTTGTCTTTACTAGTATTTTGTTGTTGACCTCCTACTGGCACTGTAGTGTTATTGCGGCGTTGTGTGTTTGTGGCTGTAGAGGTAGCAGCTGTCTCATTGCGTCTGTTTCTATCATTGGATTCATCCAATTCCATAATTGACAAGGCAATGGCACGAGCTAAAGCTTCATCTTCTGACTGCAAAGAGATGAATAATTGTTTTTTTATCACGTAAAACGACTTCATTTTCTTTAACTTACTATGTTTCCCTGAATATTTTGCGTTTGACTTGAGCCTGCTGTCAAGCGTTGTGTAGCAGCTGCTCTAACAGCTGCAGTAGTAGGTTTATGTGCTATATTAAATAAGGTATTTGGTGGTTTCTGTGTACGTCTTTGCTCGGCTGCTTTACTACAAAAGTTTAAAAATACAAAAAAATAACTGGATTATTCTAAAATTAAATATTTTTTGCTACATACGCTGCCATACTCCTTTTATCGACAGCATCACTTCTATTTTTGAATTCAGCCGTTGATTGGCACTCATGATCGGCTGTGTGACGGTGACGTAAACAAAAATTGCGTTTACACTGGGAACAAGTTACAGGTATCAACTCTTTTCGTCTGCATGACTTGTAAGAACAACGATTTGTAAAAATTTTTCGCGAATCCGACTTACATTGTTGGTCAATATGCTGTCCCACCGTCAAATCAGGTTCAATTCCAGGGGCAGTAGGTACTGGTTCACCACATAATGGGCATAATGGCACTTGATGATCCTTACGCAAACCCGATGCACATTGGTGTTGTTCGTAGTTGAAGTGCGAGGAACAAAAAACTTGATTGCAAGCATCACATTTCATGGGTAAAAAGTCTTTAAAGATAATTATTTAAGAAGTCTCCACGTACAACAAATCGAACTTACCTAGTCTGTTGCATGTCTTTTCGTTGCAATGTTGACCCAAGTTAGGAAATTCCATATTTCTTGGCCTTTTTTGTAACCACCACTACAGGAATGTTAAATTAACTGTTTATTCTAAAACAATCTGGAACAATTGACGTGATATGATCAGTTTTGATTAATAATTAGACGAAAACATAAGATGACTAAACAAAATATGTGCAATTTATACAAAAATTGGTGGAAAATAAATGAATTTTGACAGCTTCTCTCTTAATGAGGAATGAAATGAAAAGGAACAGACAGTTAAGACTTGCAGTGCTGCCACACTAATGAAACAACAAGTGTCTCCACGAGCAATTTGTTTCGGATCAAGTTGCTTCGCCATAACTGCCCGTCTATACCAGAGATAATTATTGCGACATATATTGCAGAAAATGTCAAAATTATGTTATCTTTAAGCCTGGTACTCTGTTCAACATTTCACGTGAAATGCTGTCAAAATGCATATGAAAAAAACTTGTGCGGAATATCTATGAAATAATGTTGATGGAGTTGTACTGTTTATTTTGTGAAAAAGTTCCGAAATGTTTCTGGCAAAATTTTTTTTACAACTGCGAAATAATGTAAGCTGCCTTTATTTCACGTGGAATTTTAAGCAAAAGCAGCAAAAGCTTAATATTAAAAAATAAATAAAAAATTAAAATAACACAATCGGTAACAGTTTTTTTATCCATATTTACTTTTTTTTATAAAATTTTTTATTAAAAAAAAATAATTTTAGTAAAATACATGTGGCGTTTGTTTACATACACGAAACAATGTAGCATACTTTGAAGGAATAAAAACGTCAAATTGTACAAACTCGTAAGATTGGTAACATTGATAAAGCCGGGTACTCTGTTCAGTATTTCGTGCGAAATGTTTTCAAACTCAATATAAAAAAAATTTCTGTGAAATACAAACGAAAAAATGTTGATAGAGTTGTACTCTGTTTATATTATGAAAAACATGCGAAATGTTTCTAGCAACATTTTTATTTTCCGTGCGAAACAAGTGCAGCTCATATTATTTCGCACGGAATTATAAGCAACAGCTGATCATTTTTTGTAATATTTTATTTTGTATGTGTGAGGTGGGGTTTATAACAAGCGTTTCAAAGAGAAAAATGTAGAAAAGTGCAAAAATTATTAATAAATTTGAATTTTTTTGTTTTTACTATAGAAAATTATTAAAATAAAATTGTTTTACTTTTTTAATGACAATTATAAAAACACATGCTTTTGTCACAGATGGAGGTAGTGCACTAGTTTAAAATGATTACAATAATTTTGATGATGTTGAGTGATGAATTGAAAATTAGCACTCTCACTACACATCAGTGATTGTAATGTTAAAACATTTTGCGCTAAAAAAAATAGTTTGATTTAAAAAAAGCAATCATCAGTAAATTGCAGTTTTTCTTCGTCACTTATTTGACCAAAAATTTTGCACACAATTTAAAATACAAAACTTGTGTTTTAAAATTAAATCCAAGAATTATTCCGTTATTGACAGAATTTCATTTAGTTTAATTTCCTTTGCTTGTGCATATCATCGGAAAAATTAAAAACCATGTACGTACAAAATTAAATTTATTTAAATTTTAGTGATATTATATTTTCGTACAGCTTTTTGATTGCAAGTTCAAATTTTGAACCACAAATTTGGATTGAGTGCAGATTTTATGCATATTGCTAACTGTGAAGCAATAGTGAAAAAATTTTCAATACCAATTAATTGTTTTAGTGCTAGTGAAAAAAACGAATCATGCCTAAAGCAGTTTTATTAAATAAGAGTGCAATGTTGATTTAAATAAAATTTAGTGCACTGCCCCCAGCTATGGTTTTTGTTTACCATCAAAAATAATGTTGTATACTTGTAACTAATAAAAACGTTAAGTTTTTAAAAACCGCGAGATAGACAATATTGATAAATGACAAAATTTTCGTGTGAAATAATCAATGTTGCTCAACATTTTTCGCAAATTTGAACAGAGTAGTCTAAATTTACACGATTCATCTTTTGATGCTCAACTTCTTTTCAATTCCCTTTTAAAGATGCCAATATATTCACACGCAGCAATCGGTTTCAACGATAAATCTATAGTCTTTGGTACTAGGCTTAAATGCCAAAATTTTCGTGTGGAATAAACAATGTTGCTCAACATTTCTCACAAATTTGAACAGAGTAGTCTAAATTTACACGATTCATCTTTTGATGCTCAACTTCTTTTCAATTCCCTTTGAAAGATGCCAATATATTCACACGCAGCAATCGGTTTCAACTTTTTTCAGTACAAAACAACAACAATTTTATTAATAGCGAATCAAAGAGAAAAAGAAAAGAAAAAAATTACATGCAGCCATCGTTGTGCATATACCAACGAATAAAAACACAAAGCGTACTGACCACAGAATATACAGAACTGACACGAGACGGAAGATTTTGCCTTTTTTTTTGTCTCTTTCTAAGAAAGCTGCCCTTTTGCATTTTTTGTTTTGATTACGCAATTCGTGTTGATAGTAGCGGCCTGTTTTTACACATTGCCACTTTACTACCAGAAAACATTTTCTTTCTCTTTCTTCGAAAGCTGCCCTCGCAACTGATTTGGGCCTTTTTCACACGTCACTTTTTACATTTTTAATCTTAAAATCGTGTATAAAAAATTTTAATAAAAATAAAAAAAAAATTTATTTTGGAGACTTGAACTCGCAATCTTACGAGCCTTAAGCGAGAACTTAGACAACTCAGCTACGAACTTTTTTACTGAAGAAGCGTTAAATTAAAATATATTGAGAGAAACTTATGAACTTACATACATGTGTATGCGTAAAAAACACATTAAAATCCACTACTTGTGGTAAAGATTATAAAAAAAACAACAAAAAAACCGCAACCAAGAGAAATGCAGGAAGAGATCAACGTAGCAACAGCTTATTAGACGAAACACAATAACAACAATTACTACACAGAAAAAATTATTGCCGAATTATTTTCAAACAAACGATTGTTTGAAATTTTTTTTAATTTCTACAAATTTTTTTACTGATTCAATTAATATTTTTGTTTGATTTTTATTTAACCAACAAAAATGTTGACAACTTTTCAATAATATAATATACGCGCTATTGGTTTCATTTTTTCATTATTTTGTATGAAATATTTAACGCTCTTTAATGTTGTCGTTTTTTGCATTTTTTATTTGATCGTAAGCAACACTTCTTTATGTGAAATATAAGAACAACAACACAAAACACATACAGTTTATTTTAGGACGCTTTAAAAAAGTACAACAAGAAGAAAGATGATAAAATAGCGCGACGAGGTTATTAGTAAAAAAACAAAAAAAAATAGCAGGTAAAAAAAAGGTTTCATTCTTTTTTAAACAACAGAAACAACAACAACATTATAAGAAACAAAATAAATTTTTGGTTGGTTTCAAAGTTGGAAAAAAAGAATGAAAAACAAAATCCCGTATTCAAGTTTTGAAAACTGTTTACTTAAATACATCAAATACAAAAATAAAATGATGACGAAAAACATATCGAGTCGGTCTGCTGCCGTTGTTTGTTACATTTCTTCTTCTTTAGCCAAGGAAAGGATACAGCAACAGTGAGTGATGAAGAAAAACATTGTGTGTATAAACAAGACTTCGTTCAAAAATTATTCCAACAAAACATGTGTCTCAAAGCCAGCCGCCGCTCTGCTTCTGCCTTCATCTTCTCCTTCTTGTGCAAAAAATTTTTGTTTGATTCAGCAAAATTATTTGTTCGAAATTTATATGAATTTCAGTAAACTTTTTGTTTGATTCTGTAAATTATTTGTTTGAAAAAATCAGTGTTTTTTTTTAGTAAACAAAATGCAAATAAATTGTTTGAATATGCGAATTTGTTTGTAGGACCGATTTCAGACAAAAAATGTTTTGATACTACAAATTTTTTGTTTGAATTCGAAAAATAATTTTTTCTGTGTACAGCAATGCCTAAAGGCTTTGCAATAAGAGATAAAAATAAAATGCACCAACAACAATTACGAAAGCAATGCCTTTATACATAAATAACTTTTGCTCATTCATACATACTCATGTGCATACATATGTATGGCTTTGCAATAGCTAGGTTAACCTACTACAGTACTTTTCGCCTATAGTCACGTCGCTTATAGTCCATTTAGCGATAAAGTCCAAAATATACGTTTTTATAGCGCTCTATTAGCGATATAATCACATTTGACATATATGCCACATACATATGTCTGGTAATTTAAATCTTACTTACATGCAAATTATTTAGGATATTGTCACATTAATTAAGATAAAATTAGCTATTTAAGACACAAACCAATAAAATGTACTTAAAATCAAATGGTAAAATACAACCGTGTTGTTTATTTTTGTTTTTTTAACGACATTTAACCAATAGTGCTTTGAAAAACCTGTCAAACTAAAAAATATAACAGAAAAAATGAGTAAACGAGTGAATTTATCTGTAAAAGAATAATTTTCATTATATTATATATTTAACTTTTTGAAGTTTCATGATTTCAATCAGAAAATATTATATTTTTTTACTTTATGTTATTAAAGTTTTTACAATTTAACCTTTTAACGTACAAAGTATTTATGCATTGGTTTTAGGGTAGCCAGATTTTAAATTCGGAAAAACAGTACATTGAACACACAAAAACAGTACATTCAAGAAAAAAACAGTACTTTTTTTGTTGTTGCGAAAACACAACTATTTACTTAAATTATTATATATTTAAAACTTTTGATCTAATATGCAACAATTATATAACGAAAAACACTTAAAATGTGTACCGTCAAAGGAATAATTTCCGTTTTATTGCATTTTAAACGTATGCGAAATTATTCCATTTGCGTTTGAAAAAAAACACTAAAACGAAGCATTTGGCCTAAATGTTTTTTTCTTTAATTTGAAGACAGGAAAACCATAACATTCCTGTAAGCCATAAAAGCCTAACTTAACTTAAAACAATTAACTCGTTGATTGTGTAATTAGGACTTTCTTAAAGCATATTGGTATTTAAAGCAATTTTCACCACACAAATAGTTGCACAAATCATATAGAATTTGAGAAAATGTACGTGTCCTAAGTTAATTTTCCAATTTCAAACAATTTTTAAATTATTTGCGGCCAATTTTACCAAGTTCAGCTATAATCTATAAAATCCAAAAAACATAGTTTGGTGTATTTTTATTCAACAAAATCTGAAAATATTAAAATTGTAAAAAACAAGTTTCAATAAAATTTATACGCTGAAGATTTTTAATAAAATGTTGGTAAAAATTAACGTAGCTTTTCTTTATTTCAAAAAAAGTTTAGGTAGAGAAAAGTGGTTCTGAAAGGAATTAGGTATTTTTATAAATATTGAGCCTGGAGAATTTTTTAAATTTGTAGTTTTCAATTTCACGTGATTTTGATTTTCAGAACTTGCCCGAATATTAAAAAAAATTCTAGGAATTAAAGATAATTGCGTTGGTATAAGTATTTATTTAGTATTTAAAATATATAATATTTTTAACAAAATTTCGATTTTGTTGTTGTCTTTCTCAGGTGTTTAAAGGCAAATACTATTGGAAGAGGTAGCAATAAAATCATATGTCTTTAAAATAATAATTAAGATTTCTACTGCGTATTTATGAGAAAACAATGGCCACAGCGTAAAAAGTCTTATTATTTTACAGCTTTTTTGTTCGGAACACAACATTTTTTTTAAAGCTATGTACTGTTACATATTAAGATATTTTCAAAATATGACTTTAACAGGGTTTTTCTTGATATCTTGGTTTTTTGGAGACTGAACAAAAAAAAAACAGTACAAAAAACAGTACAAAGTGTAAAAAACAGTACATTTGCGTACTGTTTTGGACATTATGCATAAAACAGTACAATTACAAAAAATCAGTACATGTACTGTTTAAAACAGTACGTATGGCAACCCTAATTGGTTTATAACGTATAAAATACGTATACATACCATACATACATATATAAATGAAATAAATCTGTTATCTTTTTTATAATCCCAAAAATTGCTTACATCACATTAGGCTTATTGTCACATTCGCGATATAGTCACAACATTGCGTGCAACTAAAGGATGTGACTATAAGCGAAAAGTACTGTAGTTAGTATGGATTTATTTAAATTACATACAACTTTTTATGTACATATGTAGGTACGTATATGCTTGCCGAAATAAAATAAAACACTGTGTCATTGCCAATAAAATGAAAATATCGAAAAGCTTTATACCTAGGTAATTTTAAAATCGTTTTTAGGACATAAACAAATTAAATAAAAAACAAATAGGTATAGAATATGATTTTTGTTTTACATGTAAGTTAAGCGAAAGATTAATATTTACCTTGTCAAAAAAATCAAAAATTACTGAATTATTTTAAAATCGTTTATAGAATATAAAAAAAGTTAAAAAAAAATTTTGTTTGAAAAGGTGGATGCCGGATTTGAACCCCGGCAGCTACTAACAACGCTGCTTTGATCAACCGCCCAGACAACTCAGCCATTAACGCTTATGCAAATAAAGAATTAAAGTAGAATATATTCCGTCACTTTGTTTGTTTAATATGTAGGTATGTACGTATTTTTCAATTTAAGCGACCAATCATGTACAAACATGTGTGTGTTTGATATGCCTAACATTCAACACGTTCGAATAAAAGCACAAATAAAAAACAACAACCACAAAAGATTTTTTGGAAATATTAGAGGTAGTCATGGTTTTTTGCTCATAACTCAGCCATTTTTTAACCGATTTGACAGATTTATATACCGACGTGTTTAAGAAGGAATTTACCATTTACTTGTGTTATAAAGCTTGGACTCGGAAGATCTATGGTTCCCGAAAGTGGGTATTTAAAAAAAAAAAATTAATTTTGGTCATAACTTTTTTGTATCTGAACCGATTTTTCTGAATTTTTTATAAAATATGTTCTACTAAAATTTTTCGATATTTTGGTATATAAGTCATATCCATAGGACATATGGCAGTCCTAAATTTTAGGTTTTTATACAATTTTTAATTTTTTTTGTACGGGAGGTACCACGCCCACTTCTCCAATCCCGCCCACATTTTGTAGGATCGTGTGTATGGGCTACCTAAATGTGTGTACCTAATTTGGAAGCTTTGGCTTTTGCCGTTCCTCAGATATACAGCAAAAAGTAATAAAATTACAACAACCACAAGGGATTTTTGGAAAATATTAGAGGTAGTCGTGGTTTTTTGCTCATAACTCAGCCATTTGTGAATCGATCTTGCTGAATTTCAATAGCAACCGATGGTAGACTATATGTGACACAAATGTAAAACAACCTAGCCGCTATCATGTCTGGAGTCTCCGGAAAACACATATCAAACGTAAGACGGACAGACGGACGGATATCGTTAAATCAACTTCTCTCCCCATAAGGACCCAGAATATATATACTTTATAGGGTCTAAGATCAATATTGTAGAAATTACAAACGGAATTAAAAAACTTATATATACCCTTTTCCACCTGAGGTGAAGGGTATAAAAATAATTTTTGCATACTAGTGCCAGTTTTTACACTGCACCTTCTTCCTTGATTTTTTTCAAATTATGAGTTAACATAAATACGTATTCTTATGTCTTTAACATAAGCTGAGCAATAAGAAATATTGCTCTGTTATTCTGCCGACGTTATTGCCAACTTGCTAAGATAATTATCTTTAGTGTAGACGTAGGGTAAATTCACTGAAACGTTGTATGAAGTTTTCGTTTACCGACTATAATAAAGTGTATAAACTACTACATATTTCCTTTCGATAAAAAATGATCTCTTGTAGAACATGGTACAAGTAAAACTCAAATATATATTTAAATTATCCGTTAAAAATTATTTTTTTACAGGGTCTTATTTTGGGGGATCTTTATTTTATCGGGGGATATTTGGGGAAATTTATTTTTAAATTTGGGGAGAACGAAAAAAAGTACCTGCAGCCCTGTTCAGTACAGTAGAATCGCGAAAAAGTTAACAAAAATGTCCAAAGGGTTTTTAACTTTTTCGAACTATTAACTTTTCTAAGCGGTCTTGAATTTGAAAATATGCAATAATAAACATAGATCTTTCAGAAATAACACACTAAACATATTCCAATGGCTTAGTTTTCATAATAACAAAAAAGAAACTCAGATTTTTCATATTAGTTCGCCACAGCCTCGAGAATTTCAAACATTTTTTCTAATTTTTGAGATCCATTACTTTTACTTTTCCTTGAATATTTTTATTAATTTTGTTCAAATTCTCTACTTTCTTCTCATTTCCGATGTTTTTTTTTATCAAAACTTTAAGAAAAGTTAACTTAATGCTAACTTTTTAGAGCGAAGCAGACACGCTAAAATTGTCATTCCAAATTGACTCCCGAAATATTGGAAAAAATTGAAGAGATAATTGAAAGAAATTCATGTATAACATTAAAAGGTATTTGCGGAAAGATTCTAGAAATTCATAATGTGGATTTAAGTACAACCAGCATACATACTGCATTAAAATCTTTGCGAATTACCTTAAAAACTGCGACAGTTAACAAAGATCATTTAAATTCCGATGCTACAATTCAACGACGCATACCGCATGCAATGAATTTTGCCCAAAAAAAATAATATTCGTTGACGAATCCGGTTTCAATTACCACCTTCGAAGAAACAAGGCTAGATCCAAAGTAAATACCGAAGCACATGTAATTGTTCCTACCGTTAGAGGACGCAATGTTTCCCTTATTGCAGCTATGAACATACCAATATTTTCACATCTTTCCTTGAAGAATTATTCGATAAATTAACTGAATCCAACATCACAGGTGCTTGGCTGATCCTTGACAATGCAAAGATGCACAAAACGCAAGTGGTGAAAGATAAAATTGCTGAGTCCGGTCATATTTTAGTTTTTCTTCCTCCATATTCCCCTATGCTAAACCCAATTGAAAAAGTTTTCTCAAAAACTAAACTCTGTGCTGGTCACCATAATTAACCGATCAGTAGAACCCGTAACACCTTCAGATTGCAACAATTTTTATGTTGATATGACTATGAATTTGTCATTAGCTGCAACTGGAGAACCCTTACATTGAAAACTTTATATAGCAAGTAATAGAAGCTTATCCTAATTTAATATTGTATATATAAAAATTATTTTTTAAGTATTTTGCTTTTTTTAAAGAAAAAAATTAATTTGAAGTTAAACAAATTTAATTAAAAATGAACAAAAATTAATTTTAAATGAAAATTATTCAATATGATTTGTAAAAAGTTTAATTTGTGTTGAAAATAATTTAATTTGTTTTGAATAAAATTGAAATTACTTTAAAAAAAATTGAGTTTGATTTGAAAAAATTTGAATTTGAATCGAAAAACGTTAATTTGAGAATAAAAACCTATTTATGTTTTATAATTATATACATATATTTTAAATAAATATATTACAATTTTTTAACAGCTTAGGAAGTAACATTAAGACACACTCAATGCGTTTAGAAAGTCGGCAAAGAGTATATTTCTTATTTTATTTACTAATTACCATGTTTCCGAAAAATGTCGTTCACTTTTTTACCGAGATTGGACAAATAGTTTAAAGTGCAAAAGTTTAAAGTTGTTGCATATTTCTAATTCACAATCCGAAGTAATTTTTCTTTTTTATAAACAACGTCTATATCAGTCAAATGTATGTCAAAGTTGATGCAAAAAATAGCATCAAACGGACTTCTTCTTACAAGATCCACCTGTTATCTTTAGGACAATGTGTTTTTTTAAAATTGTATGTTGTAGAATCTTACACGAGTTTCCATAGTTTTTTTAATTCGGTTTCCCAGTACTTTCAGGTTATATAAGCCGTAACAAAATGAAACAAATTTATATTTATCACCTTATAAACATATCGTCATATCTCAACAATTTTTTTTTAATTTTAATTTAATTAAGCAAAGTGTTCCTTCATACTTTCTCGTAACAAAAAATCGGTATTTTATCTTAAACTGAAATTATAGTCTTGCAGTCACGATTTTTTTAAACGCAGTTTTTTGTTCAATTCTCTAAGCAATTTAGTAAAAAACTGGTTTTAAAAAAAATCGCGACTACAAGACTATAATTTTTATTAAGTTTTTTCCTTCTCCTGTAAAGTAAGGAAAATATTAGTTAGGGCTTTTCTACTATATTAAAGTAACGATATATAACTAAATTTCAAAGTATAAATAGCTTTTTCTGATACTATGAGGAACTTTTCCCGATCCCGGGAAATCGTCACAGATCTATTCTCAATGAACGTGCTTAGTGTCAGTTACTACAATGTAGTATTATTTCAAAACAATGTAGGCAGTAGTATTTCAATAAAACAAGCCCTAGAGTTAAATTCAAGAGCCAAATTTTAGAAAGCACCAAAAAACACTCAATTCACATGAGAGCTTTTACGACGTCGTTTTATCTTGATTCCCTTTTAAAGCAACTTCCAAAATCTCTTTGCGTTCATACGATGATTTTTGGTTGCTTGTCTTTTATTTATTTACAGTATGGCCTTGATTATCTGTCCTTCGATTAACCGGCAGCATCAATTAACTGGAAAATAAAAAAATCTATTATCCGGCATTACCTCTGTTGTTCGAAATCATAAACAAATTATCTTTATTTCGTTTACTTTTGAATAATCAAAACCAATTTAACTAAACGAAGAAAGAGAATTTCCCAACGTACTGGAAGCGTATACTGCCAAAATTACTTTTTTCCTCATGTTTACATAATAATAAATTTATATACAGTATTTCTTACCCTAAGTCTAGACGAGCAATTTGGCAATTATTGCCGTAGCAAGTATCAAATTCTATTGCCAACACTAGATATTAACGTGTATATTGTATAAATATGTATTTGAACACATGTTCAGAAACAAATGTTATAATACATTGCTGAGCAATTATCTTTTAACACAAGCTGTCAATATCAATTGTCAGTTAAAAAAAATAAAAAATTTAAAACTTTTAGAACGGCAAAAAAATTCAAATACCAAATAAGCAAATTTATTATTATAAAGTTGTAAAAAATTAAAAACAAATTGGTGGTCATAAAAAGGTAAGTATTTAATTATGTGTATACAATTGAAGTGGTAAAATATTCAAACATTTAGTAATATTTGTAATACAGAAATGGAGTGGTCTGAATCGGAAGTATTTAAGCTAATAAACCTCTTTAACCAATTTCCTTGCTTATGGGACTATAAAAGTTCCAATTATAAAAGAGTAGACAAGAAAAAAAACGCATGGGAGGAAATTGCAAAAAATATGGGCAAAAGTGAGGAAATGTTAAAAAAAAGATTAAAAATTTAAGGTCGGCTTATCTTGTCGAAACAAAGAAAGTCGAATCCTGTAAAAAATCGGGATCTTCGGTGGATGATGTTTACGTTCCTCATCTGTATTACTACAATGAAATGCGGGTTTTAGATGGTGCAATTTGCCTACGGAAAACCACCAGCAGTCTATCAGAGGTTAGTATACAATATATTAAAGTTCTTTTTTGGTATTTTTAAAATTATTTTAAACTCGAAATCCATTTTAGGAACATTTGGAATTGATAGAGTTTAGCCCTGTCACTCAACTCTCTCATGACTCAGAATATCCCCATCCGAATGAATATTGCGATAGCCAAACGTCGTTGACAAGTGATACGATCACAAGCGATACCCCAACAACCGAAGAAAAACCAAATTTAAGCTGCAAAAAAAGAAAATCAGAGAGAGACAAAAAACTACATTTAGCGTTGGGTGCTATAATAAGCAAAACAACTGAGGTTTCTAAGGAGGAAACAATGTTTTCCTGTTTCGGCAAATCTGTTGGACTGCAGTTGGAAAAAATGCCATTGAATGTGGCGACGGAGGTCATGGCAGAGATGCAAAAACTTCTATCTTCAGCCATAAATAAATAGGATGTAAGCCTTCTTATTTATTTATTACTGAAGATATAACTTAATTAAAGATAAGTTGTTTTTAATAAATATGTATAATATTATGTACATAAACTTTTTGTTTATTTATGAAATGAACTTTAACGAATTATTGTAGATACCTGCTGCTGCTTAATTGTAAAGGTTTTTTAAGCACTTTGTATAGGGTAGTACATTTTAACTTTAAACTACGAAATGCTGACTGTAGAAGTCAATAACATTTTTAAAGATAACATATCGCTCGTCTATTTCAGCAACGCCATAATTCAAAAATGAAATCACAAGAAAGGTGTTGTGGACAGAAATCTTTTTTCATAATTGTGATTTTAAACTGTTCAGCTAAAGGGCCACCAATTTAAAATTACTTGTTTTTTTCACCATTTCAAAACTTCTGTGGTTTTCAATACACTTTTAAATCACAAGTGATTTGAATTCCTGTGATTTTCAGAACATCCCTGTATATCCTTAATACTTTCCCTGTTAGAAAATAATGTGTCGTTATTTTTTTCAAGTGGTTATAACAAATCAAAAACTCTAAACGCATTTTTCAAGAAATGGATTTTTGTTTTGAGTAATGATGTGGTGATGTAAATAAGCGATATGTATTGTAATTGTACTTGCATTTTTATTTTGAAAAATCACAAGAAGTAATTTTAACAGATGGTTGCAGTTTTACAATTTTTACAAAAACAACATGAAAATTTCCTGAGTTGATTTTAGTTGTTTTTGTAATTGAATAAAAATGCTACCACCTTCAATATACTCTGTTAAAATACAACTCTGGTGTGATGAAAATACATAAGTTTCTAAAATGGTTTAGAAAAAAATCATTTACCGACCGTTTGTCAGATTTTGTGTTCGTATTCTCTCTTACTCAATACATTTTGCTTTACATGGTATGATTTTTCTCATTCTACATAATGTCGTAATACAATGTATTACCGTGTAAACTAGCCTTTAGCAACGTCTATTTTTTTCTCTATTGGCAATGGCTGTTTTATGCGTGCGCTTTGATATTTTTCTTTATTATTCATGTAACAAACTGATCTTAACCCTAGGTCTACACTAAAGATACTTAGCTCAACAATTTGGCAATAACGCGGCAGAATAAAAGAGCAAAATTTCTTATTGCTCAGCTTATGTTAAAGGCACGGGAAAACGTATTTATGTTAACTCATAGTTTGAAAAAAATCAAGGAAGAAGATGCCGTGTAAAAAATGACGGTATCTTACAAGAATTATTATTATTAATATAAATTCTTTCTTATTCGACTTTATTATTTAAATTTATATTAATTTGTTTAAGCTTGAGGTCATTTTTAATACAAATATATAATTTTAATTAATTTTTTTATTTTTGTTAATGTAAAATTATTATTTTTATATAAAAAAGAACTCGAACTTAAACAAATTAATATTAATAATAAAGATCGAATAAGGAAAAAATTATAATTTTTGCAATTTTGTTTTAGTGTTTATTTAATTTTTTAATTTAATTATTTTACTACAATTATAATTGATACAAAAAAATTAATTTCTTTCCCACACAATTTGCTTTTATTTTTTTTTTTCTTTTTTGCTTCTTTTTTTCAACTGACAACCAACCATTTTTGTCAACGAAAATGGCCTAACAATTATTGCAACATTAATTGTTAGCAATAAATATGTACAAAAAATTGCTGTCTACATTACTTGGAGGCCACACGATCAAGTTTTGCCTTTCAATTCCTTTCAATTTGCAATACACTCTCACTTTTTACTAACACACTCACACTTTTTAAATTGGCCACGAGATTGCTTTCAATTTCATCTTTCCATTTGTTTGGAAATTTAGCTTTCAATTTAACAGCTGATTCATGTGTGTCTTTATAAATTGTTTTTTTTTATGACATCATGAAAGTAAATTGCTTACAAATTGAGTGCAGCCTACGTCACAGCTTTCAATTTTTGTTAATTTTGACAAGCAGTATATGTAAAAGACTATCAAGAACAACTTGATCGTGTGGCCGCAGGGTTAAAGATAACATAATTTTGACAATTACTGCAATATATGTCGCAATAATTATCTCTGGTATAGACGGGCAGTAAGAAAATAAACACACACACAAGCAAAAACCCACGCCAAAAAAAAAATTGCGGTGAAAAATCATTCTTTCATGCTAAATAGCGCATTAGGTAAAAATTTAAAAACCCTCGTCTTGAGTTAGAAATGATTTTTTTTATTAATACTGCACTCGTGGCCCAACACAACATGTTAGGAAAATACATAAGCTTTCCCGCTAAAAAAAAGTTTTAAATTTAAAAAAAAATTTTAAAAAACACAATAAAATTTAAAAAAAAGATTGATCAAATAGCTTTCTAGCTACTTGGGACAAATTTTGCTAACACCAATAGGTAATAAGTTACATGTATGAGAAAGAACACCTGTTTTGCCATAATGTCAAACTTTAACCCCATTTAACACAATAACCTTTTGACCGATATTGTTGAAAATGTGTCTAAACTACTATCCAATAGGACTAACCTTGGTGCAAATTTCATCCAAATCGGAAGATATCGATTTCAAAATTGGGTAACTTGACATGAAATCCCCCATATGAACATATAAATAATTTTTTATAACGAAATGTTTGTTAAGAATTACTTCATAATTTTTTTAAAGAATTTCTTCAGCTTATAACAGATGTACTATGAATATAATTGCTTTAGTTAATACAGATATTTTAACTCAATTTAATTATTAAAGGGCATGACATTTGTCAGAGATTTCTCAATTTAAGGTCGTGTTGCCAAAAATGTGCATACCACTGTTTTATATATAAGTACATTCATATAGTGTGTGACTGCCGGTTTATTAAGTCCTTAGCTATAAAGTCACAGGAGTCAAATAATTTTACATTCTGTTTGCATTTTACTTTAATTTTTCTTGCTATAACTATTACATTCACTTCTGCTGACAAGGTCTAAGGTATTTCGTTGGTTTGCAATTTTAATCCTCACAGAGCATCAACTGCAATACATTTAACACTTAAAATTAATGATTGCTTAATGAATGAAGCATAAAAAACTAAAATTACATTGTCATGTCTTATACATACTAAAAAAAATTTGATGTTGTCGTTGAAAACAATTGGTTTGTCTTTGATAGTCATTGCAAAATGTTCAATCCTTGTCTGCAGGGCTGGTAAATAGTTGTAAGCAATTACATTTGTAACTTTATTTGCAGGAACTTCTAATGGCCGTGTCATAGCAAATTGACTTTGTGCCGGTTCACACACGTCAAGTTTGACTCGTCAAGTCTTCACGTGAGTGACCCGGCACTTTGATATGTATTGACAACTCCGTGCACAAGAGAATTTTTTACAGACAACTTCAATTATAAGGGATTTTTTAAAAAAAAATTTAATGTACTATAAGTTATTTTCTTCAACCAATTTTATTTATCAGTAATTTTCTAAATTACTAATTTTCTTAATTATGTATGCTTAAGAAAATCTTATCAATAATTTTTAATAAATTTCATGTTGCAAAATTCCTTTCTTCATAAAAATTAAATTTGATGAACTTTAGCCTAATTAAAAAATCAAAATTTGGATTAATAACCACAATTCTAATTATTATTTATAAAGACATACTGCCGTATACATAAAAATGTTTTAAACCAAATAAACGTTTGTTAAATTTAAAATTTCAATGATTTGGTCTAATATTTTGACTCCAAACAAACAAATAAAGCCCTTCTAATGTTTTTTCACTTGTGTATCAGGTATTGGCTTAAATTTTTTTTAAAGTAACAAAAATTAAAATGTGTGTAGATATTTGAGGATTTTGTTTGTAAGTAAGTTCGAATATGTCCTTTACATACGCCTGGGAGCCACTCATGTAAATTGAACTTTGGTTCATTGATTTTTATGAAATCCAATTCAATTCAGTTCAACTTAATTCAATTCAATCCCTTATGAACACATCGACAAATAATACATGAAAAGAAGATAACAGGCAAAGGAACGGACAGGAAGAAGTATAATTTGTATATATGTAAATACAGTGCATCAAGTAAAAAATCGGACATTGATGATGATTTTAACATTAAGTAAAAATAACTTTTTTGCACTCGGTTTAATGGAAACTAAATTAACTAATACAAATAAAAACATTTTGTAAGTTTTTTGTTTGATAAAACTTATTTTTGGTTCTATTTGATTAATTTGAATGACTGTATAAATTTAAAATTTGCCTATGAAGATAATTTGTTTTTCAAAATTCAATAGATACGAATTGATAAGGACAGCCATACACTTTCACATAGAATTACTAATTACTCTTGCGTAGCTTTTATTATATTATGGATATAAATGTATGTGTATGTGGATTTATGGCTAGATATATGTCTAAAAGGATGGTCCAGAAAAAACCTTTTATTTCAGGACATTTTTTTTCTATGAATATTTTTAAAAATGTTGTATTAATAAGTTTCTTATAAACTTTAATTAAAGAACAATTTTCTTTTCTTTACCTTGAAAAACAAATATTATAGCCGATGTGTGGGTTCCACGGTTGACTAGTTAGTAGTGGACAATTCTATCATTGATAGGGGTAGGGTAATCTCGCGACAAGCTATAAAAGCTTCATAAAAATTGTGTAATGACCGTTATAAGTTGATGGTAAATGTTTTAAAGCAAACATTTTTTTCTTTTTAGCGGATTCAGATAAAAGCTTGTTTTTTAAAAAGGTTTTTTATTTTTAATTTATTTTTTACTTTTTAGCACTTTTAAATACAAGCTTCTTTTTAAAAAAAAATTTTTACTTTTAATTTTTCAGTTTGCCAAAATAACAAGTCTTTGTTTTTATAATTATTGGCAAATTCCAACCGAAATCTTCTATTTGGAAGTCTGCTATTATATCCCTTTTGGGATTTGGAATGACATCTTCATTTAAAGAATTAGCGATTTTATGAGCTTGTTGATCTTACTCTGGTATTTTTCTTCATTTCGCGCAGGATATGGCTAACATCCCGACTCGTTAGTTTTTTGGTCGGTAATTTCTAAGCATATTTTCCACTGAAAATGACAAATCCAAGAATTTTCATATTTCTCGATAGGATTTGTGCTTTTGAAAATGTTTAAATATTAAAGATTTTACGCCAAGTTTATCTCTTTTTCTTTGCTCAAAGTGTCCTTTAAAGTGTACAATTATGCAACAAAAATGTAAAGTAGCAATTATTAGACGGTGAACAATAAATTTGACAAAATAGAACAACATAACGGGAACATAGAAAGAAGAAATGGTAATAAAGTTGATAAACTTCAATGCGTATTTAAGCTTGAGGTTAGGTTCCATTGACAGCTCACGTGGGTCCTGTAATTAGTTCCCGTTGTGTTACCATGTCGCACACCGTCTCCCAAGGGTCCTATGTTACCTGGCTGCTAATATTCTCACTCAGCCACCCAGTTGATTCAATAAAGGAGTGGATCCCGTTTAAATCAGTTGACTCTTCCTCCTCCTCGTCACCGCAACTTCTACATAGGTCATTACAAGGGAGCCCTAGCCTTTGGGCGTGCCTCCAAATGGGCAAGTGGCCAGTTATAACCGCAATAAGGTTCCTCAGGTGCCAGATTTCCCGGCGCAATATGAAACCTTTGTGGCATAAGTTGTTTACTCCTTGGGAGCGAAACACTTATATCCCATGTTGAATCGTTTTGATTCATAGTGGTACCTGCATGCGCAAACGAGTCCGCCATACAGTTACCATGTGTCCGGGGACCCAATTA
The DNA here is from genome assembly GCA_949318255.1 of Pollenia labialis. Taxonomy (NCBI): domain Eukaryota; kingdom Metazoa; phylum Arthropoda; class Insecta; order Diptera; family Polleniidae; genus Pollenia; species Pollenia labialis. Next base: position 151,274,214 of record OX439141.1, read on the forward strand.
AGGGTAGCCTCGCTATCTCCTCCAGAGACATTCGGTATTCTTGGACAATTTTGGATGTGATGAACACATTTTCCAGAGATCTGATTGCCGCCTTTCTATCGGTAATAATGTGAATATCCTTGCCAGATATTTCACCATATCGAATATGTCTCGCGGCTGTGTAAATGGTCATTATTTCGTCCTGAATGACACTGCAGTTATCCGGCAGCCTAATAGGAATACTCCAGCTTAGCTGCTCGGAGCATATGCCAGAGCATATTCCGTATAGTGTCTTTGACCCGTCAGTGAATATCTGAATCACATTCTTGGAAATTTGTTGGTCGTCATAGTGAACCATATTATCCAAAATGCTTATGGTGAAGCCCAGTTCAAAGATTGGCTCAGGTGTGACATAATCCACATCTATGCGCCAATTTATCTCAAACAGTATTTTAGCATGTCCGAGATTGCAATCCCTCCATGCTCCAGAGGCCCTTAGTCTTACCGCCGTGTTTGCGACTAGCCTTTTCGCCAAAATGTTTGGTGGTTACCAGTTCAGGATCGTAAACAATGCATTAGACGGTTATTGCCACCATTCTCATCGTACGTTCATACCTAGTTTGATGGCTCCTCACCTTGAGCGCCGGCCACCAAACAGCTGCGCCGTAGAATAGGTTAAATGACACATTCACACATCACCTTGCGGGGAGCCCCTATTCACAACCTTGGTAAAGTTCGAGGCGCCCAAGTTATATTCGATACGCCTGAAGTGCAGGATACTGCTGACAAATTGAATGATCGCAGGGTCGATATCCAAAAGTCTCATAGCGTTAATAACTGATTCAGGTCTAACGTTTTTGAAAGATCCCTCAATATCCAGGAATGCAACTGAAGCAAATTCCTTGTAGTGCTGGGATCTCTCTATGTGACCCGGTTTTAGTGGACCTTCCCTTCGGTTCGGCGTGCTGAGCCAGTGACAAGGAATTATGTCCTAATGATGATCTAATATGAATATCCAAAATACCCTCTAATGTTTAAAGTAGAAAGGAAGATAGACTAATTGGCCTAAAGTCCTTAGCCATAGTGTGAGAAGTCTTCTCTCCCTTGGGGATGAAGACGATCTTATATGTTGTCCAAGTTGATGGGACATGTGCGAGACTCAGGCAGGCTCTAAATATCGCCAAAAGCCATGGCATCAATATTCCCAGGTTCTTTTGAAGATCCGCCTTGATAATACCATCGAGGTCTGGAGATTTAAAGGGATGAAAGCTTTTGACCGCCCATTCCAGACGATGGTGAGTTATCGGAATATTAGAGATATCCCGAGCGCCACTAAATGTTTCCACCCTAGGAACATCATCAGTGCAGCCTTGGAAGTGGGTATTCATCAGGACCTCAAGAGTGTCCCGACTGTTTGTGGTCCATGATCCATCTATCTTCCGTATATATTATTGAATAGCTGGTTTAGAGGATAAAATCTTGCGAAGCCGACTTGTCTCCGAGGAGTTTTCTTTCTTTTCAGCAATTTCCGCATTCCACCATTTGGGTTTAGCCTTGCCCTTCCTGCCGATTCTTTTACAGGATTCGTTTGTTGCCACAATTAGGACACTCGTCAATGACTCTACTACGGAGTCGAACATGGACACCCTGTCTATGAGAACTGGGCATACCGGAAGTTTGTCCTCGAGTACACTTGCATAGACAGACCAATTAGTTTTTCTTCTGTTCGTATAAGGTTTCACTGTATCAACTCCTTAGGAAAAATTTAAATCAATGTATATGTGATCAGAAAAGGAACAGTCCTTTAACACGTTCCAATCGCTGATCATATATGAGAACCTATCGCTATTAAGCGTAACATCGAGAACTTCCCTTCTGTTAGTCACAATAAAGGTGGGTTCATTACCCCTATTAACTACTGATTGTTCATTTTCTACTATGAAGTTTAAAAGCGACTCACCTCGTATATTGACATCCGAGCTTCCGCAGACGGTGTGATGTGGGGATGTTGCGCCTGTTGGCCTGCGACATCGCCTTCCTAGTTAAGGAGTTTGGAGGATTATCACCCTGGTCATATGCCATGTAGTAGCTTATAAACCACTCTGTATTAGAGTGTTTTGTTTTCCACTGCGAGTGCAAGTGTCCTTTTTGCTAAAATCAGAGACAATAAAAGCTTTAAGGATGTTCTTGGGCAGCGCCCAGGATACTATAGCCGTCTAAACTGAGTCCGCAAACCCTGGCTTTGTACAACAATGGTTCTTGGATGCATATGAGCTCCTCCGAGCTTGAAGCCAATCGGAGGAGAAGGGCAGCTGACGCCACTTTAGAGTGATGAAGGTTGATCTGTGTAACATTCATCAAAGCTCATCGCTTTGGACGACTGTAACGAGGGCATCCTCTGGGTCCATCTTGAAAATTAAGGCACCTACAAGTCCAGTAACCGATTGGGTGTCCTCGTTAGCAGATGACCTGGCAGCGTCGTCCTCTATGCTCTCGGAGGTTGCTGTGGTAGTCACCGGGGCTTGAGGCTTCTCTTTGTCATCACCTTTGTTGACTCGGAGGAAGATAGTTCCGAAACCGTAAAATATCTTCCCCTATGTCTTCCGAAGTGAAGGCAGAGAGTCACTGTTTATTATAACAGTGGCCGTCCTGGATTCTTCGGCAGAGTCAGAAACTCTCACTTCTTTCCAGTCCTGTGTGGGTAGCTGGGGGTTACTGATCCATATAATTTCCAGCAGCACTGAACGCTCATCTGCACACGCTAGGTGCTCTCTTTGCACAAGATTCGGCACGTGGGAAGCTGGTTCTACGGCAGATTGTGTCTGTACCGTTTGACCTGCACCCGAGGAAGGAAGTTTGACGGGATCTACTCCCATCCATACCTGGGAAGCCTTAGAGAAACTTGGTTTCGAATAACCCTATACCAAGCTTGATTTACGACCACCTGAAGGCTTGGTCGTAATTTTTTGAGCATTAGTAACGTACCGACTAGCAGAGCCTGCTAGACGGGGCCTTAGTAGCTAACAACTTACTACAGCCTCAAACCTATGTTGTAGTAGTTGGTTCTCCGGAGATTATTAAGCCCTTTCCCGGATACGTAGGGCATGATTTTTCGGACATTCTGTGGGGGGGGGCATTTAATGCCTAACTGCCAGGCGAACGGAAAACTGCCGCTCCCCTGGAGACAGACGCAGACCATCAGCCGCTCATTGTGAGTACAGGCGCTGATGCATTTTGTTTGCGGACTGACAGCCCTCAGAGGGCCTAACAGTGACCGTTTAGGGCCAGCAGACACGGTAGTCCATTAGCCGCTCCAACTATTTAAGCTTTTGGATTCGTTTTTTTAATACTCATTATATTTACAATGAAGTCAATATTTTTTTTGTAGTTTCTTATTATCAATAAAGAGAAATAAAAATGCATTCTACAAATTTTCGGAAAAACTTTAGTTTTCCTTAAACTAAAAATTTTAAACTTTAGTCTCTGACTGTATATTCAAGATGCAAGTAATAGTATTAGTACAGACTCCAAGGATACATAATAATTAAGGATAATTGCTTGATTACTAAATCAATAAATTTAAGATAACATATATAAATAATGAACTTTTAACTTTATTTCAATAGAAATCAACCACACACATACATAAGTATGCATACAATTGCAAAAAGTGTTGCAGATAATAAGTGCCGGTTCACACAAGTCAAGTTTGACTCGTCAAGTCTTGAGCTTTTAGGAAAGAAGGGTAAAGAGAATGCCATTTCTTTTCCCTTCTTTCCTAAAAACTCAAGACTTGACGAGTTAAACTTGACGTGTGTGAACCTGCACTAATAGTCAGACAACACATCCTTTGCACGTAAAATTATCTAATATGCAGCACAAAGACCATGTATGTTTGTATCTTGTACATACTTATGTACTTATATGGATGTAAGTATGTATATAAAAAGAATCCGAATGAAAACCGTTTAAGTGGAAAGAGAAAATGTGCGCTGAACAAAATTAATTAATTTAAGTTTTATACAACATTGACATCCCCAGTCAAAACGCGCTAACAAATGCAACAAAAAAAACATAAATAAATTAAATAAAACAACGATTGTCATGAAGGGTTGTGGCACTTGTAAGCAAGTTGCGAAATAAATAGTTTAAGAAAGTTTCTTACAGTGTTGGTTTTATACCAAGTAGTGAATAATTGAAAATGGCAACAAAGTTTGTCGCATTATTCTGATACTTCTTCTTGCTCTTATATTAGAATCGAATTAGTTTGAAGTGTTTGCTGCTGAAATTCACTCAATAGAGCTAAAGGCTTTTAACAAAAGCCCACACTCAAGGTATATTTACACAACGGATACGTCGAGAAAACTAACGATTAGGGGTAAAATGTAAAAATATCAGATAACTTTATTAAGTGCAGTTCTAGCTTTTTAGAAAACAGTTAAGTCATATACAAGTCATATACAAGTCATACTCTCTCTCTCTCTCTCTCTCTGTTATATTTTATCCGGCCCAGATTATGTAAATAAACCTAATTTCAAATCAAGCCGAATTCACTAGCAAATCAAAACAAATAAGCTCGAACTGTCAAAATCAGATGCCGTTTCAACACCACCTGTAGTTAATTCGCCTTGATTTGAAATACGTTTTACATTTCCATTTTATTACAATTTGCCTTTAACAAATAAAAAAATAAAAGAAAATTAATCTTTTTGAAACAATTTCGTTTTACTCAATGTTTATTGTCATGTTACACACTTCTTTTAAATAAATAGGCAAAGCCAAATGGGAATAAAATATGTTCTACACAAGGAAATCTTATTGTATATAATTGTTTTGTGATTTCTCACAACACTTTTACAATTTGAATTTATATGAAATTTAAAGTCATTTGGTGTATTGGGAAAAAAGCTTAAAAACAAACACCCACATTTTTTTTTATCACATTTCTTATCATGGTTTGAATTATTAGAAGGGCTCATGAATGAAAAAAGGCCATACAATGTACATCAGGATTTATTTAATTCTGAATTTGATGGAAAACTATAGCCGTCCTTATGTATTTGAAACCATCTGTCTGTTAAAAAAAGAGCAGCCAGACACTTAATTTAGCAAGTTAATTATTGTAAGTGTAACCTGTTATGGAAATTGAAAAAAGATGATCTAATATTCAATGAAAACCCTTGTTATTTTATGTACATATATCCGTGCAAAAATCTTATTGTAAAAACATTTTCTTTAAAATATTTTAATTATCTTTTCAAATTGCATTAGTTAGAGAGATAAAATGAAAGTATTAATTAAAGGCATTACATGAAAATAAAAATACGCAACTTTAACTTTACAACTTTGAATTGCATTTTTAAATTATTTTAAGATATTGTTCAATATATATTGTTGACCTGTGTCGAGTAGTATAAATTGTTTTTCACAATCTTTTGATTTGAAATCGCTTAATATTAAAAGTTAGTCTGAATTTACACGTTTCATCTTTTGATGCTCAACTTCCATTCAATTCCCTTTTAAAGATGCCAATATATTCACACGCAGCAATCGGTTTCAACTTTTTTCGGTACAAAACAACAACAATTTTATTAATAGCGAATCAAAGAGAAAACGAAAAGAAAAAAATTACATGCAGCCATCGTTGTGCATATACCAACGAATAAAAACACAAAGCGTACTGACCGAGTACAGGCATCTCCGTACTAACCCCCTTTCTTCTTTCTTCTCTCACCTAAAAACACAAGAGTTGAGCATCAAAAGATGAAACGTGTAAAAGCAGACTTAAGGATTATCATTCATTAATAAGATTTAAAAATAAAATTGGGAGTTTAGCACGTCATAAAAAAATCGTATTAATTAATGAAAAATATTGTACTCCCGTAAATAACTTCGACAAAGATTTATTTTTGTTTGGTTTAACTGTCACAACAAGAACTAGATAAAATAATTTATGAAGGGAAAATCATTGATCTCCAGGTTTGATATTAAAGTATTTGAAATATGAATGCAAATGATCCTATATGACTTCAATTAAAAGTGTTACTTTACACTCAAAATTAAAATCAATCTATCCGTACTCAAATCAATCCGAAGCGGTATTAATAGTACGGTGAGTACGGATTTTCTTGAATAAAGTACAGAAAGATTGATTCAAGTACGGATTTTCAATCGCAAAATACTTAAATTATCCATATTCAATCCCGATTTCTTACTTGAAATAATCCGAAAATGAGATTGAAGATTATATCAATCTCAAAATGCGCTTGATTCAAGAATTATAAAATTGTTTTAATCCGAATTCGTTCTTAAAATAATCCGAAAATGAGATTGATTTAAGTAAGACTAAGATTGAACCAATCTCAAAATGCGCATGATTCAGGTATTATAAAGTTGATTTTATTCCGAATTCGTGCTTGAAAAAAACCAAAAAAGAAATTAGAAAGAACAAATTATTATGATTGATTACATACCCATATTACACCTTACAGAATGATAAAACACCAACATCATGCCCGATAAGGTTTTTACTAGAGTTGTGTCGTTCCGGAACGACCTAGTTCTATTGAACAATTCCAAAAAAGGAACGGTGCGGACTTTTTAATAGTTCTTTTTTTATCGTTCCTCGTTTCGCAATTGGATCATCACTTATATGTATGTATTTCTGTAGGTTAATTTTTTATCTATTATATCGTGACATATAAACATTCTAAATCAATCAATTACTTATGTGATCCAAAGCAATATATTTTAGCAGCATACCACTTGTTCACCACCAGAAACGGCTTTAGGGTACGCGTAGATTAAAACAGGTACAAATTTTGGAAATTTTAAAAAAAATAGAAACTGGGAATTATTTCCTTCCGAAGGTTACTTTATATTATATTCAACATTTTTTTTTTTTTTTTTATTTTTCGAATTTATTCTATGAGCTAAATTTCAGTTATGTATTTTATAAAGCTTTTTTGTAATAGCCATGTTCCTTAAATTTTTCAGAAAATTCAATATAATAGTCTGGTAGTGTATAAAGTCATTTCTGAAAAATTGAAGGAATAGGACTATTACAAAAAAGCTTTATAAAATACATAACTGAAATTTAGCTCATAGAATAAATTCGAAAAATAAAAAAAAAAAGAAATTTTTAAAACATTTTCGAAATACATTAGTATTTTTATTAGTATTGTGGTTATTTTATTGAACTATTTATGGTTTTTAATCCAAATTTTTAATATTTTTAATTAGGCTTAAGTTCATTAAATTTAATTTTCATTAAATTATTTTTATGAAGAAAGGAATTTTTACAACATGAAAATTAATTAAAATTTTTTATTGATAATTTTTCATTCTTGACTCAATCTGGGCTCGAACCCAGGTGTTTACGGACAGGTTACCCTGACATGTTTCGATTGCAACCACTCAATCTCTTCAGAGGGCTTGCCGTTTAACACTCGCAGCCATCGACGACTGCTGACGTCATTAGTTGTGCTGAAAAGGTCAACAAGAAAAAGAAGGACAAAAAAATGAAAAAACAAAAAATATATGTACTTTGAACTTCAAGAAGAATTCTTGACAAAAGTACGAAAAAAGAGAAGTTAAGGAATAACATGTTAAAATAAATTAAAATAGATAATCATTCAAAAGCAAATTTCGATCTACCAAAAGGTTGAATACAATTTGGTTTAAGGATTGATGTTTGACTAATGACGTCAGCAGTCGTCGATGGCTGCGAGTGTTAAACGGCAAGCCCTCTGAAGAGATTGAGTGGTTGCAATCGAAACATGTCAGGGTAACCTGTCCGTAAACACCTGGGTTCGAGCCCAGATTGAGTCAAGAATGAAAAATTATCAATAAAAAATTTTAATTAATTTTCATGTTGTAAAAATTCCTTTCTTCATAAAAATAATTTAATGAAAATTAAATTTAATGAACTTAAGCCTAATTAAAAATATTAAAAATTTGGATTAAAAACCATAAATAGTTCAATAAAATAACCACAATACTAATAATTGTTAAAGCTAAGGCACGAGCTCTATGTTTGCATTTGTCCTTCAAGTTCTGCTGAAAAGGTCAACAAGAAAAAGAAGGACAAAAAAATGAAAAAACAAAAAATATATGTACTTTGAACTTCAAGAAGAATTCTTGACAAAAGTACGAAAAAAGAGAAGTTAAGGAATAACATGTTAAAATAAATTAAAATAGATAATCATTCAAAAGCAAATTTCGATCTACCAAAAGGTTGAATACAATTTGGTTTAAGGATTGATGTTTGACTAATGACGTCAGCAGTCGTCGATGGCTGCGAGTGTTAAACGGCAAGCCCTCTGAAGAGATTGAGTGGTTGCAATCGAAACATGTCAGGGTAACCTGTCCGTAAACACCTGGGTTCGAGCCCAGATTGAGTCAAGAATGAAAAATTATCAATAAAAAAATTTTAATTAATTTTCATGTTGTAAAAATTCCTTTCTTCATAAAAATAATTTAATGAAAATTAAATTTAATGAACTTAAGCCTAATTAAAAATATTAAAAATTTGGATTAAAAACCATAAATAGTTCAATAAAATAACCACAATACTAATAATTGTTAAAGCTAAGGCACGAGCTCTATGTTTGCATTTGTCCTTCAAGTTGTGCTGAAAAGGTCAACAAGAAAAAGAAGGACAAAAAAATGAAAAAACAAAAAATATATGTACTTTGAACTTCAAGAAGAATTCTTGACAAAAGTACGAAAAAAGAGAAGTTAAGGAATAACATGTTAAAATAAATTAAAATAGATAATCATTCAAAAGCAAATTTCGATCTACCAAAAGGTTGAATACAATTTGGTTTAAGGATTGATGTTTGACTAATGACGTCAGCAGTCGTCGATGGCTGCGAGTGTTAAACGGCAAGCCCTCTGAAGAGATTGAGTGGTTGCAATCGAAACATGTCAGGGTAACCTGTCCGTAAACACCTGGGTTCGAGCCCAGATTGAGTCAAGAATGAAAAATTATCAATAAAAAATTTTAATTAATTTTCATGTTGTAAAAATTCCTTTCTTCATAAAAATAATTTAATGAAAATTAAATTTAATGAACTTAAGCCTAATTAAAAATATTAAAAATTTGGATTAAAAACCATAAATAGTTCAATAAAATAACCACAATACTAATAATTGTTAAAGCTAAGGCACGAGCTCTATGTTTGCACTTGTCCTTCAAGTTGTGCTGAAAAGGTCAACAAGAAAAAGAAGGACAAAAAAATGAAAAAACAAAAAATATATGTACTTTGAACTTCAAGAAGAATTCTTGACAAAAGTACGAAAAAAGAGAAGTTAAGGAATAACATGTTAAAATAAATTAAAATAGATAATCATTCAAAAGCAAATTTCGATCTACCAAAAGGTTGAATACAATTTGGTTTAAGGATTGATGTTTGACTAATGACGTCAGCAGTCGTCGATGGCTGCGAGTGTTAAACGGCAAGCCCTCTGAAGAGATTGAGTGGTTGCAATCGAAACATGTCAGGGTAACCTGTCCGTAAACACCTGGGTTCGAGCCCAGATTGAGTCAAGAATGAAAAATTATCAATAAAAAAAATTTTAATTAATTTTCATGTTGTAAAAATTCCTTTCTTCATAAAAATAATTTAATGAAAATTAAATTTAATGAACATTAGTATTTTTTTTACAAACTCTAAAAAAATATATAATTCTTATTTATGTGCTTTTTACGCCACACCATAAAAACAAACAATTACAAATTCTTGTTTGTTGAAGTTTTTACGAACGACAGAGAAGATTTCTCGTTCATCGTTCATTCATGGTTCAAATAAAAAAAAAACAGGAACGATTTACGAAAGGAACGACCTACTTCTTTTGATCTAGGGATGGACAAAAAGCATCGATGTTTTTAAAACACTCGATATATTGTGTCGAAACATCGATATAATCCGATGTTTCTTGCTCCTAAACAATCGGAAAACATTGATGGTTTCTTTCGATGCATCGAAATAGCAAATTGTATACAGATCGTGTACTGTATACTTATCTATATGTGTTGGCATGACTCAAGTTTGTATATGTAAACGTGGTAAATATTATGCGAACAACTGTCAACACTTTTATATGCGGCGAATAAGTTCGGGTCTGGCATCTTTACTCCAAACAAACAGCTTGATAACCACGCGTTATTAAAATAAAAGCTAACAAATTGTGCACAAGTTGAACAAAGGAAAATATTTTGCTGTTTGTTTATTGTTTACAGTATGCATTGAAAAAAAAGTATTGGGAGATGTAAAATAAACTTAAGATTTTTCGAAAATATAATAATAATAATAAATAATTAAAAAAAAAACAATCGATGTATAAAAAAGATCGATGTATTTAATGAAATATCGATGCAACCTCGATGTATGTTTGCGACAGCGATGCCAACTTAGTGCTTTTGGCACTATTTATGGTGCTTTTTGATGACTTAAAACGCCAAAATTGTATCTGTAGTGCCAAACCTAGAAAAAGCACTAACTTGGTGCTTTTTCAATTTTTCGTTAGTGCATTTAGTGCTTTTTCAATTTTAATTTTTTTTTACCATTTTTTAAAAATACGTTTATAGGAATAGAGGATTAAGATGAGCTTTGCTATTTGGATTACAATTTTGAGAAAGCCTGTAAAGATTTTAAGATTTCAAATGATAAAAAAGAGATAAAGGAAAGTGGCATTCGTTTTGCCAAAAACTTTATTTAAGATGTTAGAGCTAGGCTTCCTAGCAATTTGGAAATTTTACAAAAGGTTTCACTTTTTAGCGATGGCAACATATTTAGTAATCGTAATAACAACGATGTATTTGTTTGCGATAAACATTTTTTTAAAGATGTAGACACTGTGTCAAAAATAGAAAATGACTTGGAAAATATTAGGAATTGTGAATGGAAAAATAAACAACGATCATGTAGAAAAGTTAAAAACCATGCAGTAGGAAACTGTACAAAGGAACGCAGACTTTAAAAACTTATAAAAAGTTGAAACTTTGTATAAGCAAAGTGTTAAATAAATTAAAAAAAGCTAACAGAAAATGCTTTTATAACGAGCGTTATGTAACCTGCCATTTTTCATGCCTTTTAGTTTTCAAACGCACAACACTCGTCACCAAATAACCGCGTGTTGTGCACTTCTGCCTCTAGTGCTACTGCAAAAAGGTTTGACTAAGTATCAGAATGCAAACATACATGATTTTCTATATAACATCTTATGTGTGTTTTTCATTCTGAAGCGTACATAGGTTAAAATAATTGGATAATATCATACGCCAATTCTTTTATTAAACTTTGCACGATTTTAATTCAGATTTATTTAAACGATATAAATATAAAGTCATTGGTCGGTCATTGCAAATTTTCGGTAATTGCAAAAGGGCTAGATTTTTATCGAGTTACAAAAATCGAGCTCGCACTGATTACTTTAAAACGGGTTTATGGCCAATTCAAACATAGCTGATGGATCATCATGATTTGGATGATATTATTTTTATTGAAGATAATAATAATACAATTAAAAATGTTTTTAAACAAATGTAAATATATGTATTTATTATTTAATCTTAAAAAATGGTCCCCATAAACGCCATCGCCTTTTTTTTAAATTTTGAGGGTATATAATATTCGTCATAGCCGAAAGCAACTTGTTTTGTGTTAAATTAAATTGAAAAAATGGCTAAGTGCTTTTTACGCTTTTTTTTGCTCGAAATAGTGCTTTTTAGTGCTTTTTTTAAATTCTAAAGTGCTTTTTGCTCTCAAAAAGTTGGCATCACTGGTTTGCGATGCATCGCATCGAAAAAAACATCCCATCTTTGATCTTTCGGATAGGTCGAAACGATTCCACAAAGGAACGATTTTGCCCAACTCTAATTTTAACTTTAGAAATCTTATGTACATATTTAACCAAAAATATAAACTAAATGAGAAGCATGAGTTCAAATTTACTTTTTAACCCTTCGTGGTACACATGAGTCTGGCCAGACCATTTATCAATGTGTATAAAAATTCAAATCATGCGTAAGCCGGAGGGTTAAACACAACAAAAAGTTTAATCTTTTTTTCTTCTTGATTTAAGAATTTTATACATATTTCAAGAAATTCCGGGATTGATTTTCGAAAGTAATCCCATTTAGTATTGTTTTGAGTAAGTTTTAATGTTATTCGTACTTGAATTTTTGAGTACGACTCGTACTTAAAGTAGTCATAAAAAACTTGATTTATCCCGAGTGTTTTTCTTTCTGTGTATCATCAAGAACTCAATGACAACATTAAGTGCAAAGATTTTCAACTATAAAGGAAGTAATTTCAATATAATTAAAAAAAGTTTGCATTATTTATTTAAATTCAATTTGAAATTTTCTTTAACTTGCATCTTGTAGGTGTTAACGATAAATAACTTCCTCGTGAATGTTGGTCTAGAATTTAGTGATATATTAAAAATAAACTACAGAAATACTGAAACTAATACAAAAAAAAAAAAGATATTGGAGAATGTACAGTCGGTCAACCCCGACCATATGGTACCCTTCAACACAGTATATGTAGAAACATTATTGAGAGGGAACTATATTTAAGACAAATTAGCCATCATGAAACCGGAAAAAATACTTTTAAGGTAAATTTTCATATAAGAGTTTTTTGTTCCAAATATATGAGATGTTTTAGCTTAAAGTGATTTTCGGGATGTGGTTTATATAGGCTTTATGGGCAATTCTAGACATATGGGCAAGTCTGGACCTACCAGTACATATATAATTGTATTACATATACAAATATTTGTAAAAAAATTATGACATTAAAAGTTTTTTTCGGGAGAGCTATTTGTGTAAGAATTATGGTCAAATGAACCGATTCCAATTAAAATTGGCGATCTGAGTCGAATTAACGATGTCCGTCAGGCTAGCTGACAGGCTGGTTGGCTTTCTATGTAAACCGGTTCACATTTGACCATAGCTCCCATACAAATACTACTCCTGAAAATAGCTTTTAAACGTTGGTATTAACTAGGGTATTCAAACGATTGACTGTTGTTTGATTAATCGAATAATTTTGGGCAATTAACTGTTCGTATAATTTAAAATTGTTTACACTCCATTCACATGAGGGCTTTTACGGCGTCGTTTTATCTTGATTCCCTTTTAAAGCAACTTCCAAAATCTCTTTGCGTTCATACGATGGCCTTGATAATGCGTCATTCGATTAACCGGCAGCATCAATTAACTGGCATATAAACGGGCCTGTTCTGAAAATCACGTGATTTCAAATCACGTGCTTTTGAAATAGCACGTGTGATTTTGTGGTGTTTTGAAAGTCATACCGTAGTTGTGTTTTTCGGTGTGCTTTCCGCAATTGAAGATCACACCCAAACACACAAAAACGGTACACTAAAATATCACACGTGTGAGTTTAGTTGGCACATGTGATTTGAAATCACGTGATTTGCGTTAAAGTGATTTTAAGAACAGGCCTGAAAATGATGATTTAAATAACCTCTTTTTCCGACATTACCTCTGTTATCCGAAATTATAAACAAAATATCTTTTTTCGTTTACTTTTGAACAATCAAAACAAATTTAACTAAACGAATAAAGAGAATTTCCCAACGTACTGGAAGCATGTTCTGCCAGACTTACTTTTTTCCTCATGTTTACATAATAATACATTTATGTATATATGTATTTACATAAAAAAAGAAACACACAAAAAAAAATATCAAGAATGCTGCTGGTCCCGTCTGTTATCGATAATCAAGGTTTCACTGTATTTTCAACCACATTCTTCAAAGTAAGAAAAAGAATAAAACGTAAATAGAAAAAGTTAAAGGAGAAATATAAAAAACGACATGAAAAACACAAAACGAGTCGTTTTGTTTACCCCTCTTTATTCTCTACACTGCTCGCATAACAAAGCAAAAGAGACGTCGACAAAGCGTGAATTGGCTGTTATTTTCGATTAACGAATAATTGAAATAATTTATGTCGATTAATAGAAAATTAGTTTTTTCACAGTATTAGTTTTTTTCTTTATGTAAAAAACAAGCTGGTACGTTTTAAATATCTTCTTAACTAAGGAGAATTTCCTTCCAGTACCAATTACAAAGACTGAAACCAAAGAGTTTGGGAATAATGTTTAGAACTGACTTTTACCACAATGATTCAGATGAAGATGATGGTTTTTTTGAGACGAATGAAAACAACTTTATATTATAATTGTTAAAAAATCAATAAGAGATTCAAGTGTTATAATGGTAGACAACCTTAATCTTAGCCTCATAACATGGGTCCAAAATAGGGTACACTAGCAAACATTTTTTTATATATTGTGATGTAGAGTATCATATGGTCGGTCTTGACCGACTATACTTTCTAACTTGTTTTAAAAGGCTTGGTGCCGGTGTTGCTAAAACTTGGAGACCAAAAATGGCTAAATTTACGGGAAAAAATGGCTAAAAAATGGGCTAAAAATGGCTAAAAGCTTTTTTAAATAAAAACACATTAAAATTCAATAACACAACAGAAATAATTCATTTAAAGTTGTTTACGATGAGATTGTTAGTTGAGATCAATTTCTTAATTAAGAATAAACGTTATTTAATATTCTGAAAGATATTTAAAAAATAAAATCATCGATAAATTTTATGTCGTTATTGTTCATCTCGTAGGAATCACTCGTGCCTATTAGTTTTAAATAATTTGAAGGTAAATAGTAATCACGACAACATTTACCCAACCTTTTGATTCCAGATCAACAATAAAAAACAAGTAAGAAAATGTAGTCGGTCAATCCCGATACCCTACACCTCATTAGAACCTGTGTACCAAATCTTATTAAATGATCTGCAAATTTGCGACATGTACTTTACGCACAAGGTTTACATGGACGGCCAGCCAGCCGGACAGACATCGTTAATTCGACTCAGAAAGTGGTTCTGAGTCAATCGGTTTACGAAAAGGTGGGCTTAGGACCAATATTTTAAGGTGCTACAAACATCAGCACTAACGCATGGTACCCTCTCCACTATTGTGGTGTTGGTATAAATATTTCATTGATAAAATCGTATTAGCGGTTGCTAAATGTAACCTATTTCTGAAATTACTTTTAACGATGTTTACTTCAGCATTAGACCATGGAAGTGAGAGCAACTTTATAGTAAATTCTGAAATTTCTAAAAAAAATTTGTTGCCGCCAGCATCTCTTTATTGAAATACTTGCAACCAGAAAGAAACACCGATGTTTGTGTTGATCCGTTTTATAAATTTAATATTGGAATACTGTTCCTTTATTTTGAAAGATGTTTCATCATCATCGTTTATAGCGGTTTTCAACATTTGTAAAAGTTGTGATTTAAATTGAAGCCGTTTTAAATATTTAAAATGTTTATTTTGCTTTTATATATTTTTATAATAAAATAAAAATTATTCTTTTAAAAGAAACACGGCAAGAAAAATTTTATGGCTAAACCAGTTGAAAAATGGCTAAAAAAATGGCTAATGACTAAATGCATTTTTTAATGGCTAAACAGGGTGAAAAATGGCTAAATCTAGCCACTTAATGGCTAAATTGGCAGCACTGCTTGGTGCATATGACAACTAAAATGCATATACCGAAATTGATTAAACTTTCTTCAAAATTGCGTCACGTATTTTGCGCACAAGGCTAGACTTATTTAGAATATGATCCTGAGTCAACCGGTATCATCACAAAGGGATAATGCCCCTATACCTATGGTGGTGTGGGTATAATTTTAAGAAAATATATTATAAAAAGATACATTTTGCGGAGCATCAGACAAGATTTAGCTACCCAATTTAGATTGAAGGTAAATAAGTACCCAAAAGGTACCCTCTTATTTATGTCCATCTTTGCTTAATTAAATATATTTATATCCTTAATATCAGTATGGGGATTTTATTAATGTTAATCAAGGTCAAAAATATACATATTCTTACAAGTGTCTTACAATGTATGTGTGCCCTTTCGGTTGGTTATAAGAGTGTGAGTCTGGCAGTTTTTTTTTTATAAATTATGCCTTTTTGTAAGATCTTATTTGAGATGAACCCATTTATCTTTTCACGACCCCCCACCCCCTCAGTAAATAGGATTCACAAACACTAACTGCAGACATTTATTCCTAATATGTAATTTTGTATACATACAATTGAAATATGCCTACAAATACATACTCCATTAGGGTGGTCGTTAACTGTATGGAGCATATTTGTTTTTTAATTTTTCCATGCTCTAACCCCCCAATTCGGTGGGTATTGAAAAAAGACACCAAAAAAAGGCAAA
Organism: Pollenia labialis; assembly: GCA_949318255.1. NCBI lineage: Eukaryota > Metazoa > Arthropoda > Insecta > Diptera > Polleniidae > Pollenia > Pollenia labialis. Next base: position 151,290,497 of record OX439141.1, read on the forward strand.
ACCGTCCCTCACGTCCGCCAAAGTTTGAGAAAAATCGTTTAGTCCGGCTTGTATGCCGATTTTACATAAAAATCGTTTACAAAGAAGTTTTTCTTAAGGGCATTATAAACCACACAAATGTCTTGGCAAACTTGCGCTTTATTTTTGCTTCTGTTTGCCAACAAACAACACAATCATAGACTTTAGGTCAATAAATTCATTTAAAAATATTTTTTTCCTCGTCCATTTCTAAATGCTTCTTCTTATACGTCTTCACTATGCAAAATTTTTACTAAAATGATTACATTTAACACTATACACTGCAAAAAGTTTGACAAATATCCAATATGTCTGCCAATTATTAAAAATTTTTAATATATCTACAAACATTGCTTCAAATGTTTGTACAAACAGCAAACACCCAAATTAACAACACAAAATGTTTGTACAAACGTAAAATTTTGACATATTTGCCAAGCCATTTGTGTGGTTTAATTTGCCTTTTAGTGAAGTTTCCAACAACTTTTGTCTTAATAAGTTTTCTCATATTTAACAAAAGGAAACATAAAAAGAGCAAACCGCAGCATTGATTCGAATTTTCTTTAGAACTATTTTTTCTTACACACGTCAATTCAGCTACATTGCTTAACATTTTCCTAAAACACACTTGCCATTTATCTCCACCCCTCCTATACAAATATGGCGGTTTAATGAATATCTTAAATTTGGCCCCTGCAGCGACTAGGATGCCCCTAGATGAGATAAATGTATTACCGATCTCACTTTATTGTTTATCGCCATCATTTGTTATAAACGTACAAAAATTGCAATACAGACTAGGAATATGTATATTGAAGAAAAAGCTTCATTACTGCCAAGGAGGAATTGTATGACCGACTTCCATTATTTTTTTGTTTTTATTATTTTCCAAAACATACTTTCCCTTTATCACCACTTTTAAGGGAGGCTCTCATACAAATATTGAGTTTTATGAAATTCTTAAATTTAAGGAAAATTTTTCGTCTTATGTGATTAGAACAAATTTTAATCACTTATGGCTTTTTTTGTTTGAAAATTCGTTTTTTATGTGTCTAAAAAAAATTATAAGCACATCTGCATTATCCGAAGAAGTTTATTTTGGCGCCTTTGAATTTTTTCGATATTAGAAACCGAGGAAGTGCCCCATAACTGAATACCATAGCACCAGATTGGCTTTAAAATATTGTTGTAAAGTTAAATTTAAAATTCAAATATTCACCAGGATCTTAATGTTCCTTTAGTAAAAACTATGATTACGAAATATGCAGTAAAATACTTAAAAAGGCTCGAACTGCATCCGAACCCACTAGCTCGAAATATTTTATATGATAGCGGCCACACTCGCTTAAGAAGAAGAGACACTGCAGCACTTATCCAATTAGATGAGCGATAAACACCTAGATAATTATATTAGTGAACAGAACCCGTGATGAAGAAATTTTTTTTAAGATTTGATTTATTATTGTTAGTTCACATTTAATGTATGAAGATTCAATAAATAATATTGCAAAAAAAAAAAATTAATTAAAAGACGATACAACTGTGTGTGTAGATGTTGTAATTAATTAAATAAGAGTTAATGAAATATCATTCATTAACTTCAGCCAGAGAACGAAGTAAAAAAAGAAATTAAAAATTAAGTTAAAAGATTATTAAATATCAAAAATTTTTCTGCAATTAAACAGTATAAAATTTCTGTTGAAGTTGAGCAATCTCAACTGTCTTAAGTTTGCTCAGCATAGTCTGTGCCTCAGTGGTAAGTAAATACACATATCCTGACAACCATTCATCGTTGTTTCACCAACACTGCCATAAACACACACCTGAACACACATATCCATCACATTTCCAAGGCTTTTTGTGTTAGAAACGGCTGGAGCATTTCAATTTAACAACATTCACCGTTGCAGTTTTAGCTTTTGTTATTCTGAAATTTTTTATACCCTTCACCACAGGTGGAAAGGGTATACATACATACAAATGTTCCACCTAGACCTACACGAAACTTTCAGCTGTTAAATTTAAGGTATTATCGTTCTGTTTATGCTAACAACGACTCCTTTCGTCAAATTTGCATGAAATTTAATACTTTATATCATCTAATTGACATTTCTGATAGTAACGATATTTAAAAAAGAAAAATTATTGTTTATTTAAATTAACTAATGTAATTTACTTTGTTTTTTTTATGCCCAATTTTTCGAGAAGTGGGCGGGCCACAAAATAGATTTATTTATAAAATATTTATTTATTAATGGTATTCCTATACAACAGGACTTAAAGTCTTATAATTATAGCACAGGATAAACAATTCGTAGCAATTTCTTATGTGTCACACAATAAAAGATTTTAAAAATAAACATTAAGATAAAAGACATTAATACATTAAAGCAATAGATCAAACAATTTTAAACATAAATACATTCAAATAGATTACACATTTTCAAGTACGGGAATAAAAATTAAAAATACATTTCCTTAACTGCGTTGCATTACTAGTAAATTGAACAGTTGATGGTAGTGTGTTCCAGAGACGAATACTGTGAACGAAAAACTGCCATTCAGAAACGAACTTCTTGAATCTTATCGGGACCAGATTGTTATTTCTTCTTGACTGCGTAAAAGTAACACGTTCAAATAGATACATAAGTCTGCTCGACAGTATAGATAATTTTATGCAAAAGAGTTAGGCATCGAATATTTAACATGTCAGAAAAACGCACTCCATAAAGTTTACTTTCGTAGGGTGCAACATGAGAGAAACGTCCTAAGTTGAAGACATATCTCAGAATGGCATTATATGTAGATGTTAATTTCCTGGTGCTTTTTTAGTCACAGCTTGCAAAAACCTCGCTGCCATATATTTAAGCTGGAATAAGATGTGTCTTAGCCAAAAGCATACGTATGTTGAAATACTTTATATAACCTTCGGTTCTTATCTCGTCAAAGTGAAGGGTATATAAGATTCGGCGTAGCTGCCGAAATAGCACTCTTACTTGTTTTACTTTAAATACATTTTTATTTACATGGCGTTTACATTTGGCAGTACTGGAAAGACAGTAGCAATACATGCAAACTTTTTCACTAATACATGTACACTTTTCCAACTGTCTTGTCTACTGTCTAGCAAATTTTGCAGACTGTAAAATTGGACAGTGATTTGACATTTGCTAACAGTAATCTGAAGTTTTGTTAGCAAAAGGAGAAAATATTAATATAAAAAAAATAAGCACATTTTGCTTTGATTTCTTATATTTTTTAGTTAAGTGTTATGTTTGTTAACACAATATAGTTATTTTAAGCTGTTTTAAAGTTTGTTTAGTTCATATAAAACACGTTTAGCTGGATTTGCAGTACAACATATTTTAACATATTTTAAATTGCCAGTACTGTCAAATGTAAACGCTATGTTAGTGGCACGTCATGGCAACGCTGCAAGAGAAGTCTTTTGAGTCTTGGATTTACTTTGTTTTTCCTTAGTAACATTAATTACTATACCTTTAAGTTAAACACGTTCAACAATAGAAACTAATTAATTTTGCAACGGATAGGAACTTAGAAATAAATATAAAATTATCTTATTTACTATTGTATGTTGTAATTGGTTTTCCGGAGAACTTCAATAGTATAAGAGCCTTCGAATTTGCTTGGTTTCTTAGATTTATGTACTTGAGAAAATGTTTGTATTGAAAATCAGGAAATTAAGAAAAAGTAAACACCAACAACCAGCACATGCAGCCGTATTCTGTAATTCGCTAAAGCTAAATCTCTATCGCTAAAAATCTATTAAGTTGATTTAACGGTTTTTGGCTGCGAATGCAATTCTGTAACGTGCATTTCTTAATTTGACAATGTCTTAAAAATTTAATTCTACGCAATTTTAACTTTTAATGTCATCGCTAAGATTTGAATTGAAATTAATTGAATCTCTAAGTCATTTTAGCGATCGAGATTTAGCTTTAGCTAAGCGAATTACAGAATACGGCTGCTGGATAACAATCTTGTCGCGGCGTGGTTGCCTTGATGTTGGCTGTGTTTTTTTTTTTTATTGAAATTTCATTAAAATATTCTGTTTTATATAGTTCATACTATGAGCACATCTTATCTGTATCAAAACTTCTTTTAAAGTCAGGAAACACTACGGTAATTTACAAAACAGTTGGACTGGAAAACTTCATCGATTTTAATTTCACTCAATTTCTGTTTTCAGAACATGGCCGATAATCATTTATTAACTTATTTTCGGTATGTAATCATTTCTTATCCTTGTTTTGTGTAAAACTCTTATTAAAAAAATTAATAAAATTTGCACTAGTAAACAAATTAATAGTCTTATGGCCGTTTTCTTATTACACGATTATCATTTTTCTGCACATTAATGAAATTTGGTTTTCTCAATGTCTCATTTGCTTCCATTTTGTCGCAAAGCTAACCAGCACTCATCTGCCAATTATTTATTTTCCTTTTATTTGCCGCACTGAGAAATTCAATCAGCTGACTCCCAACTTTGACATGTATTTTGAGAGGTGCTGCCAACTGAAAACAATGTTTTTTGTTGGTATTTTGAGACCCCAAAATCACTAACGGACAGTTTATCGGTCTAATAAATGAATGTTAACATTAAGCATTGAAAAAATGGCCATTAATTAATAAGTATTAATCTCTTGACATTTACAACTGTTGTTGATAAAGGTAAACGTTTAATACACTTGATTAAACTTTTAATTAAAACTGATTTTAATTTTGACCGATAATGAGAAAGCTTAATGCTTTTATTTCCAATCATATACATAAAACTAAATTTATGTATATGGTTCGTTACATGCTTAGCCGAACTAAAAATATTTTTAAGGAAGGGTATTTATATTTATCTCATTATTCTGAAGAGTATTTTCTGGTAGTACAAAAAATAAATTAGAACAAATTTGTTATAGCGTTTTATAGATTTAAAGTGCTTTTCAGAAGGCTGCTGAATATGAGATTTAACGTAAATTATCGACCGATTATTACAAAATTGCATGGTATTATGAAGCTTTGTTGAACAACATTTTAGCACAATTGCTATATGTATTTGCTACGGTTTTAGGAGTATTTAAATATTTTCCAAGAGTGTGTTATATGAGGCCTATGGTATATTACGGACTAATCTTTACGAAATCTGACAGTGTGATTTCTAGTAATATAGAACGAATTTTTACCAAAACTTATATCAATCGGTGCTTTAAGCCACCATTTATATTAGTTATTGTAACAAAATGATCAATTTTTTTGGGTGGAGGTTCCACATTTGGATTCATAACTCTTATATTTCTTAGCTGATTTTGTTGGATTTCAATTCAAAACAGCTAAGAACAACTAGAAGCTGTTTGAGCAGGTTGTTCGAAAGTGAGCTTTATTTCATTAGGTAGCCACGTCCTCGACTTAGAATTACTCAAGGAGCCAGAATATATAAACTTTATGGGGTCTGAGATGAATAATAAAAGAGTTTTACACGGAATCACGAACTAAGTATAACCTCATTCACTACTAGTGGTTGTGGATGGCATTAAAAGTTAAAAAGAAGCAAATCTAATGATAGACGACGGAAGAAAGAGAAAATAAAATTTGATTACAACTGAATACAAACGAATGTAAATTGCTTGATGGTTCTTTAAGATGCTTATCAAATGCTCTTTAGCAAAATACACTTTTATTCATTCTTTAACATTATCTTTTGTTCATCTCGCTTATTACATTTTTTGTTACATCTATTTAATTACATTTTAAGAAAAAAAGACAAATATATAATTTAATTTATTAAAAAACTTCTTTATTTTAAGAATTTTTTAGAGAAATTTTTCCTTTGAAATTATAAAATAATTGTTTCACTGGCTGCCTGTTTTTCTTGCAGTCAGTAGTGAATACTTTTAATATAATTAATTTTAAAATTTTATTGAACGCTAAAGAATTAAGCAAAATATTTTTGTTATTTTAAAATCAATTTGCTTTCTGTTTTAATTATTTATAGCATATTATTCAATCAAATTATTATTTCTTTCGTTAACGAACATACGATAACTGCGTACGAGGGACTTAAGTTCAAGTACAATAAACTTTTAATGAAATTTTGTTTCAAGGTCAACGTTTTAAAACCATTGCAGAAAATAAAAATATTAACAATTTTGCAATGAAAACAACCTTTAAAGCATTTTACTAAAGATATTTTCAAGGTTTCGTTTAAATGTGCTAAATTCTCATTTTATAACATTGATAAACTGAAATTTATTTTTGATGGGATAAGCTATTCCTATGCGCATTTCATTGGTAGCTTAGGCCAGATCATCAGGAATCTTCATCCAAAGATTTTAGAAAAACTTAAGATATTATATTTACAAATAAAACAATAAAGCGAATAAGAATTATAAACACCAGTTTTACTTGTAACAATATCAAAGCCTTATCAAAAACAACAACAATAAACAGTGAGTTTATGTTTTGGATGATTTTTTCATTTCTAAACCTCAAACGTTTAATACCAAATTTATGTGTGGAGTTTTATTTTGTTGTTTCTTGAAAATGAGACGAAAAAGATAGAAGAAATTTTTGTTATTTTACCTAAATTTTATTATACGTATAATTAAAATTGCTTTAAAGAAATTTTTTTAGCAAACGCTTATACAGTTGCATTTATAAACATGTTTCTTTTTATATTCTCCCTACTACATCCGCAAACGGTTCTACAGTTTTACAGAGTTGTCTAGTCTCTTTCATTGTGTCAATATTAGCCAACGTGTAATTTACATAATTAAACAAAAGCATTATTTTTATAAGTTCTTTAGCAATTATTAACGTTTCATAAACTTGGAGCTTTTGTTTGCCAACAAGGACGACATCAACGATAGAAAACCCACACATGCACAGAAAAAAAAAATTAAATAAGAATAGAAACAAGTTAGAGTGCTATATTCGTGTGCCACTGTGCCGAATCTTTGATACCCTCCACCGACAGTTCGAATGTTTTAGGAGTGATTTCTTTACGATGTCTATTTATTATTAATTTATCTTTATAAAAACAGACATCAAAATAAAAATTGGTTGCGGTTTAGACCTAAGTATATTAAACTATTGACCGACAACCAGAAAGTTTTACGGTTTTTTTTTTTTTTTTTTTTTTTTTTTTATTTTTTTTAGCAATTTTAACAAGCTTAAGTAAAATATCATAATTTGTTACAGTTTAAGCCGAACTTAAATGATTTTCAGGAGGGTAATTTATATTGAAGCCATGTTAAGTTATGAACCCAAAATTCTGCAGAGTGATTTCTAATATTAAAAAACATATATTTATTTTAAGCGTTTACAGTGAATTACAGAAGGCTACTAAAAATGGGATCTAAGGCAAATTATGGACCGTATATCACAAAATTGCATGACATTTTGTCAGGCCATATGAAGCTAAGTTGGAAGATATTTTACCGCAAAATCTATATCTGCTGCGGTTTTAGGCGTATTAAATTAATTTACTAGAGTGTGCTTTATAAGCCTTATATAGTTTATTAAGGACCGTTCATCACGAAATTTATTAGTGTGATTTCCAGTCATATACAATTGTGAAGTAGTAAATTTTATTCTGATAGCATTATTTCTTACGGTTTTAGACGTACTTAACTCTTTTCCGGGAGTAGGGTTTATATGGGGCCTAGGGTAAATTATGGACCGATCATCACGAAATTTGTAAGTGCGATTTCTAGTCATATAAAACTGTCATAGCATTATTTTTTACGGTTTTAGGCGTACTAAACTGTTTTCCGGGAGTAGGGTTTATATGGGGCCTAGGGTAAATTATGGATCAGTCTTCACCAAATTTTACAGTGTCATGGATAGCCTTATATAACTGTGGCGTACCAAATTCTTTAAGGAAAGCATTATTTATTACGGTTTAAGGCGTACTGTACTGTTTTCCGGCAGTAAGGTTTATATGGGGCCTAGGGTAAATTATGGACGGATCTTTACGAAATTTTACAGCGTGATTTCCAGTCGAATAGAACAAATTTTCGCATTGTTCGACCATTTATGTTAGTTTTTGTTTAAAATGATCAATTTTTTAAGTTGGTGGTTCCACATTTTGATTCATAGCTCTGATCCTACTAAACTGATATTGCTGGATCTCAATCTAAAACTGCTTAGGATAACTAAAAGCAATTTGACACCAAGTTTGTTCATTTCTTTTGAGTTTTTCGAAAGTGAGCGTGTTTTCAACAGACGGACAGACAGACGGACATGGCTAAATCGACTTAGAATTACTCAAGGAGCCAGAATATATAAACTTTATGGGGTCTGAGATGAATAATAAAAAAAGTTTCACATGGAATAACAAACTAAGTGTATACATTCTTCACATCTAATTGTGGTGGAGGGTATAAAAAGAATGAATTCATAGATGGATATTGAAAAGAGTGGAAGGGATAATGACAACATTTTTAAGTTGCAAATTAAATTTACATTTACATTTACATTTACCATCTATCCGCCGTTCCATCAGCCCACACACAAACTGATAGCAAAATTAATGATTTGAGTCTTAAAAACGGAAAAATACTATAAATATGTAATGCGAAAATGAGATTTGTACAAACGTTTATGTGATTGTGTGTATTAAAAGTATGAGAAATATTATTTTGTTTAAATGTAAAAAAATAGGAAGTCTTAATTGCATTAAGTGCAAAATTAAATCATTGATTTTAATGACTGAAATTAAATGACAATTAACTTTTTTTTATTGCAAGTAATAAAAAAAAAGCAAACACAGTTGCCAAAGTGTTCTTGTAATTTAATTACAAAAGATGATAAAGTAATAGTTTTGTGTACAAAAGTAACAAAACCAAGAAGGCAAGAAAAAGTCAGCTAAATTTATTTACGTTTGCACAATGGGATGGAGGAATTATATTTAAGAAAGTAAATGTTTATATAGATATTATTGTACAATCAGAAATTCTTTAATTTTTAATATTTTTAAAAGATCTGAACTGTCGGAATGAAAATTATTAAAAGTTACATTCGAGAAACGATTTTCGCTGGCTATCAAACACCGACTATCGAATATATACATTTTGTTTTATTAGCTGACAGCACTGTCAAAATTTTCGTTGTGCATCGAATTTTTCAACGAAAATAAAGTTGCTTTCGACGATGCAAATAAATTTAAAATAACTTGTTTAAAATACCCAGCGGTAACTATAATGAGTACAGAGGCTTAATAGAGGCCTTAGTTAGCAGTGACAAGCCCTTCTCGCCGCATTCCATACTAATAAATTTTTTTACACAGGTTGCCATTGCGATTTCTGCCTGATCGATCCTATCAAACTATTTCGAATGAAATTAAACACATAAGCTGCGTTCGTTTGCCCCAAAATTTGTACAAATTTGTACTGGATTTTACTGAAATGCGTTCGCGTACACATACATTTGTAAAACTTTCATATAACTCACCTACTGGATTTTACTGGAAAAGTTAACGAACGCACATATAGATAGATCCCTATTAAGATAGACACATAAGCTATGAATGTTTTGAAAAATGGGATTACAAGACGGGTTGGGGGGACGTAGCAGCACACGTCGGGTATCTGCTAGTTGCCTATAAAGAAAGAAAAGTTTTCAATAAAACAAAATATAAATCTCTTAAAGAGGAACAAATTTATGTATGTATGTAACACCCTTTAACAAAAATTAAATTATTATTAAAAAAAAAATATTACTCTCAAAAAACGAGAGTTAAAACTTCCATTAGAAATTTTTTCTAGAAGAATTTTTCTAGAAGAGAATATAAATTAAGGAAAGTGCCAAATTTAGCTTAAAGATTTTACAGATTTTTGGAGCTGCTAATTTTAATAATTGATGTTTAAAGATTTTGAAGTTTTTTTTTTTTTTTTTTTGGTAACGCGACTATTTAATTATACAAATTCACAAAGTGTTACCAATATGACGCAATAGAACAGTTTGTGAGTTGCCCAATAATTTTTTGTTTATTATATGTTATGCATACTTTTAAAATTTTAATTCAAAAAATGTATATTTTAATTGCATACTCAAGCACTTTGATAACATTCATGTTTTTTTCTCTAGAAACAGTTTTTTTCTATGCAACTATTTTTCATTTGCTTAAAATGATGAACATTTTAAGAACTGCAGAGATACATTTTACATGAGTACAATTCTTTAAAGAGATTATCTTTTTGTAAAGAACATTTCTTAAGTATGCAAAATTATTTTAAACAACATTTGTTGCGTCTTTCATAAAGCGTTTTCATAAGTTGTATTTTAAAGATTTTTGTCGTTTCCACACATACAGTTCTGGATAAAGAAATAGCAGTTTTATTTTAAAATTTTTAATTAATATGGGAAATTGCAATATAAACTGATGGATAAAGATAATCAATATGAACTCTATTCAATGAATAGTTTGTGATCTGTTTTACCTGACAGCTTATTTTAGGTAGGTGTATTTAAAACTCAAAGAAACTATTTTTTGATAAACTTCGCTGAAGAAATATCAATAAATATCAGTGAATAATCCACATAAGCTTAAAAATTGTTCTGTGTGTAGGAATCATCGAAAGAGTAATTTTTTTTAAACAAATTAATTCATGACAGGGAAAAACCTCAATGCATCTCATGAAATCCATCCGCTAACGTATCATATAAAGGTGTACCAAGTGCACAGGTACCAATTCCACACAGTAATGCTGTAGTGTGTTTGACTAGTTGTCGTTACCATACCTTCTGTATGTAACACGAGCTTTACACTTTGTGTAAGCAAAAATGTCCACAAACACCAAACTTATCAGTGAGAAATTGCAACGACTAAAATTCTCACTGATTTAAAAAAATAAACTTTAATAAAATATCATATTAAAAAATGTGTAAGAAAAATAAAAATGTATTATTAGTCTTAGTATAGAAATAGGTTGTTAGTGTTTAAGAATTTACTTATAATAAAAAACAATTATGTAAAGTAGATCTCTCTACCCGCAATTTAATAAAACGTAAAAAATAAAGGTTAAAAATAAAAAGTTTTTAATTTATAAATTCATATCAAATTATTATAATGCATTATCAGACCCGGACATTCATTGATATGACAAAATAAAATGCCGCAGGATATACTAGAAAAAAAACTTGAAGAAAAATCATTCCCACCGATAATTTTCAAATACATAACTGAATCGTTTTTATCTGCTTTTAGAATTAAGTTCCTACAATTAATCAATCAGCCTTATTAGTAGGAATGCAAACGATACATCGATGTTTAGAAAACATCGATTTATCGTTCATATATATCGGCGATACATAGGCTTCAAAACTAAAAAAGCCTTAAAGCCTTTATCTTAAAATATAATAAAATAAATGTATTTCAAAGCATATACATTAGAGTGTATTAGAGTGGGTCAATTTGTATGCATTAAAAAAAAATCACCAAGCGGTTGTCAAAATCATAATCTACGACGAATTCTAAGAAGGTTTGCCAAATAAACCATGGCTCTAAAATCTAAATCGGGCTTCCCGTTTTTTAAGAGAAACTTTTCTTTTCGTTAATACTTAATTACAAGGAGGTAATGTTTGTTTGTTTGTTTGCAGGAGGTAACCTTTATGAAACTTTTACAGTATATTATTGATGGTCTGGGAGGTGCTATAGGATATATATTTTTTTTTGCATTTTAAGTGGGCAGGGCACATCCCATTCAAAGACATTATAGATTTATGTTTATTTGTAGAACGACAAGGGCTTAAGTTTCCAAATTTAGTACGAATATCTTGGTTATCAGTACACAACAAAAATCTTGGCGAGATTAGAAAATTTTTTCTATAAAATTTCACGATTTTTTGGGCAAACCTTCTTAGAATTCGTTGTAGATTACGATTTTGACAACCGCTTGGTCGAGAAATAATTGACCCACTCTAATGTGTATTTATGCATACTAAGATGCATTGCATAAATTTATGTAATAAGGGGAAACCTCTTTTATAAACTAAAAAAAGTTAAACAAACAATTTTAGAGACCGTGTGAACAAGTGCGAATGCACAACTATAATTTGCTTAAGTTGGCTTAAGCAACTGTGCGAATACATGTAAATTATATGTGTCGAACCACTTAAGGACACTTTTTGTTAAGATTTATGAAACTATAATTTTCTTAAGCAAAGTGCAAAACTGAACGGACTTTCCGTACGGAATCAAATGTTTTTGATTTTGTTTAAATGTTTTTAAATGCATTTGACAGGTTTTTTTTGTTAATTTTTGACAGAAATGTATGCAAGCTTATGCAAATTATAGTTGGACCTTAAGATTTTAAGTAGCAACGAAGAATTTGAGCATTCCGTAAGTGTTAATGCAAAGTAAAGGGTGGTTAAATTTTAAGGGCCGATGTTGAATGTTAAGTTTTTTCTGTATTTCATTTGACATATCCCAATTTCAGACTAACTTAATTTGAACCATGGAAAGATACACAATCGAGCAACGCGTTAAAGTTATTCAGGCTTTTTATAAAAATGGGCGTTCATATCAAAATGCATATCGTGCACTTCATCTTCAGTGATGAGGCACATTTTCTCCTCAGTGGATTCGTCAATTAGCAGAATTGCCGCATTTGGGCGAATGATAGTCCAAGAGTGCTTGTCGAAAAACCAATGCGCCCACAAAGAATAACTGTTTGGTGCGGTTTATTGGCTGGCGGCATCAACTGGCCGTATTTTTTCCAAAAGGAGGCCGGTCAGGCAGTAACTGTGAATGGTGTTCACTATCGTGAAATGATAACGAACTTTTCATGGCCCGAATTGGAAGATATGGATGCGGACGATACAGCTAACGAAACAATAGCTCTTTTGCGCGACAAATTCAATAGCCGTGTTATCCCACGTGGTGGCGATGTCAATTGGCCGCCAAGATCATGTGATTTGACACCGTTGGACTTCTTTCTTTGGGGTTATTTGAAAGAAAAGGTGTACGTCGATAAGACAGCAGCAATTCAAGAGCTAAAGGATGAGATAATTCGGCACATTAACGGCATAAAACATCAATTTTGCCACAGCGTCTTCGAAAATTTTAACCATCGGATGGATGTGTGCCGCCGAGGTCGCGGCGGCCATTTGACCGATATTTTTTGTTCCATACATAAATAACACGGTGCTACAGTGTAAAAAAACTTGGAAAACGACATAGCGTGGGTTATTGGTCTTGTTGAGTACATAAAAAATTGTGTCAAAAAAATTCAGAAACACCCTCAAATTCAGAAGTTATTTTAAAAAAACCGTTTTCAGTGATGTTCGTCAACTTATCGACCTGTAACTGAGTCAGTTCTTGTCTGATTTTAATTTTTTTACCGGGTTTGGAAAGAAAACTAATTACGCTTTAAAATGACGTGCATTTTTTATACATTTGTAAGTTATAACAATTGTTTTTGTTAAGAATATCTACAAAAACAAACGAAAATTATAAACTTTTTTGATTTTAGGTGCTTTTCATTGCTTATTTTAATATGAAAACTTATAAAAATTTATATTAACGTATGAAGAAAATTTAGTTCTTAACAAAACATGGTCTTAATTTTTTAAATCGGATAAAAATTGTATAAGTTATTCAACTTTTTATTAACACCTGTTTTTAGTATTTTCTCCCCCCGCGCAAAACATATGAATAAAAAAACAATTAACTATACAGGCAAATTTGTCAACTTAATAATTTGTTTGTTGTAATTTTACAGTTACGTTTTTGGTATTAACTTATGTGTGGTTTACAGAACACGAATTCAAAATTTTGTTTTTGTTTTAAATGTAAGTTGAACGGAGGAATAAGGCGCTCGTGTTCTGTAAACCACATATTAATAAGTTATTGTTAATCTGTCTTTATTAAAAAAAAAGAACTAGAAGATAATACAGATGAATAGGGTTAATTATGCCCTATTTTTTTAAATCATTAAAAAAGTTTAGAATGTTTTTATATGCAATTTTTAGTTACATATATATATTTGGATAAATACATAAACTAATCGAATTTATTACCAACACAATGGCAAAGTTTAAATACTACCTTTTGGTGAAGGATATTGTTTTTAGATAAGAGTAATAAAAGTGTAACTAGTTTAAAATGTGTGACAAGTGAAGTGATATTAATATTTAATTTTATTAAAATAAGTAAGTTTGTAATTTTTGTAATCCTTTAACAAATTTTAAATTGTGTTTAATTTTTCCTGCAGTGTGTGATAAGCGTAATAATTTTTGTTATGTTTGCGGTTTATTCGCTGACAAAAAACATCGCTTTGATCTGAAGAAAAATAAAGCCTTGGTAAATGCCTTCAATACAGTTTTTAACTGCTCATACAGTTCTAGCAAATGTTATGAACCCGAAAGTATTTGTACAAGCTGTTCCAGTATGCTTAAGAAAACTAAGTCCGAAAAGTTTATAAGCCAGCCATTACCATCATCTTTCCCAATGATGTAGCATCATAAAATATTCCATAACCAACAAGACTGTTATTTTTGCCAAACAAACATCACTGCTTATCAATACAAAAATCGTGATAGCATTAAGTATGCTAATGTGTTAGCTGTTACTAAGCCAATATTAAGTGCAATTAAATGTAATGGAACTTTACATAAACAAGGTGATGCTGAATCTGAAAACGAGGAATGTGATATGGAATATTTACCAAAATCGGCTGAACCACATTTTGTGACAACTGCATATTTTTACGATCTTGTGCGAGATTTAAAACTTTAGTAACTTTTGCAAATATAAGCCGATTTTAACAAATGATATCTCGTTTTTTTCTACATAAAATTATCTTTAAAATACAGTGCAAATAAAGATAGAGTTTCATAGAAAAAAATTAAAATAACTCTTGTTAAATTTGAAAAATTAGGAAAAAAATAAAAAAAATTAGAAAATTTTGAGAAAAACTCACCTAATTTTTTGGAATATATTTTTTATGAATACATTTTATAAAAGCTTAATTCTTTGCCTTTCCAAAACAGTTTAAAATTTTAAAATCGATCAAAAAATTTGTGAGTTAGAGGTACTAAAGTGCTACGACCTACCCTAAAACAGTTTTTTTAAAATAACTCAAAATTTTGAGGGTGTTTCAAAATGTTTGAAAACGGTTTTTGTATGTCCTCACCTAGGCCTACAACCCCCACTAGGTCGGTTTTCAATTCTGACAAAAAGTGTTTTTTTGTAGCAGTGTGTAATTAACATGGGCCCTTAAAATTTAACCACCCTTTAGATGTATCTTATTGTAGAAAAATCGATCATTTCAAACATCGATGGTTTTTTACAACGATTTTGCATACCTACTTATTACGGTTGTCGTTGTCGTTAGTTATTGTGTCCTTTTTTGTTATTGATTAACCCATTATTGGCCGCTATCATAACAAGCAGGAATTTTTAAAATCCCTTGCAGATTATTAGTCTTTAGAAATCATTCCAGATTTTATTTTTGTAAAAACAGATCAAACAAATTATAGTAAACTTTAAAGATATACGCTAAAAAAGGTACTGGTCAAAAATCGACCGGCCCGTGTTCTTTAATTTACTACATCAAACGACTTTGTCGTTTACGATAACGATAACCATAATAAGTCTAAATGTCTCACGTAATTTCAATACAGATTTTGAAATCTTTTTTCTAAAAATATAATTACAAATCGCTTTTGAGACAATACAATATTAAAAAGGCAATATCTTCTGATTATGAACTGTGATAATTCTGTAAGCCTTAATTTAAGGATACGCCCTAATTATATTGCAAAATATTTGGTTGTCTGCAGTTAATACTGTTGTTTTTTTATGATAGTTTCTACAATAAGTAAATAAATAAAAATAGAACTCATATTTACATCCTTCCCAGTAAAATTTACATTTGTATTCTTTGTACGTATGTATGTATAAAAATTAACAAGGTTCAAGAGATTCCAATACAAAGTGAAGGACAAAAGTTGAAGGATAAAAACAAGTTAATTACACTAAAAATATTCTAAATAAGGCAACGCCGCTCATGTTAAAATAAAAATTAAAAAAATTGTATATTAACAAATTTGTATATATAAGCGGCGTTGCTAATTTCGCTGCTGGCAACTCAACTTCAGTTAATCAACTCAGCCGTAATCAACCCATAACTTTTATCTTCTAAGTTGCTAGAGAATTCTAATAAATCCTAAATTTTAAGCGATTGTATTATTTTGTACCAAAACTTTTTTATACAAAAAATAGTAAATTAAAATTCTTTGTATCAAATTGTCTGTATTAACGAAATCTTATAGGTATAAACAAAATTTTTTATAGGATATTCTCATGTAAACAAAATGTTATATAGAAATTCTGTTAACCACAGTTTTTTTCAAGATATTTCTTTTATGCAGAACAATTTTTTTACCAAACATTTTCTATGAAAAATTCTTTTATAATCTAAATTTTCAATTAAAAAATTCTTTTATACATACACAAAATTTTCTACTAAAATCTATTTTTTTACAAAATGTTCTTAAATAAAGAAAAATTAATTATACCCAAATTTTTTTTACGCATGAGATTTTCAATGAAAAGGTTTTGTATACACAATTTTAACAAAAATCCTCTTATACACAAAATTTGTAATAAAAAGTACTTGTATACAAAAAATTCGTTAATCAAAAACTTACCTTTACTAAAAATTTTTATAATCTAAATATTTAAAAAAATTTTTTTTGTGAAATTCTATTTTGTACATATTGTCTAATATATTTCACAATATTTTTTTTTTTGGTTAACAAAAATATTATACCTAAATTTTCTTTAGATCAGGGCTGCCAGATTTAACGATTTATCGTCATTTTGACAATTTTTTGTTCTGAAATTAACAAAGTACCGATTTGCCGATTTTTTTCTAAAAAGTCACAATTTTTTTAAGTCTCTAAAGTCTGAATAAAACATTACATTTTCTAACACGTTCGTTTTTAAATCTTGAAATGTTTAACAGCCACACCTTAACAGCCTTAACAAGAGCGGAAGGCGGAACGTTTTCTTTCGTTATCTGTTACGCTGAAATGCCACACTTAAGCAAGAGCGCCAACGTTGTGTCGCGAACAGTACTGATAGCTTTCCTGTTTAATAAAACCCACAAATTATAAATAAAAATAGAGATAAAAACGCTACATTGACCAAAAATAGCTAAATTGCCATTAATAATTAACAATAGCGGCCAAGTTCACTATTAAACGAGCTGAAAACTAGAGTACGCGTGCCGCTTTTGTTTAGGTAAGTCTGTAATATGCAAGTCCTAAGAAAATCTTTAAATGATTATTTTCAGAGTACAATATACAACAATGTTACGCTTTGTTTATCTTTCGTAAAACCATCAACGACTCTCAGTAAAAATCATATTTTTAGCAATTATACGGCGAACATTTTACGAATTGTAAGATAATATCTACATGAGCCCCATACGATTCTTGACATGAAAGACTCGTTAGATTATTTTTACCCACGTCTTAAATGATTCCCACATCGATTGTGGATTGTCGCTGTGCTATGGCAGAATTTCACTCATGTTACAGCTTTTCCCGCGTGAGGAATCTTTTGCTATTATAAAATGCGGTCACCAACAATCAAAGACGCTCTTCATAACACTATGTTCACATTTTGGCTCTTTAACGCGTTAAAGCAACTTGAACGAGATTATGCTCTAATCACATCAAAATCAAGATGATTTACCATACATTGAAGTGATTTGTTAATCACTTCAAATTGACATGATTACAACAAAATCACTTCATTTATCACATATATTCCACTGAACATACCTCAAACTGAGTATAATGTAGAATAATGCCCAGTTTTCAGGATTGATATTAAAACACATTTATTTTTAAAATCGATTTAAATACAAAATTCTTTTCTTCACTAAAAACTTAAATCAAACTTAAGTCACCGATGTGGTACACTTAATTTCAACTTAAGTTTCCATTGTAATATTTAAGCAAGGTGGCCTCAATATCACAACAATACAACAACAACAGGCGAAGCATTAACAGTCAGCTGTTTTTTCTGACCACCTTGTAGATAATTACACTTTTTTATATATTTTTCTTTGCATTTAGTAGTGCTAACATACTTTTATCTAAATTAAATAAGACTTTTCAAATAAAACTCAAAAAACCAATCTGTTTTAAATATGATTTAAGTTTGTTATGAAAATTAACTTAATATAGATTTAAATACTATCCTGAAAATTGGGCATAAGACTCTCAGTAGATCTTGCACGATTGAAAACGCTAGCTGTTTTTGTTTGATTGTTTTTTTATTTAATCGAACAAAAATTGTTAAAAAAAAAACTAAATTTTAAGTTGTCCGATTTTTTTTTGACGATTTTGTGAAACGTGAACGACGATTTTTTATTTTTCTGGCACCCCTGCTTTAGATTGTTATTGAATAATTCTCTTTTACAAAAGATTTTTCATTGATAATACTTAAATACACAAAATTTTCTATAAAAATTCATATTGTACACAAAATTTGTTATAGAAAATTCTCTTATACAAAAATTTGTCTGTGTAAAAATACTCTATATACAAAATTTTCTTAAGAAAATTCGCTTATAAAAGAACGTTTTTCTAAAAAATTCTTATACCTATGCAAACAATTTTTATTAAAAAATTTATTTATACCGGAAATTTTCAAAAAACATTTTTTTTGATAAAATTCCTTTATACACTAATAATAATTAAAATTTTGAAGGAAAGAATTTTCTTCAATTAATTATTTAAAGAAAATTCCATATAGAATATAGAATTTGTGTACAGAAAATCATTTAATACGCAAAATTTTCAATGGAAAATTTTTTATAGCAAATTCTTTTATAAACAAATTTTTCAATAGATAATTCTTCGATACACGCAATTTTCTTTAGATTTTTTTTTTTTTTGAAAATAATACTTTTAAACAAAAATTTTCTATACAAAATTCTCTTATATTTTTTTTGTAATTAATTCTCTTATACAAAAAAATTTTTAAAAATTTTTTTATTCACAAAATTTGTTAAACAAATTCTCTTATAAAAAAAGTTTTCTTTGTAGAATATTCTCAATCAGTGTTGCCGTTGGAAATTTTCGAAAAGGGTCACAAAAAGTGGATTTTCCAGAAAAAGTGGTCAAAAAGGGTATTTCAATAAAAAAAGGGTCAAGTTTTTTAAAAGCAGTATTTCCCATTTTAATAAATTTAATAAGACCAAGTGATTAATAAACAAACAAAAAATATTTATTTCAGGTTGGCAGTGCTTAAAAAACTTAATTTTTTAATGGAATGCCCTTTCCTTTTGTAACTACTGAAAAAAAATTTGTTCTTCATCATTATAACTCATTCTTTTAATACTTTTTAATTAATGTTCTTTTTTTTTATCGATTTAACGATTTCGAATAAATTCATGTGTTTATTTCCAATATTGCAATCGTTCGCGAATTTTAGCCCTATTCGCGTTTGAAGCGATTTTTCCTGAAAGGTTTCTGATTCTTAAAAGCTTTTACGATTTTTAATCAATATAAGAGTTTGCTATCATACTGCTGTTACCAAATATTTTTTCATTCCTGTTAGTTTTAGTGACTTTTTTTAATGAATTTTTTAACGCTATTTTTGCAAACTTTTTCGAGTTTTTAAATTTTTGCGAAGCTTAGTTGCTTTTCATATGCCATTAAGGGTGAATTTTTTCAGCAAAAAACTTGCTACTCTTTAAGTGAGCAAAATATTTTTAAGAAACGAACACCTAATTGCATTTTTTAAATAAAATGTCACATATTTTTTTTTTTAAAGAAAACCACCACAAGTTATTCAATAAATAAAAAATAACAAATATGTATATGAGTTATGTTTGCTATTAGGGAAATTGTACTTTAATTTGCACTTATGTAACTAACCAGAAAAAATAGAAATTCGACTTTAATTAAACAATTCGTTCAGACAATTAAATATTTAACTAATGTTGCCCCTGCAAAGGAATTGATCATATCAATTAACGGATTTGTATTTTCGAGTCATGGGACATAAATTTAGTCAATTGAAAAATTAATTGCATAAACTAAAAAATACACCACATATACACAAACTTTTAATTTTATGGGTTTTGATTAAAAAAATTAATTGCAACAAACAAAAAATTAATTAAATAATTAATTATTTCATTGAATAATTTTTTGCAAACATTTTTTCTGTGTATCGAAAATCTAAAAAAAAGTCGTAGAAAACCTTTTAACACAAACTTTTTACGAATACTAACTACTTTTCAGGAATGTGCCTTCTATATGTTGGTATTAAATCTTTAATTGAGGTCCATTCCTCAATCACCGCTTATTTCGAAAACATTTGTTTAGCACTAACGTTCAGCAGTGTTGACAAAAAACAAAATGTGAGTGCTGTTTCCAAAACGGGTAAAAAGTTGCACAAAATAGGTGAAAATGATACAAATGGATTATATAAAAAGAGGGTTATAAAAGGTATCAAGACCGTCGAAAAAGGGTCAAATTGATACTTTAGTATCACAACGGTAACGCTGTTCTCAATACACAAAATTTTCTAAAAAAAAAAATCTCTTATTAACAAATAAGTTTTCTTATATTTAAAATCTCTTAGCCTCGTTTTGAGTTTTTATTTTCAAAATATTTTCTGTTATAAAAATTTTCAAAAATTTTTAATTCATTAACTTTGCCATTAAAGGTAAAGTTTTAAACACTGAAAACCCTATTAAAAGTTTAAAAGTAATAAAATGGTGCATGTTAAATGCATGTCGATTGGCCTGCAGCATCATGTATTCCATGGACATCGTGTCCAAAAGAAAAAAAATATATGAATATTTATTGCAGCAAAACGATTTTTGAGTTTTGAAACACTAAAAATACATTCATGCGTTGACATCAATAAGTTAAAATAAACCTTTCCAATCTAAAGTGTATTTATTCCTATTTTATTTTTAATAGTAAATTATGGCAAAGTGTTTCTGGCGTAGCACGTAAATAGTTCGATGGCGAGTGGACCAGTAAATAAAGATTTGCGTTATATTTCTATTTAAACTGATAACGTGATTGACAATCTACATTATTCTATGTTACAAATAAGTATGTATGTTGAAGACGTGCTTAAACGTTTGTTCCATTCAATTTGTTTAAATGAACAATCAAATATTTATTTTGCGTTCTGCAGTTGTTTTCTTTGCACTCGTAATCGAAAAAGAAGTTACGTGTGATCATTCTTGCTTTTGTACTTAATTTTAATCTCTAAGCTATGGACGTTTTATTTTATGGTTCACTAACATTGATTTATAATTCATGTTGATATCAGAGTATTAAATGCCGTTGGCAAGTATT
Source organism: Pollenia labialis (assembly GCA_949318255.1). NCBI lineage: Eukaryota > Metazoa > Arthropoda > Insecta > Diptera > Polleniidae > Pollenia > Pollenia labialis. The sequence goes on from OX439141.1 coordinate 151,311,872, forward strand.
GAGTGTGTCATCGATAAGTTTAGAATGTTGTACAATATGGATTAAAGTCCATAGAAAATGTAATTTTCATTAGATCCTCTTAAGAGTTTAGTATGTGTAAGTGTCAGTAGAGTGGTAACGAAAAATGTGCTTTTTTTTAAAAGATCCTTTTAATTTTTAGCCTAACTTTTGCGAACAGTTTAAACAATTTATACAATTTTTGCAATAAATAAAAAAAATCGAACTAAATTTTCTGCCTACAATCATAACTTCCTTAATACACTGCAGTTCAAAATAGGAGAAATATATGGCTTTTTCCAAATTAAAAGATTTAAAGTGTACAAATTGGCGTATACTCCTAGTAAAAAGTAAAGTATGTATACATTACGAAAACTTAAGTCAACTTTGGGGCTTTCATAGACAAGTTGAAGTATACTTTTGACGTTAAAGTCGTCTGAAAATAACTAACGAGCTGAATATGTTTTTAACCCCTTTAACAATTAAAACTCAAAATTATCTTTTAATCTTCAAAGACCGAGAATTCTCTAAACCCCCCTTGTGAAACTCGAATGGAAGAGAAATATCTTTTTATCCTAATATAGCAGACAATATATCAGTAGAGTTTTATAAAACGCAAAAAAGTTCCTGGGGGCTTATTCAGTCTTGCGAATTAAAAGTCAATGCGAATCGAATATATATACATAAATGCGAACAATTTTAATTCTGAGTTATAACTTACAGAATATCAAAAAAATATACAGGGGTGTCCTGTAAACCGAAAACGTAAAATGCAAGAATTTAAACAGTCGTTTTTTAATAAGATTTATATAATAAAAGAATTTTATGACAAATTTTATAAAAAATATTTCTCTATTGAACAGAATTTTATAATAAAAATTATTAAAATAAGATTAAAAGTGTATTAAAAACAACTTTCAAAATTTTGCGTTTTAGGGGTTCGATTTCCAGCACACCCCTGATGTATTTATAAATATTTATTTTAATTTACGCCATTTCGTATTTGGCTGCTTTTTAACATTATTTTAAATAAATTTTCTTTTCATTCAGTAAAACTTTTATTTGATATTTTCTTAAAATTGAGCAATATTTTTTACCATTTTGATAATATTTCTATGAGCTTAATTTCAGTTATAATAGCCTGGTAGTGTATAATGTCATTCCTAAAAATTAAAGGAATAGGACTATTACAAAAAAGCTTTATAAAATACATAACTGAAATTTAGCTCATAGAATAAATTCGAAAAAATAAAAAATGTTGAATATAATAAAGTAACCTATGAAAGGAAATATTTCCCAGTTTCTATTTTTTTATTGTTTGAAAAAATTTTTTTTTTTTGATTTTGCAAAGAAAAATCATTAAAATAATTGTTTAATTTGCTAAATTTATTTTTTTAAAATAAAATTAAAATTAAATCTTATTATTTCTTCGACCTTTCTTTAATTAAAATAAAAAGTTTTTTCGAGCTCGAGGCCAATTATTTTAAAAAGATAAATATATTATTTATTAAATTATTTGTTCCAATATTTCGATATCCTTCGGATATCATTATCAAGGCTGTAACAATATAAGAAAACAACAATGTACGAATAATATTAACAAACATTGTGATTAAATAAAAATAAAATACATAATAACAACAAAAAGAAAACAAAACACTTACAATGAGTTACAGGTATATTTGCAAGAGACTTATTACTGTCTCTACATTTAATATCGAACTAACTAAATTATATAATTTTCTTTTTTATTATATGTCTATAGCTATTGGCGCAATTTTCCGTGTCTGTTTTAAAATTAATTCTCCTCTCCTTTGGTATGTTAATTATATGGAGCATCTCTAAAGTAAACCGTTTGTTATATTTCGCCTCTCTTTGTAATATCTCCACATTTTCTAAATTTGGCGTATGTAGTCTCTCTGCACAGTGGGATGCGAGTGCAGTTTTTTGTGTTGATATTTTATTAATGTTTTTAAAATCTGATTTATGTCCAGCTATACGTGTCTTAAGCTTATTTTTTGTAGTACCGACATAAACTTGATCGCATATGTCTTGGTCATTTCCTGTACAACTAATCTTATATATTACGTTAGTGTTATCCAATTTGTCAAGTTTACATTTTGTGTTAGAAAAAAGTTGTTTTAATGTATTCGTCGATGTGTGAGCAATCATAAATTTGTCCTTATTATAAATTTCAGCATTTTTTATTCTTTCTGCGATACCTGGTACATACGTCATTGATTTATATATTTTCGTATTCTCTTTATGTTCGCTAGGTGGTTTTTTTCCATAGTTTTTAATTAAAGTTTCTATTATATTTTTAGGGAAAGAGTTTCTTGTAAGAATGCATTTAATTTTTTCTTTATTGTATGAATGGAACGATTCATCGCTAATGGAAAGGACCCTGTTGATAAGATTGTTGGCCGTATTCATTATTATCTTTTTAGGTTGACACGAATTGAAATTAATAATTCTCCCTGAAGCTGTCGGTTTTTGGTACCAGTCTATTTTAATTCTGTTTTCGCTTCTTATGACCAGGGTATCCAAGTATGGAAGTTTTCCGTTAACCTCCTCCTCCATTGTAAATTTAATGTTTTTGTGAAATGTGTTTAGTTGTTCTAAGGTCCTTTCTATTGCACTTATCTTTATTATTCCAAAAAGGTCGTCAACATATTTCGTCAATAATTTAGGTTTTTCGTCCAGATTATTCATACATGTTCCAAGGAGTTCCTCCATCACTATATCTGCCACAATAGTTGATGCCGGTGAACCCATTGGCAGTCCTTTGCATTGGATGTATACTTTGTCGTTGTACTTAAAATATCTATTATCCTTAATGCAAAATCTTAAAATTCTCAAAAATAGTTCCTTTGGCATATTTGTATGTTTCTCTATGTCAATCCATTTGTTCTTTATAACACCTATTGCGTAGTCCACTGGTATACTTGGAAAAAGTGATACCACATCAAAGGATACTAATTTTTCGTCCGTATCTATTGCACTGTTGTTTACCCTATTTCTAAATTGCACTGCATCCCTTACGTTGTAAACCGAAAATTCCGTAAGTTTTTTCAAAACAGTTGTCAGTAATTTGCATAGCTCGCTGGACGGCGAATTCACTGATGCACAGATTGGTCTAAGAGGGTAATCTTCCTTATGGATTTTAGGAAGTCCATATATTCTAGGTGCAGTTTTGCGTTTTGCGCAAAAACAAAAATATCCTTATATTAAAAGCGGATAAGGGTAATGTCACAGTTGCAATGGAGAAAAAGGATTATGATATTAGAATGAAGAATATCCTAAATGATATGATGACATATAGGTGGACAAATAAAGATCCCACATTATCGCTAAAGAAGAAGAACCATGACCTAGTAGATGAACTATTTTTGTGCAATAATATAACTGTGATAGAAAAGAAAAGACTGAAAAATGACGCGGCAACTGCACCTAGAATATATGGACTTCCTAAAATCCATAAGGAAGATTACCCTCTTAGACCAATCTGTGCATCAGTGAATTCGCCGTCCAGCGAGCTATGCAAATTACTGACAACTGTTTTGAAAAAACTTACGGAATTTTCGGTTTACAACGTAAGGGATGCAGTGCAATTTAGAAATAGGGTAAACAACAGTGCAATAGATACGGACGAAAAATTAGTATCCTTTGATGTGGTATCACTTTTTCCAAGTATACCAGTGGACTACGCAATAGGTGTTATAAAGAACAAATGGATTGACATAGAGAAACATACAAATATGCCAAAGGAACTATTTTTGAGAATTTTAAGATTTTGCATTAAGGATAATAGATATTTTAAGTACAACGACAAAGTATACATCCAATGCAAAGGACTGCCAATGGGTTCACCGGCATCACCTATTGTGGCAGATATAGTGATGGAGGAACTCCTTGGAACAAGTATGAATAATCTGGACGAAAAACCTAAATTATTGACGAAATATGTTGACGACCTTTTTGGAATAATAAAGATAAGTGCAATAGAAAGGACCTTAGAACAACTAAACACATTTCACAAAAACATTAAATTTACAATGGAGGAGGAGGTTAACGGAAAACTTCCATACTTGGATACCCTGGTCATAAGAAGCGAAAACAGAATTAAAATAGACTGGTACCAAAAACCGACAGCTTCAGGGAGAATTATTAATTTCAATTCGTGTCAACCTAAAAAGATAATAATGAATACGGCCAACAATCTTATCAACAGGGTCCTTTCCATTAGCGATGAATCGTTCCATTCATACAATAAAGAAAAAAATTAAATGCATTCTTACAAGAAACTCTTTCCCTAAAAATATAATAGAAACTTTAATTAAAAACTATGGAAAAAAACCACCTAGCGAACATAAAGAGAATACGAAAATATATAAATCAATGACGTATGTACCAGGTATCGCAGAAAGAATAAAAAATGCTGAAATTTATAATAAGGACAAATTTATGATTGCTCACACATCGACGAATACATTAAAACAACTTTTTTCTAACACAAAATGTAAACTTGACAAATTGGATAACACTAACGTAATATATAAGATTAGTTGTACAGGAAATGACCAAGACATATGCGATCAAGTTTATGTCGGTACTACAAAAAATAAGCTTAAGACACGTATAGCTGGACATAAATCAGATTTTAAAAACATTAATAAAATATCAACACAAAAAACTGCACTCGCATCCCACTGTGCAGAGAGACTACATACGCCAAATTTAGAAAATGTGGAGATATTACAAAGAGAGGCGAAATATAACAAACGGTTTACTTTAGAGATGCTCCATATAATTAACATACCAAAGGAGAGGAGAATTAATTTTAAAACAGACACGGAAAATTGCGCCAATAGCTATAGACATATAATAAAAAAGAAAATTATATAATTTAGTTAGTTCGATATTAAATGTAGAGACAGTAATAAGTCTCTTGCAAATATACCTGTAACTCATTGTAAGTGTTTTGTTTTCTTTTTGTTGTTATTATGTATTTTATTTTTATTTAATCACAATGTTTGTTAATATTATTCGTACATTGTTGTTTTCTTATATTGTTACAGCCTTGATAATGATATCCGAAGGATATCGAAATATTGGAACAAATAATTTAATAAATAATATATTTATCTTTTTAAAATAATTGGCCTCGAGCTCGAAAAAACTTTTTATTTTAAAATTAAAATATTTATTAATTTTTTGTTAAATATGACATATTTTTTTTATTGAAAATATTTAATTTTTTTTTTCAATTTAATTTTTAAAAATTTTTGTTTGAAATTACAAATCATTTCATAGGCCGAGTTTTAATAAAATTTTTGTTTCAGTTGCTAAAATTTGTTACTGAAACTTAAAATTATTTTTTTCTGTGTATTGCTAAACGTACGTTTGAAAATTATTTTAAATTCTACAAATTTTTTTACTGTAATATTTAACACTCTTTAAATGTTGTCGTTTTTTTGCATTTTTTTATTTGATCGTAAGCAACACTTCTTTATGTGAAATATATGAACAACAAAAACAACAACATTATAAGAAACAATATAAATTTTTTTTTGGTTTTAAAGTTGGTAAAAACTCGTATTCAAAATTTAATGATTACAAATAACATCGAGTCGGTCTGATGCCGTTTTTGGTTGACATTTCTTTTTCTTTAGTCAAGGAAAGGATACAGCAACAGTGAGTGATGAAGAAAAACATAGTGTGTATAAACAAGACTTTGTTCAAAAATTATTCCAACAAAAAAAAAAAAAAAATGTGTCTCAAACAGGGTCGCCAAACATGGTCTTTTCCGACCAAAATTGGTCGGATAGTTTTTGGTTTCGTCGGATGGTAGGACAAACCTAATTTTGGTCGGTTTTAGTAAATGTGCAACATATACTTATTTTAAAAAATTAAGAACATTGGACGAAAAGCAGACAATTGCAAATCTCATAATTTTTTACCAAACACAAAATTTTATTTTTGTTTGTTGATGAAACTGTGGATGTGGCATTGAAATGTATTACGTTAGTAGCAAGTTACTTTGACGGTGTAAGTTTTATAAAGGATAGTTGTGTCATCTTATTCGAGCTTACACTCAAAAAAAAAAATCAATCCATTCGTACTCAAATCAATCCGGAGCAGTATCAATAGTACGGTGAGTACGGATATTCTTGAATCAAGTACAAAAAGATTGATTCAAGTACGGATTATTCAATCCCAAAATTCTCACTTTATCCATATTTGATCCCGAATTCGTACTTGAAGTAATCCGAAAACGGAAATTGATTTAAGCAAAAGTAGGATGAAATTAATCACAAAATGCGATTGATTCAAGCATTATAAAGTTGATTTAATCCCCAATTCGTACTTGAAGTAATCCGAAAATGAGATTGATTTAAGTAAAAGTAGGATCAAAATGCGCTTATATAAAGAAATCCTAACTCGATTTGTTAAATGAAAAGATTTTATTTAATATTTAAACATTTGGTTATTTATTTACTTTTTATATTAATTTTTAAATTAGGTAATACAATAGTTAAAATTTGTTGGTACATAAAATAAAAAAAAACATATAAAGAAATTTAATTTTATTTTAAATAAATATACATATATTAATCATATTTTATGGACATTTAATGTATAATTTTTTATAGTTGGGTATACAACTTTTTAAATGAATTTTTAAATGAAGAAATACAATAGTTTCTAATTTGTATGTACATACATACATACATATATTAGTTAAAATAAAAAATACATATAATGGAAGTTTATTTTATTTTTAATACATCAATTGATTAAATTTTAAATAATAATTCATTAATTTTGAATTTAATTATTGGCTGGGTTAATAAAAGCTTAATTAATATAGATTTATTAATAATATTTTATGGACATTTAAAGTATAATTTTTTGGGTATATAAAAAAATTAATAAAAAGAGATTAGGAATATAAATTCTTGCGTCTTGTATATGTTTTTCCGTTATTGAGTGGGTATAAATGTAATGGAGGGGTGGTAAACCAAGTTAGATGCCGTTTAAAATTAAATAAAAGAATTTCTGAAAATCTGTTCTGTATACAATATAGACTTCTTACAGAAAGATTTTGTATGAATCATAGAACAGTGGGATGCTTTGATACTGTATTTTGAATCATGTTTTTATAAAGTCATTGGCAGAACTTGCAAAAAGTATGGGTAAATTCCAAAACGTCGGTTGCAGAGCAAGCAATAAGCTAACTATGCATTGTTAAACTCTGATAAATTTTTTACGGTGTCTGTAAAGTATTAGGAGCTCAGCCTATGTCTTATTAAGCTTAATACATTTTTTTAATTGTACAAACTTAAGTTAATAAGTTATGATTCATATTTTATTAGTGGTCTATATGTGGTATTGCATACGTTCAATGAATTGTACTTTATAAGCGTTATTAAATGAAGTTTTATATACATTGTGTTAGAATGCGTACAGAGTGGCCGGTTGTTGCCGAGCCGAGCCGACTGACGCTTATTGCGAGAACCAATGCGAGAAAACTGGTACTATACAAATTAGTACAAATAAGCGCGCCGGACTGGTCAGAGCGCAAAGCTGATTGAATGCGAGAAAACAGTTCCAAAGCGTTTTCAGCGCCTAAAACATTGTTTATATTATGTTGTTATGATTCCAAATTGTTTGGAAAACATTTAAAAAAAATTAAAAACAAAAATTTAAGAAAATGAAAATATAACCAAAATAAAATAATTTAAAAAAATAATAAAAATTAAACAGAAAATAAAAATTAAAAAATAAAATAAAAATTAAACAAAAAAATTTAAATTCAAATAAAAATTAAATAAAATTATAAAAAACTTATAAACAACATTTAAAAAAAATGTCAAGAATAATTGAAGAAATGCGTTAATATGTAAAATTTTAAAACTCAATGTCAGTATTTTTCACAACAAAACTCAAATCATAATTACAGTAGACGCTCGTAAATTAGAACCACTTTGTTCCTGGGGAAGTTTTAATTTTCGAAAAATTCTAATATCCACAGGTTTTTTTAATAAAAAGTATCATAAAGGTGTATCTTCGTTTAGAAAATACACAAAAAAACACTCATACAAACGACTTTCCATTTTTGGTTATTATTTCCGAAAGTTTCGAATTAGTAAATTTAAAAAAAAATTTCAGGAGAGATAAAAACTTTATAAAAAGGCAGCTATTTTGATTGTTACAACGGGGTTTTCTGGTTAATATCGTTAACACAATACGCATGATTGGAACTATCCTGAGAAAACTGTTTTTGTAATCTCAATAGTTTGCTTTTTATTAAGCTTCGACTACTGAACATTTTTTAAAAATTATGATAGGCCCCTTTGCATATTATGACGATAATTGTTTTTAAATATTTCAAAAAATTGGTCGGTTTCAAAGGAATTTGGTAGGTTTTGCAGACAATTTCGGTAGGATAAACATTTTTCAAACGGCAACCCTGGTCTCAAAGCCACCCGCCGCTCTGCTCTGCCTTCATCTTCTCCTTCAGTGCTTGCTTGGGTGCGCGTCATTGTTTGTGCAAAAAGAGTTAACTTTTTTGTTTGATTTAGCAAAATTATTGGTTGGAAATTTATATGAATTTCAGTAAAATTTTTGTTTGATTCAGTTAAATTATTTGTTTGAAAAAATCAGGGGCTTTTTTTTCAAAAAACGAAATGCAAAATAAATTGTTTGAATATGCAAATTTGTTTATAGGACCTATTTTAGACAAAAAATGTTTTGATTATACAAATCTTTTGCTTGAATTGGAAAAATAATTTTTTCTGTGAAATGAAAACAAAATAATGAAATTATTTCATAAAGTAAATGAAGAAGGGAGATTGAGTATAGTTTAGAGTCCCAACATTTTTGCGACTGGCTTAGCGTTTGCTTTAAATAAGATTTGAGGTTTAAAAAAAAAAAAATAATTAAACCTATTGTTTATCTTCAATTCTTGATCATCGATGCAATGCTTGAATACTTCAAAGACAATCGTATTAAAAAAGTAAATGAATTAAACAATAAAAAATGTGCCAAGAACAAAATATTATTATTATTATTCTTTGTGTTTTGCATTTTTAATTGTTTTAAGTGTTAAAATTTGCCTCATTTTTATTCGTGAGTTTGTTTGACATTTCAAAGCGGGAACTTTTCTCACAAAAATGTTACAGACACAATTTTTCTGTAAATTGGCGAGTTATTTCCTTACGAGACAGCTAGTACTCGTCAATAAAATTACAGACACAGTTTAGTGAGAAAAACAGCTGTTTGTTTCAATATATGGCATTTTTGTTTCATTTCACACATTTCAATCGAAAAGTTTCTCGACGCGAGAGTTACAGAACACGGGCACAGGTCTGGTTCAAACGGACTTGCGAAATCGTCTATCTTTGTTGAGAATAGTTTGTTTTCTAAACAAAAATTTTATTATTTTAAATTTTAATAACTTATTTCTAACGCTGTTATATTTGTAAAATACATTTTATTTTTTTGTTAATATTATACTGAATTCAAATTTACTTCTTTGTTTTTTAAATCGTATTAAATTTTATATATTAATAATCACTTACACTGTTATTTTGTATAATAAAACAAATTACTCTAATTGAGTTTTGTTAATTTTAACTTGAATTCAAATTCGTATCGTATCGGCAAAAAAGCGTATCGCTACTTCCCTAAAGCCCACACCTAACAGAATTCTTTTTATAATGGCCGGTAGGCCAAACCAATAATGTGCTTGCGCAAATTATGAAAAATATAAAAGCATATCTAAAAATGTGATTTTTTTACTTGTTTTTTTGCAGCAAAATTGGTTGAGTATTTTTCTATACATATATTGAACAAAAATTCTTTATATCACTGTGTGTAATTTTTAAGTCATGGAAAAATAACCATACACGGACAAAATCATGTGATAAAAGAACAAATCTTTGGGGGTCCATAAAAAAGTGCATGACTTTGGGCAAAACTGGGAGACACGGGTCTTTTTTTGGTCTTCTATTATTTTTTTCCTGTTGCACTGCGTATTTAAATTTATAAAGAAATCTAAAAATGACTCTTAAAATTCTTTCGTTTTACGTTTTAGATTTCCATGACACCCCTGATAAATACAATTTTCCTTAATAATTTGTTAAATAAGTGTATATTTGCCTTTCCACATTTTTTTTAATATTAAAATTAAAGAAAAGTAATGGATCATAATAATTTTTCTTCTAGTTCGTTCATTGAAAATAATTTAATTTCGTCATGTGTTATTTAAATTTAACAAGATATTTTTTATTTGCTACAAATGAGTAAAAATACGAGTATTCGCTCAACCATTTACTGTACTAAAAAATAAAAAAAAAACAAGTTTTAAAGAAAATATTTTCTTCATACTCTATAAAGTAAATATTATTTCGTTTTGCATCAAGTAGCCAGTAGAAATAGAAATTTATGAGTTGAAAATTAACCAGAACCTTCTACCAACAAGAGTGTTAATGTAACTGTGAATATGAATGAAATCAACACGGCAATTTGTGATAGAAATGAACATTAAACATGAAAATAGCAAAAGAAAATGGCTAAAAAGCCCCTTAAATACTTGCGGGAACAGTGCCATAAGGAAACCTTATGGCACCAGCTGTAATTAATTTACGTTCAGCAAGGAACTGTTAAGAAATCCACCAGGCAAAACATAAAGAAACTAAAAAAAAAATGTTTTTAAAAGAGGACAACATAGAACATTTTTTCTAGGAAAATGTGTAGCTAAATAATCATACACACCTTTATCTCACCATTCATTCCTCCATTCGCTTACTCATTCTATAATGCCTTCCAATCGTTTGTTCATGAAATCCCCTTCCTCGCCTCTTCCTTTACAGCACAAGTTCACAATTGATTGTGAATTATTGGCAATGTAAGCAACGAATTGTAAACAATTTATATTATTGGTATCCATAGTCTCCGACGGCCAGGACAGCGCCACTGGTCTCACTCGTACAGGAAATCAATAAGTTGGCTAGTGAGTAACTTGGCTTAGTTTTTGGATTACGGAGTGAGAGCTATGATTTGCAAATCTTTGGCAGATGTTCGCAACGATATCAAACGGTGCCGATGATGGTGATAGCGATGACGGTACAGATGTTTTTAAGGTGAAAATTTCCAACCAAGCAGATGGTGGGAGCAAGCAGTTAATAGCGTAGTGTTTAAAGAAATGGCGAAAAAATGTAAGCAAAAGCTGTTAAGGGTTTTGTTGTTTATCCATTTGTTAATGACATCGATCATTAAACTTGATGAAGCACAACATGAGCTTAAACCATTTAACTGGTTCCTAGCAGTTCATCATCATGTTGTTGTTGTCAATGCTTCTTGGTGAGGTGATTTAAGAAATTTTAGCAATAAAACTAAACGTGTTCTTTTGGAAATGAGCTAAAATGTTTCTATATACTCCCTTAAAGAGAACTGTCCAAAATTTTATCTGATTTTAAAGATTATATTGTAAACAAATACATAAAAGTTATAATTATATAATAAGCATATGTATAATAACTTTGTTTTTTAGTTTCCTGGTGAAGTTCAGTAAAATAAATAAAATAAATTCAGTTTTAGCGGTAAAAACTTATGAAAGTACGGAAACGACATAAATGCAAGTTCCCACTATGAAAGTTTTTTTTTTCGGTACGTCTGAGTTTTTTGGTAACAGGGGAGAGAAGAATATCATGCTATCTTTCCCTCTCACTAATAAACTCATACACGCAGAGAAAAAACATGTTTAAAAATGGTTACCTCAAACAACACTATTTTTATAGATATTTTCTGATAATTTCCTTCAATTTGCAATACACTCTCACTTTTTCACTAACACACTCACACTTTTAAAATTGCCCACGAGATTGCTTTCAATTTCACCTCATCATTTGTTTGGCAATTTTACTTTCAATTTAAAAGCTGATTACATATTTGTCTTTATTAATTATTTTCTTGATGATATCTTGAAAGTTAATTGCTTACAAATTGAGTGCAGCCTACGACCAAGCTTTAAATTTTTGTAAATTTTGACAAGCACTATATGTAAAAGACTATCAAGAACAACTTGATCGTGTGGCCGCAGGGTTACACAAAATTTGGTTTCAAAAAGGGGAATCTAAATCTTTAAACTAAAAGCTGTTTCTTATGTAATTTGAGCCAAAGAATTTTAATTTTCGTTCCGATTTGAATTTTCATAATTTTATATATTTAAATTACGTTCTTAGTATTTTTTTTAGACAATTACCTGCTTATCTAGTATTAAGTTAGTCTATGTAGAACAAATGCAAGATTCGTTGAACTTATTCTTCCTTTACTATTTTCGGTGTTCACACAAGACAAGTCTTATTGTTGACGACATGTGTTTTATGTACAGTTGAATGTATGCGTATGCATGTGTACTTTTTTGATAATACGAAGGAGAAAGCAGAACGTGTTGACAGCCAACGAAGCTGAGTACACGTTTCTTTTTCCTTTGCCGCTCTAACCAATGAAGTAGCAATTTTATCTATAAACACTTGCATTGTCTGAACACAGACTAACATATCGCAAATGAAAACCAAAACTGGATGTCTATTTAGTTTAGAACTATCATGACTTGTTGTTCGACTATAACAATACAATTTGAATAGAAATCTTAATCGATATTGAATGCCGTAATTTGGCCCCTGATCTTAATTTCACTATATTCCAGGGAAAGTGGGACAGCCACGTCGTCAATACAGAATGACAAAGCGAGAAACAGATTTGTTTCAATCAATAATGAACTCATATGAAGCGTATTTTAAATGATTCCACAAGGGACATCTTAGGCTTGGTAAAAAAGGAAGACAAACAATGGCCAACTGAAGTTTTTAGGGGTCTAGAAGAGCAAAGATGAGTAGCAAAGTTTACCATATTTGAAGAACCCCGTGCGCAAGGAGGAATGTGAAACACATCGCACCGGAAAAATGAGGAATTGATTTCATAAATAATTAAAACAATAATGAATTGTTTTCTAAAGAATTATATTAAATTCATTGGAATAGAGCAGGTAATTTTATTAGACATAATAATTATTAATTCATCACCACGGTATTCCCACATTTTCAGAACAAGGAATGAATTGTTTCTGTTCGTGACTGTTATTCGTGTTTTTCTATTACATATTTCCTAAATAAAAATCACTTATTTCTAATTTGCATTAAGAATTAATTACAATCCTAGGATATGTTCTGTATTAAGAATAAGGAATGATTGAATCAAACGTTATACAATCTCGATTTCTATTAATTACATTTTCCCGCTGAGATACAGTTAATTAAGAGAGAGTAAAGCGGCAGGCTAGAAAGAATGTCAAAAGCAAACTATCTGATAAATCAAAATATTGCGAGGACACTTTTAAAGTCTTGAATTATTAGTTTCTTACAACTGATGTCCCCAGTACAGATACGGTGACTTTTCGTTCTGTATTATACAGAACAGTACTTTTTTTAGGACTTTATTCTTGATGAATTATTTGTATGTAAAAAACCTTAAATATTTCTGTATGCATTTCTTTAAGTGTTCTGTATTTGTACTGTTTTTTTTATGAAATTGAGATAAAGACATACATACATTCCCGATTTATCTGACTTGATAATGAGATTATAAGAAACTCATAATATTTGTATTTTTTTTTGTAAAAAATTGTTTTGTTTTAAATTTTAGTATTTATTTCAAAATATATTTGAGTCCTCTTTTTTGCCTACCTTATTTCAATTAAGCTCTTTTTAATCTGTTTTCATAAGTCTTAAAGCGCTTTGTTGCCCAAGAGTTGACATCACTTTTGTTGGCGATGACATCCCAACATCATCATTTAGTAGATAAATCTTTATGAGTGTATGAGTTCATCGTATGTCGGTTATGTATTAATAAAATTATACAACAATTTGATTTTTATTCTCCACTATTGTTGCTGTTACATGAGGAGTATTAAGTTTTGTTTGTGAAGAGCTAAGGACAAATAGTTGATCTTAAATTGGCCTTAAGGATTATTTTGTTGACATTGTTTCGATGTCTCCCCAGATAGTATTTAATTTGTTTTTACTTAAGTAACCCATATATAAAATACACACACACACATTTAAGCTTAAATAAACTTACACACACACACTATTTTTTTATATCAAAAATTCACATATTTTTGTAGTTTTTCTTGGTTTCCTATTTTTGTTTGTAAGTTTAATTTAAAACAAGTTTAAGTTAATCTTTTACATTTTTAAAGCCCATTTTCTTATGTATGAATGTAAAAAATAAAAAAAAACACGTACACATATCCTTATCTAAAAAATGTTTAAATATCCTGCATTAAAAAAGGGTATTTTAGAAAAATAACATGCAAGATATAAACATGATTTGTGGATGGGTTAACACCTTCTTTTCTGTTTATATTTAAAAACACTAAAATGTTTGTGTAAAAACAGGATTTTCTGGATTTCTTAACTTTTTAATTGTGTATTAGTTTTATGTTAAGTCCAATATTAGGAAGACTCAGATCAAAAATATTGAAATATTTTATCACAAAAAACAGGAAAATAATTATAAACTTAGATTTATGTTAGAAATGTTGCAAATTACACTGTGCACCAAAAAAAACAAGCCTCAATACTTGTAACGCAAAATGAAACTAGACTATTGGTAGAGCAAATCTGCCAAAGGGTTTTGAATAGTAAGCTCGGGTTCCCGAAATATCGGCTCCAAAATTTTTGAATTTTTTGAAAAGACGTTTGGTATAAGTTAAATAAAATATACTTAATGAACTCCTGAGCTAAAAAACTATTTCAGTAGTGCGATTCACTATCTTTTATAAAGATAATCGAATCGTTAAAATAAATATAACGAAAATTTATCGAATATGCTATTCAGTAAAATTTTTACCGATATTCGCTGTTGTTAAAAGTCAGCTGTTAGTGCCGGTTCACACACGTCAAGTTTAACTCTTCAAGTCTTGACCATTTATGTTCCCCTCTCTCCTAAAAACTCATGACTTGACGAGTCAAACTTGACGTGTGTGAACCGGCACTTACTTTAAGCAATTTTTTGCCGATATTTTAGCGACAATAATTTAAGTTGTGTTTATTTAATCGATAAAATGTATTTTATGTTTAAAATAACTTACAAACATACAAAGATATATTCATATGTATATGTATGAACAAAAACAAAATCCTACATTTAAGACAAGCATATTAGAAACAAAAACAAAATTCTAAATGTAAAATTCACAAAAAAAAATATAAAACCACAAATTAACCATTTTCAATGTATTTTGAATGAAAAAACTTGTGTAACAATTTCATTTGTTTGTATTTTATTCTCTTTTGTGCTTTTCGTTTTTTTTTTTAACATTTTGTAGACAGAGATGTTACAAAAAACAGCTGTTAACAATCGTTAAAAATAAGTTACTGAATCACACTATCGTTACTGCAAGCGAATATTTATGTCGACAAATATAACGATTGTCGGATCGTTAAAAGTTAGTGAATCGCACCACAGATGTCTTCAGTAAAACTGTATGGCGATTCTTTATTTAGAATATGTTAACCCTCAAACACTCATTTTTATTATTATTGTCCTTTTTTTAACTTCCACAGAAAAATATACTAAAACGGCACTTAAGAGGGTTAAAATGTTCCTCAAATATTTTCTGGATTAAATTTCACTAGGTGTCCTCTAAGGGAGTTTTATTTTTTGACGGCAAAGTAACTTTTAAATTAGGCGGAAAAATTAAACTCCTGATTTAAGTTTTATTTTAGACGGAACAAATAAATCTCCTTAAAATATTTTTGGTTTTATGACAGCAAAATAAAACTTTTTTTAAGAGTTTTATCCGAAGTTATATTTTTCCGTTGAAAAATACGTCTTAACTGTTGAGTTGAGATCGTTTTTCCAAGATCACCATAATTTCTGAAAGAGCAGTTCAATACGAATCTATTGGTAGATGGCAGTATAAGTCTCCGTTGACTCTTATATCGAGAGTTTTTGAGTGAGAATTTTCTGGATAACTGTTATTTACAGTCCTGGTTATTATCTTTTCTCGGATATTGTGTTTCAAAACAAATGAATACTTTTTTTTACACTTATCTAAACTATTTTCTCTATTTAAAGCGATATATCGTTTTGTAGCTAATAGCGATTAATCGATAATCGCAATTCAAAAAGTTAAAAAAGTAAAATCGGCCATAGTAATGGATAAATGGAAACAATTTATCGATATGTATTCTTTCGATATTTTTTAAGCGTATCGATATTTGTTAATTATAAAATATCGATATTTTGCCTGAAACGTATTTATCTAAAATTGCTGTTAAAATGTTCCAAAGCTATGGCGAATATATTTAGCAAAGTGGCATTGTTGGTGAGAACAAAATAATTAAAATTAAGTTTCCCTCTGTCTTTGCGGGAGCTTCGCTTTTCCTTTGAAAATAAACTTTCGGAGATCACGCAGTCGTTGTGGTTAAAACTTAAAGACGCTGAAAGCGGGATCCTGCCATTCAAAAGCTAATTTTCATCACATGTGAGAGAGTTTGGTCTGAGGAAAGATCATCCCTAGGTGCCGTTGCAACATATGGTTTTATTTCCAAAAGCAACGGAGCTTATGCACAAGTGTATCATCTTGCCAGATTATGCACTGCAAACAGTGGGTTAATCTCTTCTTACATTCCCCACTACAATTAGTTGAAATTCTCTCAACATTAATTGTAGTTATAAGTAGGTTAGGAAAAACAAAATAAAAACAGCAACAACTTACAAAAGATGTTGTCAATTAAGTGTTTTTTTAGGCATAAACCCACTGTTTATTGTTGATGTTGCTATAATTCTTATATGTTTAACAGTTTTATTTGGTTTAATATCTTTAGTTTTTCTAAAATCTTTATGGATGAAGTTTCCTGATGATCTGGCCAAAGCAACCAGTGAAATGCGTATAGGAATAGCTTATCCCATCAACAATAAATTTCAAGTGTTTTTATCAATAATAAAAACTGGGAATTTAGCACGAATAACAAAATCTTTTGAAATTTAAATTTTGTATTCCCGAAAATTGAAATTACTTTTTGACAAAATATATAATAAATTACATCGGGTGAAGTTTTTCTAAAATAAAAACAGAAAAAAATTGATTTCAATAAAAAAATTTGTAATATTAATTAAAAAATTAATTAAATTTTCACCAGTAAACAAATTAATAGTATCAATAAAACGTTTAATTCACTTGATTAAACAAATAATGCACTTGATTAAAGTTTAAAGTAAAACTGATTTTATTTCTGATTAATGCTTCTATTGAAAAAAAGTAAGCGAGCATTTTTTCTGTGAATGGTTACTGTTATAATTTCGAATGTTTTGTTTTTGATGGTGATTTATTTTTTAAAATGCCAAAACGTATAACATCCCTTTCCACTATGGTGGTGTGGGAATCAAAGCACAAAACTTTTAGAGTTCAATTGTACCGTGTCGATTTAGAATTCTTTATATTAAATGTAAAAAGACATGTTATTAATATAAAAAAGTTTAATAATATTTTAAGTCCTCAATTCAATTTAATAATTTTAAGAGGGTCAAAGCTCTTATGTTTAAAAGTTGTCGTGGGGTAACATAGAAAAATCTTTTCTGAGTTTAATTTTTACGCATGTTTAGCGAATGCTACTGCTGCTCGGGTGGGTAACATAGTGCCTGCCAGCACCAGCAGTCATTTATTAACGAGATCCCAAATCCAGTTGTTTGCGTTTCTGCTTTAGATTTAGTTTTAGTTTTTGTTTATTTTTATTTTTATTTATTTCTTGTTTCTGCTTCTGCTGTATTTTTTATACGTTCTCTACGTGTTTGCATTAAAAACAAGCTAAGCCGCATTTCAAAATGATTAAAGAGACATAAAATGTAAAAATAAAAACAGCCAAAATCTGTTTTTAAAAGGGTTTTAATATTTTTTTTTATTAAATCTTTTGTTCGTTTAACTCGTCGCATGTTAACTGTTTGTATTTTCTCTTCTTGATCCCGTATCCCTGTCAATAACAAGGTTACATACACAAACGCTTGGGTTGTGTTTGAGTTGTTTGTGAATATCGTACGGTTTCGTTATTGTGTAGCGTATGGTGGGTATGAATAAATGTGTTTTTGAAAGGATTTTTTCTTTTACTCATACGCACTTTGACGTTTTACGAGTAGTAAAAAGTTTGCTTGTGTGCTTCTAACAGCTTGAGAGTATCCTTACGTGTATGTGAGTGTGTATTGTATTACAAAAGCGTGCGTAAAGATGTAAAATTGAATTGCAAATGTGTCGAATATTAAATTTTATATTGTGAGCCATCAGTTTTTTTTTTGTTTGCTTTTGCGTTGTGTATTGTTGGTGCCAAAAGAGTTGGCAGGCAGTTGACATTTGTGCGTTTATGTGGCAAATGTGAATCCATTAAGGAGAGTGTGTGATTACAAAAGATATAAAAAACAGCAGCAGCAAAATCCTTAGGCGTTTAGCAAACAATAAGCAAATGCTTTAAGTACTTGAAATTATGCTAAAAGAAAGAAATGCAAAAAGAAGAATAAATAAATAAAAGACTAAACAAACAATTTTCTTTTCATTTAAATGCACAATATTGTCTCCGTCTTTAGCTGTTTAAAGACATAATTGTAAACCATCATTTTTGCTCATTTATATGACAAAAAAAGGCTTTTAATTTCTCTTTTCACTTATTTTTAATGGCGGAGAACAATTACAGACATTGCACATGGAGGAAGTTGGTAAATAATTTTAAATATTAAACAAAAGTTTAATTCTTGTCAGATAAAAATGCAAATTTCCCATCAGTTATTGTGGTGGCACGTCATAACGTACAGTGTCATAGTGTTCATGGACACTACACTCTACAAAGTCCATGTCCGTTATGACACTGCTCTGGTGGACATTATGATACTTTTAAAAGTGTCTTAAAGTCCATGGACACTGTGACACTTTTTAGAGTCCATGGACACTATGACACTGGACGTAATGACATGCCATTGTTATTGATACTTTCGCTTGCATTTACTTAAGTTTAGTTTTTACTAGGGAGTGGAATTTTTTGCATTTTTTATTTTTGCAAATATTCGCACAAAAATGCTTCAAATTATTTAGATTAGAACTCAAAAAATAGGGGTTTTTACTTTCGATGATAAAACTTCACCTCCTTAATAACAAAAAGATATTAAAGATTTATAAAAGGCTTATTTAACAAGTTTACATTTTCTAACCTAAAATATTTTTTATAAGCAATTCATTTACCCCCATATTCATAAAAAAAAAATTTGATTTATAAAAGTTTTATTGATCAAATTTTCATAGAAAATTCGTTTCATAAACCTTTTATAATCCTGAAATGTTTTTTATGAATAAGGGGGTTAATATTTATGGTAAGAAATACACAGAGGAAAAAATCGGGTAAAAAATACCAAAATTGACACCATTCGTTGTCAAAAGTGAGCCAACTACGTTTGTGTTCAATTTGATAACAGATGGTGTCAATATTTTTTAACCACCTCGTTGTGATTTTGTCACCTTTTGGTCTCATTCTCTCAACAAAATGTTAATATATCATCACCATAATCGTGTCATTCTGACAACATGCTGTTATTATTTTTGACAACACACCGTTGGTATATTGACCACATTGGGTTGTCATTTCGATAACACATTGTTCTGAGTAAAGTAATAAATATCCCATTCGGAACCCAATCAATAAAAATATATAATGCTTTTTTCTTATTTATTTCAAATTTTTAAAATTAAAATTTAACAAATTCACCTGTTTAATTTTAATAAAATGTACAATACAATTTTTAAAAATACAGAAAATTCATTGCTAAATAGTCGATTTAAAATAAATTTTTTCAATTGTTCGGCCTCTTCATCGTCACAAATCATTTTCACTTGCATTGTTTGTACAACATTTATATTTTTTTCAAGAAGAAAATCTCCTTCATATCCAAGGAACATAATGCTTTCGTCACTGTTTATAATGTTTTTTTTTTCACTTTTTAGTTTTATAATTTCATTCTCACTCATTTTATTTCACTTAAAAAAATTTACACTTCGTACTTGAGACGAAAACAAAAAAATGTTGTATATACGCTATTTATTTATAATGACGGTGCGCTACCTATTTGACAACAAGGTGTTGTCAATTTGATAACAAAGGAACGTTTTTAATCTTTCGGTACAATTTGACAACATTTTGTTAAAAATTTGACAACAAATGTTGTCGAAATATTGGCAACACTTTGTTATCAATTTATTACCATTGGTTGAGAATTTTTTAACGTCTTTTTCGCTCTGTGTAGGGTATTCATTCGGTTAACCGATTAATTACTACCCGATTAACTGATCGGTTAATTTAAAATTGGCTTTTTTCGATTAGCGATTAAACCGGTTAATTTCAGTCGATTATCCGATGTAACAAAATTTTAAATTTTTTGTAGTATTAAACCATATTTTTGTGTTTTTAATTATCGGTGAGTTCCAACTCGCTTTTTTAAATGCATTCTACAATGCAATCATGTAAAATTTTACAATGTTATCTGTACCAAAGTTCACCAAAAAAGTTGCCAAAGTGCACCAAAAAAGATGTGTTTAGAAATTTATTTTCATACAATATATTTCCTTCAAGAAATTCATTCTTAAAATTTAGTACAAAAACAGAAATTAAGGAATTCGGAAATTAACTTTTTTGCAGAATGCTCGGAGCTGAGCTTTGTTAGGATGAGTTAGATGATGACCTGCCAACAATTAGAAGTGTTAAAAATTTTAAAAAATTAAAACAGGACTCTAGTGGCATAATGGATGAGTTTATATGTTTAGAGAAAATCCAGTTTAATGACTTAGAAATTAGAAATTTTGTATTATGGGTTTCTCCAACATCTACGATAATTGAAAGAATTTTTTCCATGTCAAGTTTTTGCAAAACTAAAGAAAAGTGCAAAATTAACCAGTTTCTAAAAGATTATTTTAAAAGATCTCCTTAAACTATTGAAATAAAATGATCTCGCAGTTTATTTTTGACTAACAAGTTGCGGATAATGTGAATGGCATTCAATACCGTGCAATGACTGAAAGTTGTTTAAGACCCGGGGAAGATAATAATCCAGAATTAAAGTACCAACAGGATGGAGCAAAAGCCCAAATTATACCGCGTTTGCAAGATTTAACGGTTCCCGAATTTTTTTTGTAGTTACCTAAAGTGTAACGTGTAGGGAGATCGATCGAATAGTATTCGACCGGTTATTTTAGTTTTGCACAAGTCGAATATTTTTATATGTGTAACGTGTAGGGAGATCGATCGAATAGTATTCAACCGGTTATTTTAGTTTTGCCCAAGTCGAATATTTTTAAATGTCTATTTTTCGAATATCGAATAAGCCGGTTATTTTAGTAAAATAAACCGGTTATCTTAGTAATGTGTAATTTATTTACGTTATCCTCACTTTTGTTATAAATGTACCCGTAATTTAAGTATTGTTCTAATTGAATATTTGGCAAACTTAAACTTTTTCTGAAGAATGTAAAAACAATATGAAACAAAATTCAAAAAATATTATGAGCAATGTAAATACAAATCGCTTATATGAGAGTGTGTTCTTGTAACAAATTCAAAATACTACGACAAAATGTTCAGCTTAAAAAGTAATTAGCAACTGGACAGTATTCTATATAATATATATATATATATTCTTATAAAGATGTCATCTCTGGTGATATTTCGAACTGATTTAAAAACAAAGGTGCTTAAAGGGCCCTAAAATGATAAGTTCTAAATATCTTCATACTTAAAACGACTACATACAGGCTAAATCAAAGATATGGGAATATTCATCAGTTTTAATTAAAACACCAAGAACTTATAAAAAATTTAAGGAATCAAACAATGTCATGTAAGGTTTTAAATTCTGAGCGACGAACTGACAAATATTTCATACAAAAAACATGTTCGTATTACAATTCGTTTCTATAATGCTGAAAGAAATCATTTGATATATTTAATCATGAGCAAAGAGGTTTTGTTTGCAAATTTTCAAAAATATGGTTGAAGTCTACTGATTCATATTGACAAACAAGCCCTAAAACAAATTAAAACTCATTTACAGTACATTTTTGAGAATATCTCAAATATTTATTTCCTATAATTTTTTGAAACCAAAGTTTTTCAAAAATTAAGTCATATCTAGGTATTTTGTTGGTTCCTTACCTTCGTGAAGTGTTTTGTTTTTATTTAAATTAACTTTTTATTATAAAAACTAATTTGATTTTTGTATTTTTATGTACTCGAATTAAAACCGATTAACCGGTTTTTTTAAAATGCTAAGCCGATAACCGGTTTTTCAAAATAGCAGCTATTCGGGATATTCGAACACCGGGGTTTAAAATAAGTCGATCTCCCTAGCAACGTGGATGCCAATAATCCAAGAATCATCTCACAGCTTAAGGCGAGTATCTGAGAATAAATTATGGCACTGGGGCCTAAAAGAGCATATCATGTTATCTTCAAAACATAATATGAACATATTTCCAAGCTATTATCTAAATTTTAATTGATGCCAACTTTAATATTTAAAGTCAGAAAGAAATAAGTTATTCTTTATATACTTTATATGGACTAAGCGCAATATTGTGGAAGGGTAAAATTTGAAAGCATGTAATTTTTTTTTAACATATTTAAAGACTTCTTTGCAAAAAAAATTGCTAATTAAAAAAAAGCTAAATGTTGGATTATTTTTAAAAGCCTGTAGAATTTTCGTATGCCTAAACAGGATTTCTTCATGTACTACAATTAAATCGCTTTGGTTGTTAACTACGAATTTCATAAGAGTCGACTGAGTCGACTCAATATATTGAGCCCTTACCGCAAAAATAACTTAAGCTACATCATTTTAAATTTTTAATAAATAGCCAAATACAAATTTTTATTATTTTTCGAAGCTCTAATGGTACTAGTTTTTATATGCGTTGAATAAAGCACATTTTGTGCCAACAATGTATTGCTTTAAAGTGGGAACTCACCATATAAAATGTATGACTTCCGAAAGCGGTTTCTTACATATCTCCCTTACAAACCTGGTTTTTTTTTGGGAAATTTATTGGCAGTTGCTAAAATGTCATGGTCACATACCGTTACCGTTACGATTTAAAAGCAAAAACTATTTTAGCTTTAGCGCCAATCTTCATACAAAATTTTAATGAAATTAAGGATGGGCCAAACGAAACGAACGATGTTAATTGTAAATAAAACAAAAAGTTTTCAAAAACTTATCGTTCTATGTTTGTCTCTGACAATTATGTGTAAATATATAAATATAAAAATATCGGCCAAATGCTGGCCACGGCTTCGGTGGCATACTCTATCCGATATTTTCAGTGACTCTAAGACATAGTTGAGGTTCAATGTCGGTAATGTGACGAACCAACTCATCCTAAAGCTCTTGAATTGATCTTGGCTTATAGACGTGCCTTTTTTATACCCTTCACCGAAGGTAGAAAGGGTATATATAACTTTGTCATTCCGTTTGTAATTTCTACAATATGGATCCTACACCCTATAAAGTATATATATTCTGGGTCCTTATGAAAAGGGAAGTTCAAATCCGGTTGTCCGTCTGTCCGTCTGTCCGTCTGTCTGTTGAAATGGGTTTTCCGAAGCCCCCAGATATGATGGGGACTTGGTTGGGGTATCTTTATGTCAGGTATTCTTATTATAATTTTGCTATTGAAATTCAGCCAGATCGGTCCACAAATGGCTGAGATATGACCAAAAAACCACGACTACCTCTAATTTTTTCCAAAAATCCCTTGTGTTTGTTGTATTTTTATTACTTTTTGCTGTATATGTGGGGAACGGCAAAAGCCAAAGTTTCCAAATTAGGTACACACATTAAGGTTGCCAATACACACCATTCTACAAAATGTGGGCGGGATTGGAGAAGTGGGCGTGGTACCTCCCATACAAACAAAATTAAAAATTGTATAAAAACCTAAATTTTAGGGCTGCCATATGTCCTATGGGTATGACTTATATATCAAAATATCGGAAATTTTAAGTAGAACATATTTTATAAAAAACTCGGGAAAATCGGTTCAGATACAAAAAAGTTATGACCAAAATTAAATTTTTTTTTTTAAATACCCACTTTCGGGAACCATAGATCTCCCCGAGTCCAAGCTTTATAGCTAAAGTATGGTAAATTTTTTCTTTAACACGTCGGTATATAAATCTGTCAAATCGGTTAAAAAATGGCTGAGTTATGAGCAAAAAACCACGACTACCTCAAATTTTTTCGAAAAATCCCTTGTGGTTGTTGTATTTTTATTACTTTTTGCTGTATATCTAGGGAACGGCAAACGCCAAAGCTTCCAAATTAGGTACACACATTTAGGTTGCTAATACACACCATCCTACAAAATGTGGGCGGGATTGGGGAAGTGGGCGTGGTACCTCCCGTACAAAAAAAATTAAAAATTGTATAAAAACCTAAATTGTAGGGCTGCCATATGTCCTATGGGTATGACTTATATATCAAAATATCGGAAATTTTAAGTAGAACATATTTTATAAAAAACTCGGAAAAATCGGTTCAGATACAAAAAAGTTATGACCAAAATAAAATTTTTTTTTTTTAAATACCCACTTTCGGGAACCATAGATCTCCCCGAGTCCAAGCTTTATAGCTAAAGTATGGTAAATTTTTTCTTTAACACGTCGGTATATAAATCTGTCAAATCGGTTAAAAAATGGCTGAGTTATGAGCAAAAAACCACGACTACCTCAAATTTTTTCGAAAAATCCCTTGTGGTTGTTGCATTTTTATTACTTTTTGCTGTATATCTAGGGAACGGCAAAAGCCAAAGCTTCCAAATTAGGTACACACATTTAGGTTGCTAATACACACCATCCTACAAAATGTGGGCGGGATTGGGGAAGTGGGCGTGGTACCTCCCGTACAAAAAAAATTGTATAAAAACCTAAATTTTAGGGCTGCCATATGTCCTATGGGTATGACTTATATATCAAAATATCGGAAATTTTAAGTAGAACATATTTTATAAAAAACTCGGATAAATCGGTTCAGATACAAAAAAGTTATGACCAAAATAAAATTTTTTTTTTTTAAATACCCACTTTCGGGAACCATAGATTTCCCCGAGTCCAAGTTTTATAACTAAAGTAAATTTCTTCTTAAACACGTCGGTATATAAATCTGTCAAATCGGTTAAAAAATGGCAGAGTTACAACCGAAATACTGAATCCCCAAAAATTACTCTTTTTTATAATTAACTTTGTTAAAATATATATTTACAAGTATATATAAATGTTTATATATAAATATAACTTAAGTAAATGGTAAAATTCTTCCTTAACACGTCGGTATATAAAAATGTCAAATCGGTTGGACAATGGGTAATTTATGAGCAAAATACTCCAAAAATGGGCTAAAAAACATCAACATTTTTATAAAAACCTAAATTTTAGGGCTGCCATATGCCCTATGTATATGACTTATATACCAAAATGTCGGAAATTTGTATGAGTTATAACCGAAATACTGGGGTCTAATCACCGCATACGATATCGAGCAAAATCCATCGAAATTATTTATTTTGGTATCTTGAAACTCGATATCGAATGAAATGTATTGAATTTGAAATAATACCATTCGACATCGAGTAACTCGACATTACATTTATCGAGTTTTCATTCGATACGCCAGTGTCTATCGTATGCAGGGGTGATTAGACCCCTAACTTCCCGAAAATTACTCTTTTTATACCCTTCACCGAAGGTAAAAAAGGTATATATGTATAACTGTAATTTCTACAATATTGATCCTACACCCTATAAAGTATATATATTCTGGGCCCTTACGAAAAGCCAAGTTCAAAACCGGTTGTCTCTTATTTAAAAAAAATATTTACCAGTTTTATTTAGTTTCTGTCTAATTGCTATGTATTCTGCTCGCACAATGGTGAAGGGTATATAAGATTCGGCACAGCCGAATATAGCACTCTTACTTGTTTTTAATAATAACACGGCCATTAAATTTCTGGCGCAATATAGTCAGTATTTCGTTTGCTGTGTGGCAAGTGTCACCATCCTGTTGAAACCACATATCGTCCAGTTCCATATCCTCAATTTCTGGCCAAAAGAAATCCATTATGCTCTCGTGACTGCGAGTACCCTTCCCGCCTCATTTTCGAAGAAGTACAGTCCGATAACACCGCCAGACAATAAACCACAACAAACAGTCACTCTTTGTAGATGCATCTGCTTTTCATCAAACACTCGTGGTCTCATTTGCCCAAATGCGGCAATCCTGCTTGTTAACGAATCCACTGAGTTGAAAGTGTGCTTTATATAGTTTTCTTTGCAAAGTCACCATTCACTTCTGTCTGTTCTTCAACAATCCTAACGCGCTGCTCAATTGTGTATCTCTCCATGGTGAAATTTGTCAAACACTAAACAAAGAAATATCAAATTAGGTTAGGCAAAAAACTCGACGTTAAAGTGTGACTCACAATTAACATCGTGCATTATAGTTGGACCACCCTTTATAATAAAAAACCTAGTCTTTTAAGATTATGTTTTTGTCGCTTAAGCTTCATTTTCGGTAAGGAATCGATCAGTTTATCATACAAGTTTTAGTGCTTACTGTTAAAACCTTTCTGTTTATTTAACGCCACTGTACATTGATTTTAATTCGAGTTAAGAATTATTTAGGCCATTACTGATTCAATACCAGGGATACTTTGAAGTGGTCTTCAGGATCAATGTTTTCAAAAAATTCATTTTTGGGATTTTTTTTATTTAAGAGTTAGTAAAGGAACTTAATCAGAAATAATTTTTAATGCTTTATTAATACTCATTAATTAATTGCAATAAAAACTTTTTATTTTTAAAACAATTAGGCCATTACAATATTTTAGTTAAACAAATAATTTCCAATGAAAGAACTACCAGATACATGTAGCCCTTATTTAGTTCGGCATATTTAACCCTCAAAGCCACTCGCAACTAGCAGTCAAGTAGGCTAAGGTCAATAAAGATTTTTAATTTTTAAACAGAAGAAGGGCTTAACAAAAACTCATACAAGAAATGTTATAAAGATAATGACGAACTACATTTGTATGGAATATACACACCAACAAATTATGTTAATGACATTTTCAAAAGTATACTCACGGACAAAGCTTTACACACTCTGCTTTAACTGTGAATGAATTAAAACAAAAGCACTTTTAAATGATTTGCAATTGTTATAATTCCAACATCCTTTGTATATGCTACGGAAAAATCACAAATAAATAGTTAGTTATACACTTACACATACATTTGCATTTAGAATAGTATAGTTTCAGGGCAGTTGTCGTGGCTAGAGAAAGGTTGTCGTTTGACTCGGTAAAAGTTGGCTTTATATAAATACGATTTATTTTCAGGGAAAACGGTCACGTTTACAAAGTCAAACAAAAATGAAATAAAAAAAAAAAAAAATATATGATAGAATAACATCCAATTATGAAATGGAAAGAGAAAAAAAAAATAAAATAAAAAATTTATATGGAAAAAATAAATGATGGGAGAAAGAAAAATGCTGAAAGTAAAATAATATTTTAAAATAAAAAGAAACAAGGGATGAAAGGATTACGAGTGTCAAAGGATTTACATTAAAATTCGTATGTCGCGGTTCATGTGCTGTTGTCATAACAATCGCAGCTAAAGTAACAATTTACAACGTTGAATAAAAGAATACAACTTCTTACACACACACATGTTTTATAATTTTCTCTATCTGTTTACAGTGGGTTTAAGATAAAATATTTTGGGTAATAAAAATATTACGTTAAAAAACCCTCTACACAGAAAGAAAAACACTCGGGATAAATCAAGTTTTTTATGATTTCTTTAAGTACGAGTCGTGTTCAAAAATTCAGGTACGAATAACACTAAAACGTACTCAAAATAATCATAAATGGGATAACTTTCCAAAATCAATCCCGGAATTTCTTGAAATAAGTATTTAATTCTTAAATCAAGTACAAAAAAAGATTAAACTTTTCGTTGTGCTTAACCCTCCGGCTTACGCATGTTTTGATTTTGAAAAAAGGTCTGGCCAGACTCACGTGTACCACGAAGGGTTAAAAAGTAAATTTGAACTCTTGCTTCTCATTTAGTTTATATTTTTGGTTAAATATGTACATAAGATTTCCAAAGTAAAAAACATATCGGACATGATGTTGGTGTTTTATCATTCTGTAGCCCCACGTCTTCATGTAGTGATTATATTCGCTAGTTTTGGAAATAAAAGCGAAGAAGATAGCAGATTAATTTGGTAAATAAAATGGGTCTATTATTTTATCTGGCCCTTAACACAGGTTTCTTTGGTCCCAGGTAGTGTTGCCAGATAGCCTGGAATGACCTGAATTTTCCAGTTTTTTTTTGTTTGTTGTCAAGTTTCCAGCTTAAATGCAATTTATCCAGTTAAAAAACTTTATTTAATTCTGAAAAATAATTTTTTTTTGTAAATTATATTTTTTTATAAATAAATTATTATCTTGTATAAAACAAAATCCTATACTTAGAAAAACGATGAAAACGATCCAGTTTATTAAATAATTTTGTTTTATATACTTCACACTATGAGTACAGCGTATCTTCAGTAGAACTTATCTTAAAATAAAAAAAAAATGACGGTAGTTAAAACAAAAATGTAAGCTGCCACTTATAGTGAATTCGCCCTGATAATAATTTTGTAATATAATATAAGACTGAATTTTAAGTGTTACGTTTCCTTGCTTTTTAATTTTTTTTATTGTAAAATAAAATCTGAAGTAAAATGTTACTCTTTCTTATAGTTAAATGCATTTTCAAATTATCCAATTATTTATTCAAATTCAGGTGAATTTTTTCTATTGTCCAGTTATTTGACTTTTGGTATCTGTCAACCCATGGCAGCTATTACAATGAATGAGCTACAGCGACGGTATTTGATCTAAATTTTTTCTCTAAGCTGAAATTGGATACAATGGTCGGGATAGATATATTTTGTGTTACCCCCTCTGGGGAAATCAGTTGTAGTCGGCTGAGTTCAAAATTTACACATTTATTGATCCGGAGATCATGTGGTGGTTGTGGTTTTTACCCAAAGTTTTAAGAAGGGAGATTTTAACAAGTCGACTTCCAGGGGTAATTTTTCAACTATTGTAGGAAACTTCGGCTTGATAGCAGATCATCTTAGCTGATGTTGTTATTCAACAGACGGTGCTTGCTTTAAAACCGAAGCGGTGCTAAGATAGCTCAAGTTCCTTAACAAGATGTGAGTGTATAATTTTTTTCATGCTATATACATATATACTAAAATTGCTGTGTGAGGGCAACTAACACACTCAGGGGCGGTTGGTAAACGCATTGTTTTCTACCCAGCAGCTAGGACCACGATTAAATGCTTATCTTCTCTACTATTTCTACTTTTTATTTACTACACGCAGAGAAAAAACATGTTTAAACATGGTCACCTCCTACAGAACTATTTTTGAGGAAAATATTATTATCTTCCATAGGTTCTATTCAGGCTGGGTGTTATGAAGATGATAATTAAGAAGGGATGCGTAGGACATCACTTTTGTAATTTTCCTAAGAACATAAATAAAAGGCCCTGCCGATTAGCCCATGCGTTCCGAATAATATTTTTGTCTGCACAAATTTTTTTTTTACTGAGTTTGACGTCTTACTTTTGAGAGAGAGAGAAATTATTTTGTCCGGCAAATTGTTTTTTAATTGGTTTAATTTTGATTTTTGTTCAGAACTGAGTTGCCACTTTTTTTTAATTTGTACATAATTTTTTTTAGCTGAATAATTAAATGAAAAAAAAAAATTATATAATTAAAAATAATAAAACCACTTTCCTTTCATCGTTCATTTTATTTAACACACTTTTAGAAAACAATTTGAAATAAGTGATTTGCTAGTTGTGCTGCCATTTTGTATAATTGTTTACATCTAAACTATATGGTAGCTTTGTTTTTCCGGACAAATTTTCCGAAATGGGTGTATCATTCTGCAGAAAACTCTCAGTAAAAAAATTATTCTACGGACAAAAATATTATTCAGAACGCTTGGAAGAATCCACCTTTAGACTGATGACAGAAATTCTTTATTCTGCAATTTTGTTATGAATATTTTTTTAAAATAAATTTATGTTAAAGTGTAAATGGAAGAAATTGCAATAACTATCCTGCCTTGAGAGTTTAAAGAAATATCTTATTTTGTATAAAGCATACTTTGAGTAATATGGTTGTGGCTTCTTGATGAAGGACCAATTTAACCATTATATTTTTGTCGGTGACAATAATATTAAACATAATATTATAAACATTTTCTTTAAACATAGTTTTGTTGGAGGTGATCATATTTAAACACGTTTTTTCTCTGGGTGTATGCAGTACCACCCCATTAGAAATATTTTCGTACGAAAGTGCAAACAAGAAATGAGCTGACATATTTTAATTGGACCGAAAAACTTCCTTTAATAAAAAAAGAAACTTTCTTTATTAATGCTAGGAACACAACTGGGACGAACGACGAATTTTTGGCCGCGAATATTCGTCGCCAAAAATAAAAAATATTTGTGTATATGAAAATGCACACAATCAGGGCGCTGACGAAAATTCGCCGGACGTTTCAAACTTTAAATAGATTTAATTCTAATTCTTACGCCGGCGAACGACGAACAGATCAGTACTGGCTAGCCATATTGTTTCAAAATGGTAAGTGTTTTAATAAATAAAGTTACTTTTTACTTTAGAAATTGTAAAATTTTAACTGAATATCATATAAAATACAAATTGAAAAAAAATCAACAATAAAAAAGTATTTTAGTTAAGTTGTTTTTAATGTTTTATTTGTGAAGTATTTTTTGTTCATATGGTACCACTTTTTCTTGTATATACAAAATATTTTACTTCCATTTTGTTTCTTCGTCGTTATTGTGTTTCATACGCCGAATTTATACAGCGAATTTCTTCCGAATAATTCGTCGTGCTGGACGAAATTCGTCGTTCGTCCCTAGCATAAAACAGAAGTTTTTTTTTTGCCGAAAATAAGACAAATAAGTCAATTTTTTCTCACATATTAAAAGTCACGATATTTGAGTTTGGCTATGGAGTTAAAATTTGGCCTAAATAGCATTGCTGAATATAATGTTTCAGATTCAGCATTATGCTTTATGCGAAACTGTGAAAGTATGTATGAGTAATATTGTAATTTAAAATATTATTCATACGCTCAGATAAACTCAAACTTAAAATTGTTTATAAAAAATAAATAGTTTATAGGATGTTTTTTAATAACAAAAATTTTAAAACACATGGACTTATTTAAAAAAAAACTGACAGTTTATATAAAATTGCAAACCACTTTTAAATTCAAAGAAACTTAAATAAACAAAAAAATATTTTAACATGTATCTAAAGTAAATTGACCTTTAAGGCGAACAACGGACATGATTTTCAATTAAAAAAAATTAATGGCTGTTTCAAATTAATAAAATAATTTATTTAAGTAAAACTTTCCCTGGGGTCATTTGAATAGACGAAAAATTATGATTTTGAAAAAAATTTGCGTTATTGTGATTATTTTTCATTCTTTGTGTTCAGGGTAAATGAATTTATGTAGTATATGCACAGGGGCGAATATTTAACCCTTTCGCAGCTATTGGGATTAAATTTTGTATCCCGTTTCAGTACAAATATTAAACAAAGCCTTGCTTAAGGCTGTTACACACTATCCCACAAAGTCTTACGTATTTTTCAAAAATGCTTCCCTGAACTAATTATTCTTTGAACATTTTCAAAAAACAATAACAACTTATCATGACAGGGTTGCATTTTCGTAAATTACTAAGGACTTTGTGGGATAGTGTAAAACGGCCTTCATTATCATAACACGTGTTGTTTGGAGGAGTTTTTTTAATCAGTTATCCAAAATGTTTGAACTAGACCGTAAATCACAGAAATAGTGGTATAAAGTTTTTATAGATTGGTGATGCCAGCTTTAAATTCGTGGATCAGATATATGAATTTTCATCGTAAAAAGAAACCAATTTCTTGATTTTGTATACCCTTTTTTTATATTATTACGTTTTATGGGACTTATATGTCCCATGCCAAACTCCTGATGGGACATATATTTCGCACCCCAAGTCTCTTCCCTGGGTAGGGGAACACAAAAAAAAAAGATAAATATTAGTTTAATATGCATATCTTTGTAAAAATAGCCCATTATTAAAGCTTGCATCTAGTTAATCATCTCCCGAACCGAAAGGGTTAAATGGGATATTATTTTTATAGAATTTTAATTTCTCTTATAAAAAGCTTGAAGATGATTTCAACCTAAAAAGGCAAAGAAAGTCTAATTTCTCCTTTTCCTTGAGGAGCTTTTTAGAAATCTGGTAAATATTTTAATATAAAAATTTATAAAGTAAAATTCAGAAAATTTAACCCCAAATAAAGCGATATAAATTGCTATTCTCTTTCACTATGTCTTATAACCGCAAAAAGGGTAAATTATTCTGAATTTATTAGTCATCGTAGCTCACTTACATGTTCAGTATGTGTATGTATGTATATGCATGTGTCTTTTTGCTACTGTGCTTATGTATTTGTATGTTTTCGTCAAGGTTTTACATTTTATTAAAAATTTCATTTGTCAAAAGGATTACCACAGTAATAGGGTCTTAGCGCGTTGTAACATAAAAGCGAAGAACAGAACCAAAAACATCACTCACTCGCTTGGATGTAGCAACTTTCTAGTACACACACATATAAACACATCCTTTATTGAACCAGCTAGCCAGCTTAACATCCATACATACATACATACAACAGGTGGCAACAATATAAATGGGTTTTATAAAATGTATGTATGTATGTGTGTGGGTTCACGTATTTATGCCGGTGTATTGTGCACCAAAACTTACACGTATACGACGAAATGTGCAATGGTTTGTGTAATTGTTTTTTAACGTGTAACGTGTTCTATTATAAAAAAAAAATGCAGGGATTAGCCATGTTGGCAGTTTGCAATTTATTTGCTGCTACAACACACTTTTGTCTGTTGAAAATCATACATACGTGTTACAAATAACATGTGGAAAAAGTATAAGAAAAACAAAAAAAAAAGTATAATAAATATAATTAAAGAAACAAAGTAAGTGAATCTAATTTAAAAAATTTTATTCACGCAACTCATAATCAATTATCTCGCAACTAAAAACAATCTCGTATGCGGTTTATATTTTGAACAAAGTACCAAGAAATTAAAAATTTAACAAAAAAGTGTTGCTTGTAAGAGCAAACTTAACCACATACAAAACAGCAAAAGCAACAAACAACCTGACGTGTTTCCTCCCATCTTTCCTTCCTTCCGTGGCTGCATGCAGCCTTAAGTTTTCCTACTTTTTCCTCATGTATTTTCTTTTTTGTTCCATCCATTCATCCTTCAATCCCCTTATCTACCTTATCCTTGGGCACTTGAGTGTCTAAGAGAGATTTTTCTGTGTGTTTTGGGTGCATGGCTCATTGCGAAATTGTGTTCTTGTTATAATTAAGATAAATGCCGCATTACATTGGCAGCTTATACATTGTTGTGATTACGTGTATGTATGTGTAAGTAACTTTTTTATGCCTACTACTACAACCACACTTATTCATCGAGCAAGCAATGTGCAAATGTAACAAAGTCGAGTGCTTTTCTTTTCCTTTTGTTCCGTTTCGTTTCTTTTTTTGTATTAACAGGTGTTGTGGAAAAGCATTTGACATGTTTCTTACTCAACATAAATTTAAGCCACATGCGTTTCTGTTAAAGTAAAATCACGATGCGGGTTTCGTGTGGCAAGGTAGGTACTCTGCTGCAGGATTATTTAAGTGCGAGTTGCAGTTAGTGATTTTCTTTTTCAAGAAAAAACTGAAAAATTTCCTTTTGTGGTTGAACATTTATTTTAATGATTAATTTGTTAATTAAATGAATTTATATTTTCTGGCTTGTTGCAAGTTCGTTAAAAGATATTGGCTATTTAAATCTGTTAGCATAAGTTAAATGGCTGCAGGAATAATTTAGTGTTTTTGTGGTCCATTTCATTTTAAGACAATTATAGTTTCAAGTGTGAGTTAAGTGCGATAAAGTGCTAAAAGTTTTATAAATCTAGAAGGAATGACTTTGGGAATTGGGGTTTGACTTTAATATTAAAATTTCTCAAGCTCTTTAAAATATTTTGAAATTGCAAAATTGCATTTAAGCCCAAACAAAAACTACCGGACAAAAACTAAAATATTTTTATTTAATTATTAAATTCATTACATATAAACAAAAAAACCAAAAACTTTTCTTTTGGAAATTAAAGAGGTGTTCCCACAGTGCACAGTGGTCACTTAAAAAAAAAAATTGATGTTATAGAAATGCCTGAACTTTAAATGTATCGATTATGCAAACATATATTGAATAATGTCAAAAACTGTGTCATAAGCCGCAAATAATGAAGTGTTTACAAATTGGCACAGCGGACGTAAATGGGTTGAAATATGCATCGATAGTTTTATAATAACTTGTTTGACTGTAACATGAATTGATATACAAATTG
This sequence comes from Pollenia labialis, assembly GCA_949318255.1. Classification (NCBI taxonomy): domain Eukaryota; kingdom Metazoa; phylum Arthropoda; class Insecta; order Diptera; family Polleniidae; genus Pollenia; species Pollenia labialis. The sequence continues at coordinate 151,346,555 of OX439141.1, forward strand.
CAGAAAATCCCTAGTTTGGCTAAAAAAAAGAAAATTTTTGTAGAAATTCAAAATAAAAAAATTGTTAACATACAGTTTTTTCTTAAAAAATTTTGGAAAAAATGGAAAATTTTCACAAACATTTTGTCTTTGAAGAAATTTTTAGTTTTTAAAATATTATTTCTTTTTGGGTAAAACTTGGACATTTTATGAAAAAAGGACTTTTTATAAAAAAGTAACTTTTATTAAGAACTAGCTTAACCCGGTGCGGTTGAAAGATATTTAATATATGCATCCTATGGAAGGTAGTTCCCCCCTGCGCCTACCCGCTTTATTTTTATTTTCAAAGTGAAGTATACCATAAGAGTGACTTCTACAAAGTTTGAACTTTCTCACTATAACAGTTTTTAAGATATCCAATATTAAACATTGGCGTCCTATGGGGAAAACCACTTCCCCCGCTGCTACTTTATTTCAATTTCGGGGCTCAGAAGATCCTACTACCAAAAGTTCAACAAAATGCGTGCAGTGGCTCTTATTTAAATTTCTATCTATGAGGGGTACTGCTCCTCCCCTGTTTACCCCGCCCATTTTTATACTGAAATTTATAGTTTGCCATAGTAGTAGCTTTAACCACGTTTGAAGACTCCCCCTTTAATAGTTCTTCAGTTAAGCGATATTTAATATATGCATCCTATGGGAGGTTTCCCCCCCCACCCTCCCCTACCCGCTTTATTTTTATTTTCAAAAGTGTAGTATACCATAAGAGTGACTTCCACAAACTTTGAACATTCTCACTATAACAGTTCATAAGATATGCGATATTAAGCATTGGCGTCCTATGGGGGGAACCACTTCCCCCGCTGCTATTTTATTTCAATTTCGGGGCTCAGAAGATCCTACTACAAAAAGTTCAGCAAAATGCCGCCAGCGGCTCTTAAGATATGCGATAATAAATATTGGCATCCTATGGGGGGTACCAATTCCCCTGCCCCTATCGAAAAAACAAGTAGCCTATTTTATTTTTAGGGCTCACGTGATGTTACTGTAAAAATTTCAAGAAAATCGGTTCAGTAGTTTCGGAGTCTATAAGCCAACAAACAAACAAACAAACAAACACACAAACACACAAACACACAAACATACAAACATTTTTCATTTTTATATATATAGATAGATAGATAGGACTTTATTCTTAGAAACGCTTCCTAAAATGGAATAACATATTGACAAAAGTTAAGAGGTGGTTGGTAAATTATCAGATTTTATTTGAAAAATGGAATTTTTCCTACATATTAAACTTTTTTTTAGTCAAAATTGGGACATCTTCTATATACATATGTATATAAAAATGGTGTAAAAAATGTATAGTAATTCATAGAACTTGAACGGCTTGAAAATCCCTCCGCAAAAATCGGAAAATTAAAAAAAATCTAAAATTGATTTTTTTTGTACGATATTTTGTGTGAAATTATTCCTTAATGGCTTTCCGAATGAAAAAATAGAAAGTTCTCAGTCAAAACCCGATAGATGGCGTTATACGTTGACTTAGCTTTGCTCAATCTGCCAGGTGTCATTTTGGCATTGTAATTTTCTACAGTAAATGTGCTATTTTTCTTGCTGCAATTTATGTATTTAGTTGACAATTATGGAAATCAATGTGATAAAAAACGTTTTGAGCTCGATTATAAGGATTTTTTTCGGTTCGTTTCCTTATCCGTACCGTAGTGACAACACGATTCGTTATTTACGTACGTTTCTCCATTCTTCGTCAGTATCTTTTGTTTGTCTTCATTGTTTGAATTGTACAAAAAACTGAGTAGTGGAGTCGGACTTCGCTTCATTGAAATGTCTTATTTTTGTTTCTTTCCTTTGTTCTCTTCACTCAATTCCTTTGATATCCCTCAATTTTTGTAAACGTCGAAGTTTTTTCCATTCAAATAAATCACATTGAAAATTTAAATATTGGTGTTGTATTACTACTCTAAAGTTTGTCTGAAGGGTTAAAATTGGGGCGAGGCGAAGTTCGCCGGGTCCGCTAGTTTTGTAAAGAAATTGTAGAAAAGTTTGAGTGTTTTGAAAGAAGGTTAAACGTTTTGTAAGAAACATTTTGGAAAAAGAATCATTAACGTCAATTGTATAGAAATATTCAATAATTGCGATATTTTTAACACAAATAAAACTTGTTGCGGCTAGTTGGACTATTTTATTTGGGTGATCTCTAAAACAGTGTTAGGCTTAGAAATTATATAAATTACAAAAAAAAATATTGAAAAAAAACTGGGGTTAAAATAAAATTTATATGGAAAGTAATCCTCCTAATATTTAAAATAATATTAAAGCTGGTACTTTTGGTACTCTTTTACTTTTGGTAGTTTTTCTCTTTTCGATAAATGTAGTATAGAGATAGCATAAGCCCAACCTTTTGCTACTTTTTCTATTTTTGATCAATTTGGTACATAAAACGGTTGCATTTGGTCCAGTTAGGCAGTTTGAGCGATTTTTTAGGTCAAAATTTTGGACCGATATGGCTAAAATTTGGAATTTAAGAATTTTTCATGCGCAGGCACGCTGGAGTTTTTGGTTTTTTGAATAGTTTGTGGCATCACCATCTCACAGACTTTATGATTCAACTTTATATAACTTTTGTTTCCATTAGAATTTTATTGTATTTTTAAATTAACGACATTTTATATAACCTAAAAGTGCAAGCCTTAATTGTAAGATGCACAAATTTTATTTTGTTAGGTTAGCGAATTAAAAAAAAAGAAGTTAATTTTCTAAAGTATCCCTGCTGGAAATTTATGCCAATTGGTCCAACAGACTGGTCCTGGGATATGTGAAAACAGAACAAGAACAAAAAGACCAGCGAAAGTAGGACCAATCCCTTAACTGGTTTAAGAAGAATAAAAAGGTAGGAAAAGTAATGACACATTTTTTTGTACTTTCTTAAATTTTGTTCTTGAATTTAATTCTAGGATAATACTACATTTTAGTAACTGACACTAAACACGTTAATTGAGAATTGATCTGGGACTTGTAAAATGGTGTCAATAGACCCCATCCAAAGACAACCCCATGTAAAAGTGATAGGTGTTATTCATATAAAGTGTAAGAACTAGAACCGGTATCTATCGCCAAAGACCTATCACGGCACTACTTTGGTGTCAGTTCGCTTCCCTCTAGGGATGTAATCCATTTTGTTTCTAAGAACAAGAAAATCCATAACAATTTTTTGATTTTAACTTGTACTTAATAAAATTTTCTTAAAAAAAGAAAAATTTTGCTTTTATGGTTTTACATGAAAAAGCAGTTCATTTTTTCGCGAGCCTTTTACAAAAAATTTTGCAAAGCCAAATCTTGTTTGTTAATGTTAATTAAACAATTTCACTGGTTATACAATTGGACCCAGTAGCAGTTGTATTATTATTTTTTTTACGAATCCAAACATTGGAAAGTTTGGTATAATCTTTTTCCTGTATTGCAAATTTATTGTAGCTCCACTTATTTCCTACGCCCTTTTAAATCCTTGTGTTTATATTTTATATTCACTTTGCTTGTTTAATTAAATTTTAATAAGTTTCCTTCAAGTACGTATTTAGATTTTTTTTTAATTTTAAATTTTACATAATTTTTTTTTCACAAAACAGCTGCGTTCGTTTACCCAAAAAATTGTACAAATTTGTACTGGATTTTACTGAAATACGTTCGCGTGCACATAAATGTGTAAAATTTGCATGTAACTCACCTACTGGATTTTACTGGAAAAGTAAACGAACGCGCATAATGAAACAAAACTTGACATTCAGTATACACTCAAAAAATATACAGATGATTCGAAAATGTTACCTGTATGAATTCGCCTTGGGTAAAAGCTAGCTTAATATAATTAACATATTTGAGACTTCTGCTATTAATGTGAATTTCTGTAAGAAAAGAAGTTTTCGTAATAAAAATCACACTAAAATTGTGTCATTTTATGAGCAAAGTTGTACTTTTTTGATTAAAAAAGTACTTTTTCATGACAATTTGTATGCACAAATACGAATTTTTGTAAAAACAATTTAAATTTTTTTAAAAGAATTTTTTTTTTAAATTATTATTTGTGTTAATTAAATGGTTTCATATGCAAATGTGCAATTTTTTTTTGCCCCAAATGAAATTTTTAAGGAAAAAGATAAATAGTGAAAAGATTTTATAAAAATATAAAATTTTTTAAGAAAAAAAAATTAAAAATTCCTTCAGTTTTTGTTAGAATTGCTCTGTTTTTATAAAATTTCTAGAAGTATCAATACATGATTTTTTCGGCTATTTTTATTTTTTTTTTGTGTAATAAATACAAATTTTTTTAAAACCCATTGTAGATCGCACCATGATAAATCATTGTTTGTTTTATAATATGAATAAATTTATCCGGTTTATAGGTATGTGGTTTTAACAGGATGGTGCGCTATTTAACTGTCAAACGGTGACTGCAACCATTGTCTTATTGAATTTAAAATTTTGCCGCTAAATTGGTCATATCTTGATTATTTCCTGTAAGCCTACGTGGAGGCACAAGTTTCAGCTATTGACGCCTTTGAGGCCAACACTGTTCTCATTATTCTCTCGATTTTGGATAGTAAACAACAACCACCACTTGATCCTCGAAATTATCATTTAAACGTAAAACTCCCCACAAAGACAATCTTTTTGAAAAACACAAAGAATTTTCCGCAAGAAGAATCTTTCGGAGACCTCAACCAATAACCAATCCGTGCCGTGTCACCGGGGGCTACTGACTTCATGGTACGAAATAGAATTACTGGTGAGCCGCTATCTCCAAAGATAAATTTTAAATTTTTGCAAAATCCTTGGTATTGGCTACACCTGATTTCCTTCGAGAAGCTGAAATATGATTCCAACAAAGCCCATAGGGGGCCAAATGGTCATAGGCACAAAATTGCACGTACCGAATGCACTTCGTCCAGAACAGTTGCGGTGACCAAATGCCCAAAAACAATTTCTGATGTAAATGTCATGTATTGGTCTTTCAAATAAAAAAATTTTTATTAAAATTTAATTAACCCTTTCAGTGTCAAAAATAATTTCTGGCGAGATAAAAATCTAAAAATTTGTATTTAACGTAATGTGATGGCGCTGAAGCCGGGAAAAATAGTAGTTTTCGTCTCAAGCACCTCCCCTGGATTTTAAGGAATGCCGAATGTATTCGACATTGACCTTCAAGGATACCTATTGTTACGCATATATGCTTCTCTTTCGTACGGAAATAAAAAAAAAAAAATAGATTTTTTACGATTTATCCGTTAAATATTTATTGAAATAAGAAATTTTTTTTGCAATTTCACGCCTGCTATTGTTTTCTGAAAGTGGCACACAATGAATGCCTCCATGGTTTTCGGCTATTCGAACTGTTCACCTACTTATATTGCTTTTCAGAGTCAATAAAAGTGGAAACTTCGGAACTCAGTGGACATATTGACTTGGCATATATATAAATCATCAATATTTTCTTCTGACATAAAGTTCTGCTCGCCAGGCACAATATCCTTTGATTACACTTGTGGGATTTCAAATATGACGTCATCATCATCATCATCTTCAATAACGTCCTCAACATCCGAATTAGCTTCTAACATGGCCATTACCTGATCATTATTTAATTTTTCCATTGTCTATGGAAATCCATAGAGAAAATGTTATGATTTCTAAATAAAAACACTATTTTGTAGTGCTTACTAATATAAAGAATACAACCTCTTAAGGTAAATGTCGATTATATTCGACAACCGAAAAAGGTCCACAAAAGAAACTTCAATTTATTTTTTCAATATTTTTTTTCAAGTAAACACTTATTTAACTTTGTATCAATCAATGATCACCGAAATTATTACTTTTTGCTTCCTAAATATAACCTTTTTACAAATTTTTTGACTAGTGTACGACAATGCGCTCAATAATAAGAAAATAAAGACAATGCCTACTATAATAACAAATTAAAATAGCAAAAGTGTCTCTCTTTCAGATAAAACAAAAAAAAAAATATAATTAACTCTACATTTTTATACATTAAAAGGGCGAAGAAGCAGAGTACAATGTAATGTCGAATATATTCGACAAAAACACTGAAAGGGTTAAAACAAAAAAAATCAAGTATTAAAATTAAATTTGTTGTGTAATTCGCATTTTCGATTTATTTTTGCTCCTTAATTAACATCACTAATGCACAATTTGGATTATTGCTTTTTGGTTTTTCTAGAAGCGCTCCTGCGGATTTTTTTAATACAAGTTTTTGTTTTGAATTCACATGCAACACTTTGTGGAAAATGTAAAAGGTTAATGTCGAATACAGCAACACTTATACACGCAAATTAAATGTTGTATTTCTCTTATTTCAATTTATCAAACAGATAAACATCAACATACGTGAAAACACATACGCGCACACACAGACACACACTTGTTTGAAGTTGAAAAATTAAACAAACGGAGTTGGTTAAGCCGCACATTAACCTAGTGAACATATGTATATCATTTTTAAGTTTTGGTTAATTAAAAATAGTTTAGGACACTTTATGAGAACAAGTATTTGTTAAAAGTAATGCTTTTTTATGAGCCCTATAAGAAGCGCTTGACACAGAACTGAACTTTTTATCAATGTCCTTGTCAAATTAGTTTGCTTAGTTAAATATTTTCCATTAAGATATAAGATAAGAAATATTCTTAGAAAAGATGCCTTTAAACTGAGTTTTGTATAAAATACCATTTGGGTTGCTCTTAGCAAAAAGTAGATATTACAGCTGCTAATACAATGACTGTATGCCCTGTTAATTAATAACGAGTGGATGTGTTAAATGTTCAAGCAGCCACTAACAGAATTTGAATGAGCAATAAATTGGGGAAGGAAAACCACAAGGAAATATTAAATTAATTAAAAAAAGCCTTTTATTTTGCATCCATTCAACAGCTTCCCTTTATTAGTTGTTAGAGCATAAATATTAATACGCCTAAAAGCCACCACCCTGCCAAAAAAAAAGTCGAAAAATCTGTGATACCTTTCCCCCTAAAAGCACACTAACATTATTCCTATTAAGCTGGCTTAGTTGTTTGCACCGATGAGTTGTGCGGTTAAATTTGTCTGTTTTACAACTTGCTGTATGAGAGGCCTTCGGGTTTCTTAAATGTGTGCGACTGATTGTGAATGCGGATGAAAAAGATGGAAATAGAAATGACAGGGGAAATAGTACGAGTAATTTTGGCAGACACAGATACATGAAATAAATACATACGAAGGTACTTACACTGAACCAAAAAGGTACGTGGAGACAGCGAACATTTACGTTGAGCATAAGAAAAATTTATTAATTTTCGTCCCATGAATTTGTTTGTTGTGACAATGAGTGACCGTAATGAAAAAGATTTAATTTTAATAATTTAATGAACTGTTCGTTAATATAATAAAAAAGGTAATTAATTTAACAAACAAAGTTGGTCAACATTACTTTCAATAAATTGTTAATTTAATGAAAGAATTTTCTTAATGCAATAAACTTTCTCGTTAATTCTGTTAACCTTTACGTTATTTCATCGAATAATTTTGTTTTTAAAATTTGTTCACTCAACAAACACAGAACATTGTCTCAATGAATCATTTTCTTAAATTTCCTCTCGCAACATTATACCACCTGCCCTGTAACCCCCTATAAAATTAAAAGAACTCATAATTGAAATGCACATATTTTTAGAAAAATTTTGCAAATTTATTATAATATAATATACGTATTATGTTCACAGAAAAAAATTTAAAATTGTCTCTATTCACCAAATTTATACCAAATTCATAGAATCAAGCAACCCATTTGTTGATTTTGCTCCTATTACCAAAATGATCATATTGATTACTAAAAATTGTAAAAATTTAATAATATTTTATATTTTTTTTTTCAATAAATAATATTTTAAATTTTAATTAAAAAAATTATCAAAAAACTTTGCCGTTTCAAACAATGTGTTAATTGATTTTGACAATTTCCAACAACAATTTCACACATTAAAATTTTTTATTTTAAACGAAATAATTTTTTGTGATTTAATTATTCAGGGGTGTCATAGAAACCAATTTTATAGGAATTGGATTTGAAACCGAAAAAAAATACGCTGGCGTCATGAAATCCAATATTGTCGGTTTTTTGTTCGAACTAAAATTAGTGTCGGTTTTAGGTGTCACAGAAACCAATATTAACGGTTTTTTCTTGAATACAAACCAAGCAGCTTAAAGCGCTTGTTTTTTATTGGAAATACATATAGTTGTTAAAAGCTTAATATTTTTATTTTATTTATTCAACAGTTAGATTTTTTGCATAGATTGAAGTACATAAAATTGTTAAAATAGTATTTTTTGCATGTCAACGGCAGAGGGTTGCTGCAAACTCGCAAAAGTCTTTCCCTCACTTTTTCCAGCAAATATGCAACAATAGCAATGTATTATTATATAAATTTTATGGCTTGTTTGAAATATATAATTTTGTTATTTTAAACTCATTTAGCGATTTTAAATAAATTTTCCAATTTTGGAATTTTTTGCGAATTTTTCCTCTTATATTTGTGGTTCTTAACAGCTTTTACGATTTCTAATAAATATTAAACGTTGCTATCATGCCGATGTTAGCAAATTTTTGCGAATTTCCGCTAATTTAACAATTTTACCGATTTTTTGTCATTCCTTATAGTTTTAGGGACTTTTAATCAATTTTATGGCTTGTGTGTAATATTATAAACTTTCGCGAGTTTACGCGATTTTTGCATACTTTTTTTCCCCAGCTATTCTGCTCTTTCGTCGCAAACTATATAAATAATTTTTTTTTCTACTTTTAATAAATTCGCTTTATGTTTTTGCAAAAAAATACATTTACACAAATAATATAACCATGGCATTTATTTCATATGTGTAGTATGAATAACAAATTAATATAACGTTAAAAAGTCCACTGTTGCCTTGCCAGTGCAAAATATTTTTAACAGTTAATGCCTGGCAAAATGATAAGCAGGTAACCACAATACTAAGAAAAATCTATATATATAAAACAGGATGTGTGTATGTATGTAAAGTATGGACTCCAAAACGGCTGGGCCGATTTTGATGAAATTTTCAGGGAATCTTCAGAATATGTAAACTCTGATTTTTAATTTTCGGTCTGCGGGCGGAGGGGCGTGGCAAAATCCAATATGTCTATAAAAATGGTGTAAAAACTGTGTAGTAATTCATAAAATGACAACGGCTGGGCCGATTTCTGTAAAATTTTTTGTCAGTTGTTTGTATTTTCGAGGAGAAGGAAAATCCCTGCGGAAAAGTCAGAGAAATCGAAAATCGAGCTTTTGTATGAAATTTTGTGTGAAATTATTCCTTAATGGCTTTCCAAATCAAACAATAGAAAGATCTTTGTCTAAATCTGGAAAATTGCAGAAAATGCGAAATGCGGAAAATTGGAAAATCTCTCCGCAAAAGTCGGAAAATTGGAAAAATCGAAAATTGATTTTTTGTACGAAATTTTGTGTTAAATTTTTCCTTAATGGCTTTCCAAATGAAAAAATAGAAAGTTCTCAGCCAAAATCAGATAGATTGCGATTGACAGGTGTCTTTTTGGCATTTAAAATTGGGGCGAGGCGAAGTTCGCTGGGACTGCTAGTGTACAGTATGAAAAAGCAACAGGACAATTCTGTGCATATATTTTAATTCTACCTAATGGTATATCATAGCTTTTTACAAAATACCAAAATGCGCACCTGAGTTTGCCTGCAAAAATGTATAAAGTCATTATAACAGGTCAAATTTACGTTAAATAGTTACAAATAGAATCTGGGAATTTATTTCTCAGGTCGAGTAACATTTATTATACAAATTTTCATATTATTCGAACGTGTATTCTAAGGCAAATTACCATCCTCAAAAGTTTATATACTTTAATAGTCTTATTCCTTCAATATTTTCCAGAAATATTTTGTAAGCACTATCAGAATTTTGGTTTGTATAATTCTGTTACGAGGCTTTCTTTAGCTAACCTTTGGCTAGCAATGAAGTAAATTGTAAAGCATATTTATACAATTATTAGATACCAGCAGAATGTAATGCATTTTTATTTTAACAAATAGAATCTGGGAATATATTTCTCATGGTGAGTACATTCATTTAATGCTGACGAAGGCCGCAGCGGGCCAGAAAATGCATTACATTCTGCTGGTATCTAATTATTTTGGAATCATGACTCTTTTCCTACTTAAACGATTTTGCTGGACTCCAATCCCAAACTGCTAAGCATAATGAGAAACAATTTGAGACCAATTTTGTTCTTTTCTTTTGAGTCGTTCGAAAGTGAGCGTGATCGGACGGACAGGTGGACATGGCTAAATTGACTTAGAATTACTAAAGGACCCGGAATATACATACATATATATTTTATGGGATCTTAGATTAATATTTAAAAGGTTTCGCACGGAATGACAAACTACATAAGTTTACCCCACGGAAAAATTTTAATTTCTAAATTTCTTAATTTCGTTTCTTAAAATAAGAAAATCCAAAATAATATTTTTGATTTTACATTATTTCGTTCGCAGTGGTAGTGGTGGTAGAGGGTATAAAATCATAACAATCTTTTGCAGAACAGGCTGCTATATTAGCATCTCGTGTGCGATATCGATATCATATGTCTAAGTCTCGCTTTCTTTGCATGAATGTGTGAATGCCTAGACTTACATTTTAATAATGATTGTTGTGGATTTGCTTGTCATTTACATGTTGTTTTTATTTATCCACAAAAATATTATTATAATGTTTTTTTTTTTGCTATAGAAATTTTATTTGTTTTCATTTGTACATATTATGTTACAAACGTCAATTAACAAACGTCATACTGTTTATCATACATATTTTGATTTGTTGTTTATGCAACTTCAATAAATAACATTTTTTCGATTTGGTTGGCTTTGCTGCTGTGCTTTTGCATACAAATATATCAAGAGATAGAAATGTACAAACAATTAGAAAATAAAATAAAATAAATAAAACAGTAGCTCAAAAAAATGTTTAAATTCTCTTTCCATTTTAATGCTGGACATAATTGCGGTTGACAAAGATTAATGTATTGGAACAAAACATGGATATCAGTGATGCCAACTCTTCACTACTAATAATGGACTATTACTAAAAAATAGCAAAAAAAATTGCTTAAGCTGTTATGATACTTGCTATTTTTTGTATTTTTTCTATATTGGAGAACAGTGCAAATATATTTGCATAGGAAAACTGACTAAGTGTAAAGAGTATGATTATATCATAAAAAATCTTGAAATGTCAAACAAATATACATGTGTTATCGATAAATAATCAAAGACTGTCAAAAAAAATATAAAATTTTTTAACTTAAAATTGACATTTCCAGATTAATTGTTAGGACTGTTGCCAATTTTTTTAGTTTTTGATCGAAAGAAACGGTTTTTAACTTTTTTTTGCGATTTTTAACTTTAATGACGGTTTTTTGTAGGGAAAAAACGTGGGCAGTATTGTTTGTTTTGTTTACATTTTATCAAATTGTATTTCTTGTTCTTTCTAGCATTTGTTGTTGCATTCAGTCAATCCTAAAAAAATCCAATACAAAAAATAGCAAGTATCATAACACCTTTAACAAGATTTTTTTTTACAGAAAACATTTATTTACTACACTAAAATAGCACATACGAATTTATTTTGCTTGTATTACTATACTTACATTATTACTGACAATAAACTAAACATATAAAAAATATAAAATAAAGAAAAACTCAACTTATCCAGAAAATATATATTTTTTTTGTAAAAGTTATTTGCTTTGACTAATTAAGGAAAATTAAACGGTACAACACAACTAAAGCAGCATTTACAACATTTTTTGGTCTAAAAATTAAAAAAAAAAAAAACTAAAATAAAGTTTGGAAAGAAATGGCTGAAAAAATTGCTAAAGCTTGATTTATTTTCAAGGCTAAATAAGACGAAATTGGCCACACTGATAATTGGATAAATACTCACAACAAAATCAAAAAATACTATTCTAAACAGCATCTGAAAATTTTATTACATAAATAGTTTTTGATTACAATCATTACAAATGTCAAGTTACATAAAAGCTTTAATATGCTTAAAATCGATTTTTCATTGTTTGGAAATTAGTGGTCAATTGTCAAAAGGTCAATTATTATGCCCATTTACACATCTACGTACACTGACACAAATACAGTGGTAACTTAATTAAATGATATTACCTAGCGGTAACTAGAATGAGTAAAGAGGCCTAATAGAAGGCCTTATTAAGCAGTCACAAGCCCTTTTCGCCGCATTCCATAGTTATTTATTTTATTCACAGTTTGTCATTGGGAGCAAGCCCTTCCAAACTGCTTTTGATATTAACTTCCATCTCTTCCCAAAGAAGGGAGTAAGGAAGGCCATTGTAAATAAAAAGTAAATAAAACTGAACAATTTCCTTTCTCTCTTCTTAAATAAGGGAGTAGCGAATGTGTACTAAATATTTAAGAAGGTCCTTTTAAAAGAAATGCATACCTTCTAGAAGGCATACTTCTGAAGGCAGGATATAATGCGAAGCGAATCTTTTCGATGGGAGTATAGAGGCCTTCAAAAAGGCTTCTTGCGGTTCTTTCAATATTTACCGATGAGTATTAGTTACAGCTTACACACACACACACACAAACACACTGGGAAAATTATTGTTTGGAATTTTTAATACGAAATGAACACAATAGTTTATAGATTGTGGTTTTGAAGATAATTTATATGGCGTATACTTAATTTTTGGTAGGGAGTTATTAATTATTCATACGTCCTGGGTGTTTGTGGTAAAGATTAAAATCGTTATCTGGCTATTTGTGTCTATATTTTATTTGATATTTTGACCCAGTTGGCAAGATGGCCATAGGCGCAAATGTCGTCAACGATGTATTCAGGATATTTTTGAATTTGTCGCCTTTATAACATTGATGACGATAACTTAAGTAGCAAAACGTGTATTTTGTCGAGTTAAAACTCGTATTTACGTAGTTTCTGGAGACATTTTTTCAAATGTGTCTGGACTAATACTTTATTGAGGACAATTTAAGTTACCATTGCATGCACTTTGTCGTGTTTCAAACCACTTTTACGATAAAATGCATGGAATGGTCGCTTACGTTGTCCTCTACTACGTTTTTTTGCTTTCCTGAAAAATAATTTTTTTAGTAAATTATAATCCTTTTTCTTTGACCTTTTTTATTAAGTATTATTCTTTAATAAATTTTTTTTTATAATCAAAGTTGGTTTTTTATTTCTATTAAAAATTTTTTTTAAGCTTAAGATCACTTTTTTATAAAATTAATTAAAATATTTTTATTTTCGATATTTCGATTTCCGTTGGAAATCTTCTTTAGGAAATTTATATAATAAAATATAATTTCAAAATTTGACAATAAATGGAAAAATAAAAGATGGAAAAATAAATTTTAAAAAATCTCAATTAACAAAATTATCATAAAATTCCATTCTACAAAATTTAAACAAAACGACAAAGAAACAAAAAGAAAAACAAAATTTTAAATATATTCAAAGCCTAAAACCTATTTGAATGTCCCTTTCCGTCAATAGTTAATTTTAATTAATAAATATTCCCCAACTGAGCTCTGCCATCTGAAAATCATTTCACAAACAATCAACCTATTGATTTTTATTCAAAAAATGTCTATAAATCTGAGTTAAGCCCTCAGTATCCTTTTGAAAAATAAATTCTTTCCTTAAATGGAACATTATTTATCTGCAACATTTCTAACATATATCTTCGTTTCTTAAAACTATCCGTATTCAAAATAGATGTGTTTTCAAAATTAGGATAATGATTAAAATCCCTACAATAGGTTGATAACGCCGTTCCATGGGCCGAGTTATAATTCCTATATTTTTGGTCATGTTTATGTCCTGCTTAAATTTTCCTACATTGTTCATTATCATTGCCACCACAATGAATCTAATAAACTAAATTCGACATATCTAACTTTTTTAATCTATCCTTAGCTTTTGTGAATAATCTATTATTCACCTTATGTGCCATTCTTTATTTCCCTTTTTCATATATATTCGAGTTTTCTAATCTTTCCGAAAACCCAGGTACATAAGTTAATGACTTATAAATACGCGGTTCCGAAATCTCATCAATATTACGAGATCTCTTTAAATTGTATTGTGTTACCAATTTGCAAATCAGTTTGTTAGGAAAACTATTATTCTTCAAAATATTTCCAATAATTTCTTTATTTGTCCTATGAAATCTATTGTCACTATTTATTAGATTCCTTGCTGTGTTAATGATAATTCTCCTCGAGTGTTTAGAATAATAATTTAAAATTCTAACTGATGAGGTTGGTTTTTGATACCAATCTATCAATAATTTACATCCTTTCCTTATCACCAAAGTGTCCAAATAAGGAATTGAAAACTTCAATTCCCTTTCAAAAGTGAATTTTATATTCTGATCAAATGAATTAAACGTTGATAACAGAGTATCTTTCTCATTCTCATAGTTCTTGCTGAAGACAATAAACTTCAATATACCTCTTAGGTCTACTCGGAACTTCGCACCACTTCATCTACAGTGTTTTCAAACTAACTATGCAAACGCTGACCCTTTAAGGAGATTATGCAAAACTTTTAATGATTTCTATAATTTTATTGATTACCCTGTTAGCGTTAATATTTTAAAACGTAACATCATTTTGTTCTTGAATGTAAACCATTAGTTAAGTATCCTTATAAAATGTAGATTATTTTATTGGTCTGTAAGGATTTTAGTCCATAGACCGTGATTAAATAAATAAAAAAAAAAATAAAAAAAAAAAATTATAACAAACATCTACATATGTCGTTATTATCTTCGGTTAAATTGTCAATTTTCCTAAACATGTATCTAATAACTTTTCCATAACAATATCAGCCTCCTCCAAAAATATACTGTATTCGTCAGGAAGCCTTTTTGACATTGAAGTATCTATATCCTAGATAGACTCCTTTATCCGTTCCCCTTATCCTGGTTAAATCGGGAAATCTGAAGTATCGCCGAAATATCGGTATTTGTTACATTCCTACCCAGTAAAAAAATTTGGATTTTGTAAGCACTTAAGAGAAAAAGCGCATAAGAGAGCTCTTATAAAGCAGTAACTATATGTTAAAAACTGAATTATATAAAAAAGGTACGAATTTAGTGCTGACAACGAAGCAGGGTTTAAAGCGAAAAAAAATTAAAATATACTATGGTTTACGAAAATGATTGAAAAAGGCATTCAAACCAGTAAAAGCAAAATATTAATGAATATGTTAATATATGTACATAGTTAGCCCTTAAAAAAGCACTTCAGGAGTGATTTGTCTGTATGGTAAAAGAAACACTTATTGTTAGCAGAAAATAGTCCTCCAAACCGGGAACACCCCATACAAAAATCAGGCATCCCATCAGCAGGTTTGAAGCGCTTTGAGGTACACTCACAATATTATTATTACAGTAACGGACTGTAGTTTTTTTTAAGAAATATTCCGTTCAGTCATTTTTAAATAAATAAACATTTAAAATTCGAAGCAAATTTATTTTTAACTGATTCTAACAGTTATTCAAAAAACTAAGTGCATATTAATACGGATTTTCAGTTGCAGTTAATATTGTCCGTTGATTGAGTTAAATTCTTCTTTATGTTAAAGTAAATAAAAATGTAATTTAAAGCAACGAAAAGTTCATTTAATATTTACTGTCAAATATTGAACCGGGAATTCCGTAAAAACAAATCAATATTCAGTTATCTTATATAAATTAATTGTCAAAAAATTAACTACATATTCCGTAAAAAGAAATAAATATGCAGTTATTTTATAAAATTTTACTGTCAAAAATTCAATATGAATATGATCAGTAAAAACAATTAAATATTCAGTTATTTTATATAATTTTACTACCAAAAATTAATTTTTACTTATCTATAAAAAATGAATTGCTTGTTTTGTGTAAGCAATACCCATTTTCTATTTGTTAAAATAATTTAGTTAAATACATCAAATTTTAAAAGTAAAATAATTGCGAAGCCATATCGGTCATGCTGCTGGTGTCTTATAATTGAGAGTTCTTCTGTAAACAACGTGGTCAGTACAACAAAAGCAAAACAAACGTGTGTAACTGGGTAAGTAAATACAAATACAGTGGAATCTCCCATGAGCGGACACCGAAGGGACCGTTGAAATGTGTCCGCACAAGGGGGCTGTCCGGCCAAGAGAAAACTACAAATTTAAATCAACAAAACTTTGCCTTATATTGTTTGTTTTTATTTAAAGATACATACTTTTATTAAAAAAAATATAAAAAATAAATAATTCAATTGGGTTTAATAACAAAAAATCATTAAGAGCCACTTTTTGGGTTAGAGATTAGCGATTAAATTAACTTTAATCTCCGCATTTACTTTTTGAGTTGTATTTTTTTAAACTTTTTTGCTAGTTTAAGCGGCCATTGATATTTATGGTGGTTTAAACCTTAACTTAAACTGTCAACATACATATGTTTAACATAAACAATTAATGCAAAAATATAAACAAAAAATTATTTTAAAAATAAAATATATACTTTTATATAATTTTTCCTTTCTATATTTTTTCATTAATATATTTTTTCTTTAAACGTAAAAATTTCTACCTTGTAAACAATATTAAATTCGCATATTTTCTTCTTCTTCTTTGAAAACATCCATCTTGCTTTGGTAAAAAGTTCACATTTGCAAAAAAAATATTGCCATTTATTTGTGCTCAGTATGGTAGCACTACATGGTTTAAGCCACAACCCAAAAATATCAAATTCAATTATGCTATTTTAACTTAATTCTCTGATTATCTAATTATAGAATAAAATTAACTTTAATCCCAAACCCAAAAAGTGGCTCTAAATGTAGTTCTATATGTAATAAAAGTTTAAAATGTTTTATGAGTACTATACATATTTAACATACCCACATTTAACTATGTTATGTGATGTAGTAAATATGATAAACCGTGCCCTGTTGTTAAAGCGAACAAATTAAAAGAGTGTTGGCAGGCTTATTTGTAAATTATGACATGAAAAATTCGGGAAAAAATAAGCTAAGTGTCCAAGAGAAATTTTTTTATCTAGCGGATGTCCGCGTCCGCTCATGAGAAGCGTCCGTTCAAGGGAAAGCGACTGCAATGATTTTCTTATGGAGTGCTGCCGGGACCTAGCAACAATGTCCGTTTAATGGGGGTGTCCGCTTATGGGAAGTGTCCGTTAAGGGAGATTGCACTGTATTCTCCCTCTCTCGCTTATAAGAAAAACAAGCGGACAGGTGTCTGTCTGGTATTTTTTAGAAACTCGCCTCTTTTGTGGAGCAAACGAAAATTTAATAAAATAACTGAATATTTAATTGTTTTTACTGAATATGGATGGGGTCAATTTGACAGTAAAAAATTGACAGTAAAATTTTAATAAATAACTGAATATTTAATCGTTTTTACTGAATATGGTGTTGAATTTTTGACAGTAAAATTTTACAAAATAACTGAATATTTATTTGATTTTACGGAATATGGTGTTGAATTTTCGACAGTAAAAATTAAATGAACTTTTCGTTGCTTTAAATTGCATTTTTATTTACTTTAACATAAAGAAGAATTTAACTCAATCAACGGACAATATTAACTGCAACTAAAAATCCGTATTAATATGCACTTAGTTTTTTGATAACTGTTAGAATCAGTTAAAAATAAATTTGCTTGGAATTTTAAATGTTTATTTATTTAATAATGACTGAACGGAATATTTCTTAAATAAACTACAGTCCGTTACTGTAATAATATTGTGAGTGTAGAAGTTCCAATGGCAGTGCTGGACTTTTTACAGTATTTTTTGGTTCACTAACAAACAAAAGTTAAGCAGATGATTTAAAAATTGACTCTTATTTGATTTGATAAATTTTATAAAGTGCAACTACATAAACATAAACTATATTTTGTACATTTGCATTGTATTTGTCCAGGATAAATGGCGCTTCGCTAACTCATTTACAATTATTATCTCTCAACAAGAAGAAAGGTGTCCTTTAAAACACAAGGACAATACGAAAGAAATAAATGTAAATACAGAGAATAATTTTTTTTTCGTTTTTGTTATTTTAATATTTTTAAGTGTTTTCGTACATTTTTTTCGTTAAAAGTTATTTAATGAACTGAAACCAGTTCGAGCTTGCGAAAAAGGCACCCCATTATAAGTTTACTTTAGCATCGTCATCATCATCATGCACATTATGGAATTAAAGCTATAAAGATGTCTTACTAATATTTTTGAAAGTTTGTGTTTTGGTGTGTGTTTGTCTATTTGTATGCGAATATGTTTTTAATGTGGCCTTGCAAGGAGCCTAATAGCAAAATGAACAGAAGCACTAATATTTTACTGTCGCATTTGCATAAACATCTTTTTAAATAGACAAACAAAAAAAAAACAATAGGAAATACAACCTTCAAAGCAACACACTTAGACATGTATATTAAGAACTTTTTTTTATTTTTAAAGTAATAAAACATTTTGGCTGCTTGGCAGGCTGACTCTGCTTGTTGGCCATTTGAAGGTATAAGATGGCAGTTAAGTTGCCTACATATGCAAATATTAAACAAAGTTTTAAATTGTCATGGAGTCTTGCAAAAGGCATAATTTCAATTGAGAAAACTAACTTCTAAATCTATTCAAATAAGAAAGTAAAGATACCTCTATTTTTCAAATTTTTTTTAATAACTCAGGTCGACATTTAAAAAGGGGTTTTAAACATTCCAACAGATTCTTATGTTAAATGATAAAATGTTTTCAAAATTCTACTTAGACAGCAATTATTGAATACTTGCAAGGCATTAACATCCTGACTGGCAGTGTTTTACACCCAGAGAAAAAACATGTTTAAATATGGTCACCTCCAACAAAACTATTTTTGTTTTTATATTATGTTTCATTTAAAAATATTATTGTCACCAACAACCATATTATGATTAAATTATTCCCCCATCGAAAAGCCAATTTAATTATATGGTTGCCGCTAAACATGTTATGGTTAAATATGTCAATAATTTGTTTTACATTTAACAATAGAGGCAACCTTAATATGTTTGTGGGATTTTGACGGATGACTAATATGGTTGTCGGTGACAATAATATGATTATAATAAACATCATAAAGCAAATTTTTGTCATATTTAACTATAACATGTTTAGCGGCAACCATAATATAAATTTGGCTTCTCGATGGGGGAATAATTTAATCATAACATGGTTGTAGGTGACAGTAAAATGGTTGTATTAAACATACTTTAAAAGCAAAAATAGTTATGTTGGAGGTGACCATATTTAAACATGTTTTTTCTCTGCGTGTATGCTTCTGATCCGTACAACAGCACTGCCTTAATACAACTGTCAGATATCGCAATTGCAGCTGGATCTCCACAGAGTAAATTTGGCCAAACGTTTGTCTAGTCTTGTTTATTCGGTTTAAAACACATACATGGGATCCTCCTGCGGCTGCCGAGTTAGCAGAAGGACTCAACTTTTCCGATCCGTTGCTGGTATAGGGTTAATGACCCTCCCAACCAATGTTTTTAGAAAAAAAATTATTTCATTTGTTTTTAATTTAACAATTGAAGCACAGCCGCGAATAACGGCGTAAAAGCCACTTTTTGCAAAAACTCTTTTTTTGCAGATAACCATTCATGTGACTGTCTTTCACTGTTTAAACATCAAATCACCCAAAATTATGGACCTTAACACCTTCATAACGACATACAAAGAGTCAACTAGTGGAAGAACGTTGTAAGTTACTTAAAAAATTATACAAAGTAAATGGTTTTAAAACGTGGAATTACGTTTTAAACGCCCCTTGCGTAGTGGAAGAACTTTTTAAATGACATCGCGATTGTGGTTATGAAACGTTTTTCCACTAAAAAAAACTTACAACCTGTAAATTTGCATGTAATTTAAATTTTAAATTTCTTGATATTTTGCATAAAAGACTTTATTATCATTATTTTTAATAATCTAAAGAAAGAAAATAAAAAATTATAAACTTGCCTGTTAAAAACGTTTTTTTGCTACCCTGAAAAACAAAAAGTGTACTTTGGACTTCAAGAAAAATTCTTGACAAAAGTACGGAAAAAAGAGAAGTAAGGAAAAACATGTAAAATCAATTAGAATAGATAATCATTAAAAAAAAGCAAATTTCGATATACCAAAGGTTAAAATACAATTTGGTTTAGGGATTGATGTTTAACTATTGACGTCAGCTGTCGTCGATGGCTGCGAGTGTAGGACGGCAAATCCATCTCAGGAGATCGAGTGGTTGCGATCGGAACATGTCATGGTAACCTGCCGGCCAGGGTTCGAGCCCCGGCCACGGTCAAGAATGAAAGATTATCAATAACAATTTTAATTAATTTTCATGTTGTAAAATTCCTTTCTTCATAAAAATAATTTAATGAAAATTAAATTTGATGAACTTGAGCCGAATTAAAATATTAAAAAATTTGGATTAAAAACCATAAATAGTTCAACAAAATAACCACAATACTGATTATTGAAAAATAATTATTTTAAAAGATTTTGTTTGTCGTGCTTAATTCCCAATTTTAATTCTTGATAAAAATACTGAAATTTATTGTTGAAGGGATATTCTATACCTGTGCGCATTTCACTGGTTGCTTAGGCCAGATCGCCAGGAAACTTCATCCAAAGTTTTTAGAAAAACTAAAGATATTTAACAAATACAACTGTTAAGTGAATAAGAATTACTATAAGCAACAGTTGTAATTTTGTTAGTTTGTAACTTAAAACAATATTATTTGTTCTTTTATTATTCTAGTAATAGGGATTGGAAAATCCCTTTCCTAGCCAACTTTAAAAACCAAACATTTTTGTTAAAAAGTTTTGGAGACACATAAAATCCTTCACGCCGGCTTGTGCTTTTTGTTGAATTTTTTCAAAGCATTGATTCAAAATGTGGCACTTTCGACTGATTCTTGCCACTGTGGTACTTTTTAATCCATATTGGCCCTTTCGAGTCAAGAGTTAGCTTACTACTAACTACTGTTTAGTAAAATTTTCCATTAAATTTTGTGTTTCAAACATTTATTGTAATTTTTTGGTTTTTAAGGGTCAATTGAATAACATAAGCGGCTTCCTCAAAGATATAAAAAAAGTATGAAACATGTCTGAACGAGAATTTAAAATTTTTTATGTTCACACAAAAATCTTGTTGCAGGTATATTGGCTCTTTCAAATCCTAAGTTTGGCTAAACAAAAAAAATGAAACAGCATCACTGTTCTAAAGTGTGAAGCAAAGAGAACAGAGAAGAGGGAATTAAACTAAAGCATAAATTTTTTGTCTTACACGCGTGCCAAGAAATCTAAAACATGACCGTCACTGATTAACATGGTTTATAATTTTTTTATGACAATTTTTTAGAATGCTCCAGTTATACAGAAGTAAATCACCTTAGTTTACTAAATTGCCTTGTAGATATTAGCATAAGAAACGTTAGTAGACGCATTGTGGGCACTGTTAAGATCGTAATGTAGACCATAATGTTAACTCGCGTTAACTTAAAAAACTATTTTTCTTTTTTGAATATCCCTCATTTCTTGTCGAGTGCAACATTGATTTCGATAAGATGGGTAAACAAAACTTATTGCAGACACAAGCATACAATAATTTTTCAAACTATGGTCCCTGGAAGTATACAAATTAAAGGAAAGTTAAAACATTCCTGACGGCTTTCTTAAGTTGATTGCAAGACTTATAATCTATCACCAAACCAATACACGGTCGCGCAAAAGTTGTCACCCGAAAATTATAGCATCTACCGGAGGTTGATGATTTTTGCAACGCATTGTATGTTTTATATTGCCCCGATGCGACTCCTCCCGACTTTGTATACACCCGAACATAATGTAGGGTGTGCTCTTTTTGCATTTTGCGTTTCTTAGAATCTGCACCAGAAGCAATATTCATTTACTGATATACACTCAAGTACACACTCATACATGCATAAGGAAAGAACTTATACAAACATCTCTACAAGATATTTGTATGCATAAGTATGTATGTACTATCCATACAAACCAATTGATTTTAACTAACAGTCACCATCTAAAATAAAAGTGTATTTCCCATCAAAATCAGTGAACGGAGTGGAGTGTGTCTCGGTTTTTAGGTATGAATGTGTGTGTTGCTTTGCAAATCTTTTTTAATGTATTTGGAGTATATAATGTTGAATTCTAAGTGTTATTTAAATGTCTGTGTACAAGTATCCCTCCAAGCAATTTGTTGAGTGTTTTTCGAATATCTAGGAAATTTTAACTAATTCGTCACATTTGGGAGTTAAACAGTAGATTTTGCGGTATTTAGCAACAACAAAATATGTTAGAATCGAATTATGAGTTCTAAAATTATACTTTTTCGTCACTTAAAAAAGTTGTTTAGGTAATTGCAACACTTATACAACTACAACAATAGCACAAATGGACAATGCCCATATAATAATGACTTCTTCGCAACGATATGCAGTTAAAAATTGAATACCAAGTACAAAAGCAATTTGCCTAAGTTATGACAGTTTCGATTATAATTGCCATGTTCACAAACGTTTAAAAAGGAAAATTTTTCTGTAATAAACATTTCGTCCCTTCAATATAATAATAGCGTATAATTATTTGGGGGTTTTGAGAAAATCGTGTTTAACGTTTTTGTCAAATTGGATGTCTATTAAAACCACAATATCACGGTAAATAAAAATTCTTCTTATTGCATTTTTCGACGAATACATAATACCGTTTCTTGTCTTTAAACTGACCAATTTTTTTTATTCTACGCATCCTTTAAGACCATCTATATGTCATTCAAAGTGCAAGTCCTCCATATATGCTATTTTATTTTTTAAGGAATTCGTATGATGAATCTGATACACTATTTTATTTTGTATGGTATACGCTGTTTTATTCAATAATTTTACGATATTTTTATTAAACTATTTGATCTCAAAAATATCAATTTGTAACATTATAAAACAGTGATCAATTCATAGTTTTGTTAATTCAGTGGCATATATTCATTACTTTTCAATTGGGTTATTAAAAACAAAAAATTATGACAAATTAAGGTATACATTGCGTTTATCAAAAATAACTAGAAGTTCATTCGTCTTCTTTCTCTTCCTCTGCTTCATCTGGCTCATCTAAACAATTTCGCTTCTTTCCACCTTGTAAGTTATAAAAAAATGACTGCGAGCCACGACGAATAACATCGAATAACAGATCATGCAGCTTTCGATGGTCGGAATGGAACAATTTCTCAAACAATAGTGTATATTATTATAATCTTTTTTATGAGTTGAAGTTTTCATAAATTGTATTTTTTTCTACAGACTAAAATGGAGTATAATGCATTAATACACTATTATTATATATATACACTATTATTCTTTTAACAATTTTGGAGTGGCAATTTCAAGTAATTTTTGGAAGTAGAATTTGACGAAATTTTGACCAGACATAAAATCAATGATGGAGATTATAAATATGCAATAAAAAAATAATAGCGCATGAGCACATACGCTAGCTATTGTTATATTAAGGGGACGATTTATTAAATATAAAAGTTTTTAATATAACTCAATTTTCAAGCTTGAGGTCTTTTTTAATTTTATATAAAAAACTTTAAACGTTTTTTTTCGGCACTTCAGATCAAAAATATAGACATATTTCATCACAAAAACAGCTTTATCATCCCATTGTGCTAATCTAAACCATTATCCAGATTTAGAAAATTCAACTGTTTTAAACACAGAAAATAATTATAAACGTAGATTTATGTTAGAAATGTTACAAATCATAAATGTACCAACAATGTCGAGAATTAATTTTAAGTCTGACACTGAGAATGTAGCACAAAATTATAGACATTTAATTTATAAAAATAGAAACGGAAGTTAAAAATTTATTTTTATTGTAATAGATCAAGTTTGATTTGAAAAATATTTTTGTATTCAATTGAAAAAATTTTTTTAATTTGTCATTTTAATATACATATTGTTTAATTTGTTTGTTAAATAAAAAAAGAAAAAAACCCTGAAGAAGGCACTCAAAGAAGTGCCGAAATATTGGTTAAAATAAACGTTTAAAGTTTTTTTTATAAAATTAAAAAAGACCTCAAGCTTGAACATTTATATAATATAATATATAATACATATAAAATTTTTTTTTTTAATGCAGGCATTATTTTTTATACCCAATAAAAAATGTCTTTTTTTAAAAGGATTTTAGTGATTTTTTGAACTGTTTATTTATTCGATGACTTTAATAATTTTTGTTAAAAATTAGTGTTTTTATTTAATTTTTCTAGTGAAAAACAACGTTATCAGTGAAAAAAAATTTATAATATAAGTTTTGTAAAGCATTAACAAAATATGCTAAATTTAATATGAGGAAATTTTAATGAATTTAGTGTTTTAACAAATTTGCGACTTTCTGTAAATTCCTTTAAAAAAATTTGTTCTTATTAGATTTTTAAATTTACAACATTAACAATTATTTTAATTAAATGTACTGTAGATATTTGATTATTTGTAAAACTTTCAGCAAAGTTGGTTTTTAATTTACTGAGAATTGCCTAACAAAAACAGTTTTTATTATAAAGAGCCAAAAGCGATACTACTAAACTCAATTCGTCATAAAATATAGACACTAAGTAGATTCTTAATGTTAATGTTACCATAGTGGGACACTTCTTTCCGAACGATGTCACTACATCAATAAGAATTAAATAGCAAAAGCGATAGATTTTTGCTAAATGGGGACACCATTTGGATTATTTTCCGATCGAAATTGTTTGCAGGGATAGTACATATGATACTTATAGTTATGTGTGCATAAATGTATGTGTTTGTAGCTAAAAATGTCGTATCACTGTTGCTCATGAGCATTACAAGCAAGCACGTGTGTATGTAGATTTATTACAACAACAGGAAAAAAGAAACAATACAAACCCATTTTTATATCGTTTTTGAACGTTTTAGTAATTTTAGTTACTAGTCATAGTATAATAAGTACCAGGTATGTTCATTAGGAGGATTTTTCATTAGAAGTGTTGTGTATTATTTGGGCATAGAAATAATACAGGAAGAATCAAAGAATTTAATTTGTCAAACATCGTATTCGAAGAAATTACTACAGAAGTTTAACATGCAAGATTGAAAACCTGCAAGGACACCAGTTGAGTCCGTTCAAATATCAAGTGTAGCCTCGAACCAAGGTAATTTTCCATACAGGGAAGCCGTTGGGTCTTTAATGTACTTGTCTATAGTAACAAGGGTCGCATACAAGTCGTTTTCTAAATTCTTTTAATGAAGAACACATTGTCGGATGAAAACGAATTCTGAAGTATTATAAAGGAATCGCTGATCAAGGAATCGCTGATGAAGGAATCGTTTAGTAAATACGACTCACGATTTAAATTTAAATTGTTATTCAGATTCATCCCAGCAAAAACTAAGATTGCAAAGTAATGAGTTAAAAAGCTTTTATAACGGCTCTACACTACTTATACAATGACATTTTAACTCATTATTTTAACACGGTGATGTCATTGGAGGCAAGTACTTACCACCCTCGCTTACAAATAGGGAGTTAAATAAGTCATTACCACATTCTCTTACAAATAGCGAGTAAAATATTCCCTTTTGAGTTGCATTGCAATACTGCGTTTATGAAGTCAGCCATATTCGTACCCAATAACCTAGAGAACGATATGAATTCAAAGTCGATATGCAGGGGTGTTCTGGAAATCGAAAACGCAAAATGCAAGAATTTAAATAATATTTTTTTGATTTTTGTTATAAAATTCTATTTAATAGAGAAAAATGTCTATATTATTTGTCATAAAATTATAATATTACAGAAATCTTATGAAAAACTGAATTTTAAAATTCTTTCGTTTTACGTTTCCGATTTCCAGCACACCCCTGTAAATTTTTCATATTCAAATTTATAACAAATTATTTTTTATTTATAACAAAAAAAAAAAAAAACAAATTGTAAGAAAAAATATTTAAAATCAATTTGTTTTAAATTTGAAACCATTTAATTATGACTTACTTAATTATAAATTTCGTTAATCATCTCATACACAAGTACTTATGTATCAGATTATATGCCAGCCATTACTAAACAACTTCTATGTAATGCAGATGGTATGAAGTAGTCATTGAAAAGTAAGTTGTTCAGTAATCGCAAGTCATTACCAAGGTTTTGCTGGGATTTTATGCTGGAGATAAGCTTATGTGTTAATCTTAACTGGTGGACCAGTTTCGTTGTCGTCAAGGAAACAGCAAACTGGTGATCTTTCAACTACGGAAGCAGAGTACAGATATTGCTAAAGGACTTAAAGAGTGAATAAATTTCAATTCCGATCATGCATTTGGATAACCAAAGTTCCATTAAGCTTGTCAAAAATCACCAATTTCACAAAAGAACCATATTCATAGTCAAATATAAAGTCGACTTTTTCTAAAGTATACTTTAGAACAATGGTGTTGACATCCATTTAGAGCCGGTTTTAACTTTAAGTATACATTATTATGACTTTTTATATGGGCCATTGAAGTCAAGTTTCATTTCATACGTGAGGTATATGAAACTAGAATGTTTTACTTGCAGTATGTCCCAACTTCAGAGCAGTTAGCTAATATTATAACAAAACCGCTCTTAAAGCAACAATTTAATAATATAAAGAAGTTAATGAATATTAATAATGCCGATGGGTGAATAATATCACAATTCTTTAAACGAACAGCACGAAACTTTTATTTCGGGATCCTGTTTTTTTGCATTAAAAATACATGCCATAGAGCTTATAAAAAGAACACACTGCACTTTTAGAAAGTTCATTCAATTTTCTTGATTTTTTGTATTTAATAATTTAATTGGGCCTGTAAATGATATGTGACTATTTATTATTAAAAATATGTGTGGCTGTGTGTGTGTAGTGTAGTGTTTTTTTTTAAATTTGGACAAACAATTCAGCTATAAAGCAAAAAAGTAAGACGTTTGTGTTATACGAGAGGTCTAGGATCCTTACCGTTATCCTGGGACATATAGTCCCAATAAGCATTTACGGTGGGACAATATGTCCCAATAAAACTAAACTTTAAAAAAATTTAACAATTTAGATTTTTTATTTGCATATAATTTTATTAAAAAATAAAGAAAAACAGGAATTCACTATATAAAAGAACAAAAAAAAAAAAACATAACGGCACTTTACAAATTAAAATATGATGCATTTATTGATGGAATGGTACAAAGCATTAGTGGCATAGAGCATTATTGCAGCCTGAGCATTCGAATTTTGTTCTTGTTATCTTCTTAAAAGACGTGCATCTAACGCAACGACATCGGGAGCTGGTTTCAATTGGCAAATGATCGCCGATATTCAAAAGCTCCTTTTTCGGGCGCTTGGAAGGCCTACCACCTGCTCGACGGGTTTTTAGTAATTTGTGTTTTGTTCCCTACGCAATAAATGCTTCAGCCAATGGAACTTTTAACTGAAATTTGATATCTGACGATGATGGCGGCTTATATATACGATATATACTGAACCTTTCACCCTGTAAAGCTTCGAAAGCCTCTTATTAGTACATTCAGCAATGTGAGTGTACAAGCTTCACAGGAAAAATTCCCTGAAGACGTCATACTCAGAAGCCGATGTACTAAGATCTAATTTCACATCTGCATCTCTGTCTGCAAGCATTGTGAACTCGGTAACAAATGTGTTGTTATGTGGAGACCACTTACCAGTTAGAAGTTTAGCAGTTGCATCATGAGTAATTTCGTCATCTGCGGCAACATCAGTAGTACGGAGAGTAGCAGTATCATCAGGAGCAATCTCATTGGGTAGAGCAACAGCAGTAGTAGCGAGTGGAACAGCAGCATCAGCATCACTGGAATCATCGCTTGATCTTCGTCATCTGATGTACTATAATTGGATCCGGAGTCACAGGAACGCAGAAATTAAAATTTTTGTTCGAAGTGCTATATTGCGATTATGTATCCCACTTGAAAATCTTATTGGGATAATATGTCCCAATAAAAAAAAGTTTTCTTACTTTTTTCAACTTGCACATTGTCGCTTTATAATATTAAAAACAATGTTTCATTACTTACCTTTTGCAAGTAAATAGATTTGCAAAACAAACAAGACATAATCTTCAGCAGTATTAAAGAAATTATGCGAAGATCAGCGAAAAATACGTGCTCTTATACAAAAAAAAAATACACATACTTAGATAATATGCTGCTATGATTTAACACAGTTGTTTTTAATTACACCACAGATAACACTTCAAACTTTATTGGGACACAATCGATATTAAAATATAAAAGGTAGAACAAAAGTTGTAGTGTAGTGAACTTTGCTGGGACATATGATCCCAGTAGGGGCGAAAGGGTTAACATTTGTTAGAAAAACTATTTTGTATTAAATTAATAGAAACTATTTTTAAATTTTCTCGACTCTTTCGCACAGTTTAGAAGCACTTAAATTACTTTAACAAAGACGAATGTATAAATAAAGTAAATTGAATGATATATTGATAATTAAGTGTAGTACTCAATACCAAGTACCAACATCTGAGTTATCGAAACATAAACTCTCTAAAAAAATGGGCGGGACTAGAGAAGTGAGCGTGTGACTTCCCATACGAACACATTATAAATTTTATTATATCTGGCGAACGGAAAGAAATAAAGTTTCATTCAAACATCTCGGTTATTATCACACAAAATCTCACAAAATGTGAACGGGATTGGGGAAACGGGCATGGCATAAAATGGTTTTTTTATCCTAAGAATATGAACATAGCTGCGTTATAAATTCACAGCCCCTTTATAAATATGGGCGGGCTGGGAGAAGACATTTTAGATTTCTGTATATCTGGAGAACTGCAAGAGCCAAAGTTTCCAATTTAGATACAAACATCTTGGTTATCAATACACAGCTGCTGACAAAATGTGGGCGGGATTGGAGAAGTAGGCGTGTCACAAAATAGATTTATTTCCATGTAAACAACGGCATTTAAGTATCAAAGTTATTTTCGGGAATACAAAATTTATTATTAATACGATTTTTGTATGACGTGCTTAATTCCCAGTTTTTCATATTTGATAAATACACTGAAATTTATTGTTGAGGGAAAGCTAGCTTCTATGCGCATTTCACTGGTTGCTTAGGCCAGCTCATCAGGAAACCTTTTCCAAAGATTTTAGAAAGGCCAAAAATATTATACAAATAAGACCCTAAAGCGAATAAGAATTAGAAACACTAAAAGTCTTACTTGTAACAATATCAAAGCCAAAACAAAACACCAACAATAAACAGTGAGTTTATCTTTTCTTACATTCCCCTACAATTGTTTGGGTTCTTTCCGACTCGAATTGTAGTTGTAAGTGGGTAAAAAGAAAAAAACAAAATTAAAAAACAAACTGCTTCATTCTACTGTCTTCGTAAGAAAACAACAAAAAAAAAACCAATTTGCCAATTCAGTTCTTTTGCACGGGCACATGCAAGTATGTATATTATCAAAGTTATTTTCGGGAATACAAAATTACTTTCAGTTGTTAGAGCACCATGGTGAAGGGTATATAAAATTCGGCATATCCGAATGTAACACTCTCACTTGTTTTGTTTGTTTGTAAAGTTGATTTAATTTTTGTATCCATACAAAAGCTTTTTATGTTTTTTCTCTCTTTTTGGATTTAATTTTTTTTTATTTATATTTAAACCGTTGGCATAGGATGATGGTGCTTTTGAGTGCTTTTAAAATTAAAAATCCAAAAATAAAAATTGAATGTTTAAAACATTTGTTTGTTTGGCTGTTGTTTTTATTTAAACAGAGACCACTTTTATTGAGCAGTACAAAAGTGTTGAAAAATATAACGAATAATTCGGAACGTCAAGAGCATAATTGCAGCTTCTGTTTCATTGGTTTTCAATTAAATTCCTTTAATGTTGATGATCATGTGTCGGTGGTTAAATGACTGAGTAGCTGCCGGACGGAATAGACACACGGACGTAATGGCCGTTATAGCATTACCAGCACATGTGAATGGTATAATAAATGGTTTGAGTTTAGGAGGTTATGTGTGGCATTAACATTTGTGTTTAAATATGAACGTGCATACATAAATATGTACATATGTACTACATATGTATATCGTAGTTATATAAAAGTTGATTTGTTAACGATTCTGTGGTCCTTGTTTGATGTTGTTTTTTTTGCTGATGTTATAATTTAAGTTGTGACTAAGTTGTCATATAAATCTGTTCATGCAGTTTTAAAACTTCAACGTGGTATAATAAATTTGTTAGCGGTTTTGTTTTTTACCCTTTTTTGGGCGGATGCTTGTTTTGTCTTTTGCTTTTAACTAATTTAGGAAATATAATCAATATACCTACATATAAAGGGTGTTTTTTATAGAGTGATACAAGTTTGAAGCATAATAAAACATAGTAATATATTTTTGATATCAATGAAACGGTCTCTATTGGATAGAAACTAATGTTTAAATATGATTTCGGGCATGTGGCCGCCACGGCTGGCGCGTAGAACGCACAATCTGGGACACCCATTTTCAACAACTTTTCGCATTCTGACCATCATCGTTTTTGAAGACATATGGGCCAATGACTCCGCCAGCCCATAAAGCGGATCAAACAG
The DNA here is from genome assembly GCA_949318255.1 of Pollenia labialis. Classification (NCBI taxonomy): domain Eukaryota; kingdom Metazoa; phylum Arthropoda; class Insecta; order Diptera; family Polleniidae; genus Pollenia; species Pollenia labialis. The sequence goes on from OX439141.1 coordinate 151,377,393, forward strand.
TAATTTTCTTTGAATGTAATGGTGTTTCAACAAAAGCTTATGGATTCTCCTCCCTTCAAATGCAACAATTCTGCTTATTAATGTACCCATTCAACCAGAAATGGGCTTCATAGGAAAATAAAATTTTTAATGGAAATTCAAAATCAATATCAATTTGTGCTTCAGCCCATTCGCCGAATAATTTTGATTAAAAATTTCAACAATTTGCACGCATTGCTCTGGTGTAGGTCGATCCATATTGAAATGTCCAAGCAAACTTAACAAAAAGCAACAGTCAGCTGTTATATTGGTGGTCAAATAAAGCAGTGATGCCAACTCGAATTGTATCACTCCAAAAAAACATTAGTATGTCATAAAAAAAAAATCGGGACTCAAGCATAATTTAAAAGCTTATAGAGTAAAGTATTTTTGAGATTTTTTCAAAATTTTTCGGAAGAGGTTTAGAGGTCGCTCAAGTTGAATTTTTTTGTAAATATCGGGCTTGCCGGCCTTTTTTGAGTTTTCTTCATTATTTTGTCAAAAACCACGTGTTTCTTCGCTTTTACAAAAAAAAATTTAAAAGAAAAGTGTTCAAGCTTTATTTAGTATACAAATTTGCTCATTTAGGCACCCTTCATTACAATTTTTTCGTAATTGTTCCATACATTTTGTAAATAACGCTTTGAAACTGATATTCCGAATTTATTGCAGGGCATAGACTACATCCTAACAAACCGATTGCATGATTTTTAAATAAAGAAAAACAAAACGTTTGATTTTTATTGCACCCAAAGAATAAACATGGTTGTGGTAAGCATGTTCTAAGTGCAATATATTATGATAAGATTCATGATTGTAGTCACTATATTACGGTTATTTTTGAATCATATCATATTATATCATATTATTGTCATGGTAATCATTATAATTTAATAAGTAATCATATTACACTTTCACAAAAATAAAAAAAATTAAAAATTGTTTTGCATCGATTTTTTATTTTGTGGCACATACCAATTTTTCAAATGTAAATATAATATTTTTATTTTTTTAATTTCTTAATCTTGTTGTATTTATTTTTATTATTAATAATTAGAATTGTTATTTTGTTGAACTATTTTGTTGAACTATTTATGGTTTTCAATCCAAATTTTTAATATTTTAATCAGGCTTTAGTTCATTAAATTTAATTTTCATTAAATTATTTTTATGAAGAAAGGAATTTTTACAACATGAAAATTAATTAAAATTGTTATTGATAATCATTCATTCTTGACTGACCTGAGATTCGAACCCAGGCGGCTGGTTACCATGACATGTTTCGATCGCAACCACTCGATCTCTGCAAGTATTTCTCGGGCAATTGCTTTTCAGATTCCTCTGAAAGCTAGCTAAAGTGAGAAGGCGCCCAGTCATGTAGCCTGAATGGTTAAAGTGCATCTTAACGTCTCAGGCAAGTAGGAAAATTACATGAATATTTGCTGAAGCATGACTGCATCGTGGGATTGGACACGAAGATAGCAACCCTATCACCAATCTAAGAAAGGAGGGCCAGCAACCCACTTTTCTGAAATATAATTTGCTAACGAATCGCCTTGGCGCCCTATGCTCCAGTGGGAGTTAGATAAATATATATATATATATATAAATATAATATGTTTTCAAAGTTATCATTATTTAGTTGTTAGAAAAATTATTATTTTTAAGTCAACAATATTCAAATTTATAATTGCGGTAAGAATTAAAATGTTTACAGTAACTATAATATTGCTGATATTAAATAAAAATTAAAAATTTTGGTGTACCACAGCAATATATTGTTTCAATAAACATAAAGTAGTTGCCGTTACCATGCCCATCCATATTTTTTCTCTGCGTGTTGTTTGTTGGGTTTGCGTTCAACTATCATATACTGGGTGCGAAGCTGAAAACCGGTATAACTCAGGAACGGTAAGAGCATATTCAAAAATATTTGTTCCAAAATTATTGATCTTTCAAACTGCGCTGTTAGTTTGTTTCATTTTCATAAAAATTTTAAAAGTTTCTTGATATGCTTTAATTAGGCTTGAGTTCATCGAATTTAATTTTCATTAAATTATTTTCACTGAGAAAGGAATTTTTTATTTTTTTTACAACTTGGAATTTTTTATTAAAAATTTATTGATAATTTTTCCTTGGCTGAGCTGGGATTTGAACCCGGGTTGATTTTTACATGTTTCAAGAATCACCACATTCTATCTTCAGAAAATCTTTGAGTTCTAACCACTGCACCACTGCGGTGCCCGCCAGCCAACAGTCAAATATCAATCTTTTAACCAGTAGTACTGGTGGTTCGAAATTGGCTGTTATTATCATTTAAATTTCAAATTACATGTCTCCTCCTTTCCTCCGTTTTCTCTTATTCTTTCTGTCAAGACTTTGTCTTGAAAACCTGAATAAATTCGTTTACTATTTTTTAAAAGTTATAAAATGTTTTTTACAAAATTTGTGAAAAAATTACGAAAAATTGTAATGTAGGGTGCCTAAATGAGCAAATGCATTGCAAAAACTTTTAGTCTTTGGATACCAAAATAAAGCTTGGACATATTTCTTTCAAATTATTTCCCTAAAAGTAAAGAAATTCGTGTTTTTTGACAAAGTAATGAAGAAAACTCAAAAAAGGCCGACAAATCAAATTTTTGGCAAAAACTCGTCTGGAGCGACCTCTTCCGGAAAAGAATACTTTACCCTATAAGCTTTTCAATTATGCTTGAGCAACCATGAAAATCCAAAAAAATGTTTTTCGGACACACTAATTTACATACATAATTCTTTTTGATACGAGAAAATAAAAGAATTTATAGAAATATCTAATAAAGGCATTGACTTCATGGGGCTTTTAAAAAATTATATATGGGTGTTTCTATAAAAATGATAAAAATTGTAGCAATAGCAATAATGTATTTCTCGATGGTTTTTTTGTGGTTTGAATATTCGATAAACAATATGCTGTTCACAATGAAAAGAGAATGACTAAAAAACATGGACCGTAACTTTTATAACTTTTATCGTAAAAGTCAAAAAATAAAAGTTATTTTTTGATTTTTATTTTTTCGAGCAGATTTAAAAGTTATTTTTTGACTTTTATTTTTTCGATAAAAAATAAAAGTTATTTTTGACTTTTATTTTTTCGAGCAGAAATAAAAGTTATTTTTTGATCAAAATAACGATGTTCTTTTATTGAGATCTTAAATACATATGCTTTCTTTCACATTTTATAATTCTAAAATACGTTATGACCACATTTATAAGTCATTTTTGTTCGACGTCAATTTTGGCGCGTTTGCAATAGTGAATCGTTAAATTTACTTATTTAGAAAAGAATATTTGGAATATTAAATAATAATTTCTTTGTCAAAGGGGTTGAAAACACAAAAATAACTTTTATTTCTGCTCAAAAAAATAAAAGTCAAAAAATAACTTTTATTTCTACTCGAAAAAATAAAAGTCAAAAATAACTTTTATTTCTGACGAAAAAATAAAAGTAAAAAAATAACTGTTATTTTTGCCTGAAAAAATAAAAATCAGATTAAAAAGCATCGCATTTTCTGACAATTTGGTCCAAGACTTTCAAAATGGTATACTTGGTTTCATTCTCCGACGTTTCCTTGAGGTTGCTTTTTTTAATCAAAAATTCAAAATTAACAGTTATTTTCGGTTCCTGCTAAAAAATAATGCGCAATAGTAATCCTGGATATTATGAATGCATTTAATAGTGCATGAAGAAGTCATATTTTCAATTCCTCGGAAACATAAGAGTTCAAAGTTACCTGATAAGGGTACTCGGGGATTCTCTGTTATCAAACTGATGTAGGAATGCACTATGTATTATAAAACTTTAGCAGGAGTACCTCAAGGGCAGTGTTGGTCCCACTATTGTGGAATAAAGTATTGGAGCCAGTATCAGCAAGGTTTCTGGATGAGGTTGAAACATACCCCCAGTGTCAGGACGATGGACGTGCCATATAATTTCTACAGTTCCGTAGGGTAACTGACAATGGGAAGGCGGTTTATTAAGTAGGCGACGCTAAACATCCAGTTCAGTCACAACATAAATAATAGATTCCGCACGTTATTAAAAAAAAAATACAAAATTTAATTTTAATTAGTTTATTCTATAGATTATTATGTAGTATATTTGGTTGACTCGGTAGTATATTTTTGATAGATTATTTAATAATGTTTCGATAGATTACTTAATACTCAATAATATTGTTTATTGAATTGATTGTTCGCTAGTTTATTTAACTATTTAGTAGTCTATGCGATAGAGTATTCGATACTCTATTCTGAAGTCTAATAAGTGGTCCATTATATTGACTATTCGATAGACTTATGGATAGTCAAATAGATTGTAGACTACCCGAAAGTCTAGATAGTAGTCTATGCATAGACAATTCGCTAGACTTTCCGGTTCAATATGGACTATATGATTCATTGGTAAATTCGATAGTCTTTTAGATAATCGATTCCATAGGTTAGATAGACTTTTCTATAGGCTAAATTATAATTTGTTTAACAGCCTACACGATATACTATTGGAAGTCTACTCGATAGAATATTTGTTGGGTTATTCTCAGACTTTCCGTAAGACCAGTCTTAAGCTGATGAAATTGTCCGGTGGCCCACTTGTCAATCAATTTGTTGGTGTATTCGGAAGTATATTTTGCTTAGCCGCTTGCTTCCTTTAAACCTTTTTTTTAGAAATACACTTTAAATCATCCTTCATACTCTTGCGTGGCTTGCCAAATGATGTCTTTAATTCCATATTCCACTAAAGCATTAAGTAAGTGCCGATTTAAATGTCGTCGCACACTAATTAATAGAAGTGTGGTAATACAATCTTAATGTGACATACAATCTGCCACAACCTTAACATGCTTTAAACAATGAGTTTTATGCGCATTAAATATGCAGCAAAAATTCGAAAATATGCCCTCAGAAATAATCTGTAAAGCCTAAACACCATAGTATTTACAGACCAATTCGAAAAGAATTTTATCTGCAGTAACACATTTTTTGGGCGAATTTAATCTAAACGCCAAAATAATTAGATGGTTCACGGACACAAAGAGTCTAATTTGGAAAGAAGTTTTTCACCCCTATTGCAAACAGGTTAGGTTAGGTTAGGTTTAGAAGGGTTATGTGCCCAAGGGCACACTTCCACTCGGAGACCAGTACGGTCCATTGTGAATCCCTTCAACATATAGAAAAATAAATAAAGAAGATAGAAAAAGAGAAAGGTTAAGAAAAGAAGTATGAGGTGGATAGAGTCTAGAAAATAAGAAAGTTAGTAAGTACTATGAAGAACAAATTTCCTCTCTACTGCCCCTCAACAGAAACAACAGCACTATTTCCCTGACAAACCCCAGCAAACAACTACTCCCATGAAAATATTCCCATATTTTTTTATTTTGTATTGTGAATGATTCCCATGACAAATTTTTTGGGATTGAATTCGCAAACTTGAAAAATTTTCTATCGCCAATGTTTTCTCCCGCGAGTATTTATACTAAAAAAATTCCCAACAAGTGTTAATGTGAGCGACAAGGGAACATGTAGATTTTAATTTGTATTCTAAGGTTGGACTAAATTAAATTGCTTTTTCATTTTATTAAAGGAGTGTTAATAAAGAAAATGAAGATAAACACTATTCATTATTTATTTTATATTTTTATTAGTATTTTACTTTGTATATTTTTTCTTTCACAATGCAAGCACTAACAAGTTATTCACAATAGACACTTTTGTTTATAAAGCACTGACACATAATTCACAATAGACATTTGTATTCCCAAAATATTTGCGATACCGATTTGTTGGGGATGGGAATATTGCTTTGCTCCCATACAACAAATTCCCATTACATTCGCGATAGGGGTGTTTATGGGGAATGCATTTATTTAAAGACCGATTCTCACTATTTACATGACTTCGTCCTTGCTACAATCACAATGTATTTACCAAATTTTATCAAATAAGGTACAAAATTAAGTTTAAAGTTGCTTTTTCCTTAACTTAATCTTAACATAATCTTTAATGGCAACCTGTTATGTTTTCATTTTAATTAAATTATGCAAAAGTATGCACCAAACTGTAAAATTTGCCAAAATATGCACCAACAAATCAATGCAAAAATTCATTATTATTTCGGCCTGCATTCGTCGCACAAGGAAAAACATGCAATTGCATATTTGTGGTTTCCCTGTTAATCAGTCAGCAGTTCTTAGTAGATCATTTCTCTTAACTAACCCATAAAGTCATATAACTTAAACAACCACAAGCGAATTACAAAAAAAAAAGTATGAAGAACAGATGGAGAATGTCAACGGAGAAAGCGGCATTTGTTGCTACAAGTATTTTGTTCCATGCCCTAGATGACATTATATACGATTTATTGGTTTTTGTTTTCTACTACTTCCGCTCCTACTGTCATTCATCTTAATGGAGAGAGAAATACTTAAACAAATCAATAGCAATGTGGTGGGAAGAGAGATGATAGATATTAATTTTCATCACTGTTTAAGAGCCTCTTTTTGAAATTTTCGTGATGATAAATCGGTAAAAATGAATAAAATAATTAAAATCGGAAGGGAATATATTTTCTATGCTCATTCGGGACTTTTGTTCTTGCACTTGTCTACTTTTCTTTATTTTTCTTTCTGTTTTATTCCAAGATTTTTTTTATATTATTAATTTGTAATTTATTATGTCGATGTTGTTGGAAGCTGAAATGTTTGTTGGCCTCAGAGTTACCGTTCAAAGTTTTCGACAAGAAGCACAAACAAAAAAGAATAAAAAAAAAATATTGGAACAAAAGGGGAATTCTGAGAAGTACATGGGGATAATTCTGGCAGTCGTGATCGAATAGTTTTTGATTCGAAAGCAATTCTTTCAGTAGGCACTAAACGAATCGAAATTATATTTTTAGTTTTGTAAAGGACTACAGCCTGTTTATTGATTTTCGAATTTTGTTTTTGTTTTAAATATAATTTTCTATGCGAACGACGATGTTCGAAATCGTTAAACAGGCAGTTAGTTTAAGTTTTTACAACACTGAAAAAATAATTAGAACCCAGACCTGTCACAGAAATCAATTCCGATCGAAAGTGCTTTCGTTTTATGTGAAGCAAGATACGAAATCTCATTTGCACTCTCGATCGGAATTTATTTTTGTAACAGGCCTGTTATATCGAATCTTAAAATGTATGAGAAATTTCGATATCGATAACAGCTGAGAATATCAAACTGCGTTGACATTTTTGTTCAGCAAGTTTTGGCAAGTCATCATGAATTGTTTAACGCTAGAACAACGCTTGCAAATTGTGAAATGTTACTTTTTCATAGACCACTTCGTCTATTTTACGAAGCTCATTTCTGGTTAAAAAGCTACGTCAATTAGCGAAATTGCCGTATTTAGTGCGAATGCACTCCTCTAGCTGTTAACGAATTACCTTAACATCCGTTACACCCAGGCTACAACTGACATCAAATGGTTAACATTAACACTATCATCATGTTAGTGTTTTGTTTGTGTTTTAACAGCGTTGTTAAGCAATCTGTCTTGAAAACTATTTTATAACATAACTTGACGTTTCAGTTTGACAGACAGCTTTTTTTGTTGCTTTTTATTAACTTTTTTATACAACTTGTCAAAAATACGCGCGTGGCTGATAAATAATTAAAATTAAAGCGCAAAATAAGTTTTCCGAAAATAAATTCATTTTAAAAGCAAATTGGTGAAAAAAACTTGTTTCAGGTATGTATGTATATGAGTAAAAATTATGTTTTTAGCAAATTTAACACACAACCTGTCTTTAGCTTGTTTTTTAACTTATGTTGTAAGATATTAACGTGTACTCCACCTAAAACACATTGGTAATTTGACGAAGTTATTCTGCCGGCGTTATTGCTTGTGTTAAGACATCACAAATTCCACGTGTGGCCGTAGGGTAAAGCTTGATTGTTTGGTGCGACTAACACGCTCTTTTGAAATGAGCAAGGATCTGCCATTACGGTCACTTAGCCGCTAGTGTAGGCCCCATTAAACTCTAGTGAAATTTTCTATTGCAGTATTTATCTGTTCATCAAGAACAATATTTAAAAGTAAGGATGCAGTAGCGCCACCCTGCCGTATCCCGGTAATATAATATATTCTTTTACCTAGATTGTTCTCATGGAGTAAGTTTCGGTGTGAAGCCTCTGCATTCTAGTATCTTCCATATGGTGTCACAAGCGAACTTATTGAATACTTAATTGATGTTTATAAATACAAGACATAATGGGGATCTCCATTACACAGACTGTTCAACGATAACTCAGGATTTTCATAGTTGCAATGCAGCTTGTTCCGGACGGAGTTCCGGTTTCAAGACTGTGAGTCGGCCTGTATTGATATTCGCTACCGCCTTATTAACTGCACTCATTAGGGAAATTCCCCTCCAGTTATTGCACTCCGACAAATTTAAAATTTTTGGTAATCAAGCAATAATACCCTCCTTAAGCTCATTGTAAAATTCGTCGATTATCGGAAGGATAAATCTCAAACTGACGTTGAGATCTGCTTTTAACTTTTCTGGCGCGATGTTGTAGGTTTCCGGGGCCTTGTTGTACTTTATGGCCTTAGAACCATTAGTAACTTCCATCATTTAATGATTATCAGTGGATATATCAGGCCTTACCGTATATCCAGTGCAATCACATATATTTGCCTTGAGTGGATTTGGTGTTTTAAGGAGTTCCGTGTAGTGGTTTGTCCATATCTCCAGTTGTTTGGTTTTCGAAGTCACTATATCACCCGATCTGTTCTTTAGTGGCCTTGTGGAAGCGATAGATTTGTCTGTTTTATTGTTTCTCTATGCGGTAGAGATCTCTGTTTTGGTTTGTAGTAGTTACAGCTTGCGCTTCCTTCGCTAGACCATCTGTCTACGCTCTTCTGTCTCGAAGTTCACTTCGTTTGACTCACTTAATCAGGTCACTGTCGCTGTGTCTTGCAGATTCAGACTACTGGCTACGCGTCGTTTGCACTATTAAGCAAACCTTTTGCTGAGTTCCTGTCTTCAATCAGCTTTCACGTTAATTCAATGCCCCAAATGGTTATCAGCAGCGTCCAAGAAGGTATGTTTTACTCAGGTATGGGCACCACTACATTGAAAGCTTTGCATGTGTGACATTGTATTGGTTTATTTACGTTTGCATTTGTTGGTTTTATGGTCTTTGATTTTTTGTGTATGTATACACATCGGTCGCTCTTTTTGCATTTTCATTTTGCATTTGCCCATACATAGTTTTACTTGATCCCAGTCGTTCATATTAATAACATTGTTATTTTCAGCTTGGAGTGTTGCGACATATTGTATCCTAGGAAGTGCATATAATCTTTGCAGTCTTGTTTTCTCATTTAATGTACATATTTATTTGCTCACTTACGTATGTACGTATTAATAAGTTAATTTCTTTTCAGAACACATTTGGCTGTGACTACTGCTTGAAAGTATTTGACAAATAACAGCTCCGTTCTCTTCATTGTTTGAGTGATAAGAAAGAAGAAGTGTACGCGTGTTACTCGTAAAAAATAAGCTCCACGTGTACAACAAAAGCTTATTCGATGCTGACCTCTTGTATCTACTTTCAGTATAGTTGACAATTTATTTTCTTAAATTGCTAATTAATAATAAATCCGTTCAGCGGATGCACTCCTTGTGACGGGCACATTCACTGTCAAAAAAAAAAAAAAATTTGTTAAAAAATAGGCACAAAAAGTACAAAACTATACGAAAAAGGATTTCAAAATAGGGGGCAAAGAAATTGGCAAGGCGGTCAAATAAGGGTCAAAAAGCAACATAAGTCGTATAACGGTAACGCTGGTTGGTTGAAAGGAAAAGTCTCTGTTAATGGAGGGGACAATGTGTACTGCTTCTGCTTGAGTAACTTCTTCCCTTTTGGTTCGATGGCATTATTATATAAACAAATGTCAAATTAATTTTTTTTTCTGCCACAAAGAATGCGATTGATGTGTTTTCCACGTTAACAAATGTAACTGAAGCCAAGACACGAAGCCATTTGCTTCTTCTACTCTTTCTTCTCATTTTTTTTCCATCATCATGATGTCGTCGTAATTTTTGTTTTTCGGTTAAAGAAAAAATATCGAACACATCAAAGTAATAACAGTTGGTGAACGTGCTGCAGTCTGTCTGTAAAGATTTTACTTGTTTTATTTGGGTATGAATATTTATGTTTGTGTATTTGTGTTCGTTTTCTCTGTACATTGTATACACTGGAAATTTTTGTTACAAGATTTCCATAAATATTAATGTTGCTGGTTGGTTGGTATGTTATTAACTCTATTGATTTAGTGGAGTATGCCTGTAGGTGCCTTTTTTGCTGAATGTCTACTTGTGAGTGTACCCAGTCAGCATGTGGAAGATGGCCTTAGCAAAAATCCCCAAACTGAGTCTTTTAAGACCACCTTCGATACTCAAAAGCTGATTAATTAGTTGGGCGCTTTAAAGAAGACTCCAAAATTATTCCCAGAAAATAACTCGTTTAAAAAAGAAAATTAAAAAGGCGCAATCATAAATTGATCATGCAGATGATTGAAATATGACTGATTTAAGCATTTTTTTAGAGTCATATTTAGTGCAGCCTAACGATAAAAAAATTTTTCTTTTGTTTTTGCTACTGTTTAAAACAGGACCATTTATTTTATAGATTTTTAAGCAACTGAGAATAGAGTCGGAAAAGTTTCACAATCGATTCTGGCATAAACTGTTTTGAAAATGAGTCGTAAATGATCTGAAATGCGGGTCATAAAAGACTCTTTCGGAATTGGTGCGGGTCGTGTACCATTTTTCCCCCAAAAAACGAGCGCATAAATAATTTAAATAATTATTTATTTATTATTATTAAAATAGTGATTAAAATCATTTATCGCGCTAAGGAGTTAAAGAAGACTTGAATATGATCAATAAGTTGACAAAATGCTGACCTGGTATATGTTTGTGTGAAAAAGACCAGCAAATTGAATCGATCACAATGTGTCAAATAGTTAAACGTTGAAATCTAAAAATTAATATTTAATAAATGCATTTAAATTTTCGAGGGCGGTTTGTTTCTTTCAACCATCTACGGGCCCACACAACTTTTTATGACAGCAATTTATATGAATGATTAGCAAATGTAATTTTGTGCCGGTTCAATGATTCAAGATGAAACTCCTTATTTTTTGTCTTTAAATTTGATTCATAGCAAACAAAAGAGAAGTCGTGTAATTGGGTAATTTATTTAATGTATGAATCGTTTTTTCATTTTGGAATATTCCAATTTTATATTTGAATGCATTCATTTTTTATTTGGGTGAAAATTATTAGTATTTTTAATGTCATTTGATTTTGATTTAACTGCTCAGACAATGTAATGTAATTAAGTGCAAAATTATGGATAATTTTTTTCTTTTTTTGTTAGTTAAATTAGAAAATTATTTAGAAATTGTTGAAATCGAAACTAAAGAACTGCTTTTAACATCTATAGACAAGGAACTTGGCACAGTGGTCCTCAATTGGCTTGAGGTTAACCTAAAATTGCGACAAAAACGGCGAATGAGATTTAAGTTCTCATAACAATTCCAATAAGAATCCTTGATTGTTAAAATACAAAGAAAAACATATCATACCATTTGACACGTAAATTAGTAGCCTTTCAAACAAGGTATAGCTAATTTTGATTAAATCAGCCTTTAACTCTAAAAAAGAAGAATACAGCGAAAAACACATATGCACCGTTATTTGATAAATGTGACGAGGTATATTCGTAATATATAGACCAACATCTACATTAGGGCTATAACCAAATTTTTGGCATAGTACCATGGAGTGGCCCAGAATGTTTTAGTAATGAAAACACCTGTCTCCTGTCGTTTTGCGAAAAAATACATCACTCAAGGAAGCAAATTTCTACAACCTTCCACGAAATTTTGAACAGCGACGAATTGTAAACCGTAGGAAAATCTTTAAATCTAAAGCAGTGGATAAATTTCAAAATAGCATTTAAGTGATACGCATAGGAATACACATATACAAATATCAGGTGTATATTTTTTAAAATTTCCGTGAGATAAACATTGTTGTTTTCAAACTTCAACCCGATCCCTGCCTGAACTTTTTTAATAATCCGAAAAAATTATCATATTTTTTATTAATAACTTTTAATGTTTTTGATATTCGCAAAAAGTGTGAAAAAGTTATTGCTCTAATCTACATACTCACATATTTTAAAAGAAATTATGTCAAATACTTTCATAATGCCGATAATGTGTTATAACAATATTAAAATCATTTCATTGTGTCATGATTTCATACATTTTTTTTGGAAAAGCAAAAATTCGCTTAAGTTTGGTTATTTGTTTTTTAAATGGCACAACGTCTGAAGAGTTTTGCTCAAAACTTTGCGCACTTGTCAAGAACTTAAATATCTAAAATTCCGCCGCTTAACGATAGAATGCTTAGTGTCTGAGATAAACTACATAGCGAAATGTCTAAAAACTAAGAATTTTGCTTTTTTTTAGATTTTCTGAATAAATGTAAAGTAATGATTTTCCCACTTTTACCAAATTTTTTTTACCAATTTTTTTCTAGTGTACTAATCATTTTTTTAATCTTATTAAACCTAGTGCTCTGTTCAAATTTGTGAAAAATGTTGAGCAACATTAATTATTTCTCACGAAAATTTTGACATTTATCAATGTTACCTATCGTGCGAGTCTGTAAAATTTAATGTTTTTATTCCTGCAAACTATGCGACATTGTTTTGCGTATGTAAACAAACCCCACATGTATTTAACTAAAAATGATTTTTTTTAATAAAAAATTTAATAAAAAAAGAAAGTAAATATGGATAAAAACTGTTACCGCTTGTGTTTTTTAATTTTTTATTTAATAATCACTTTATACTTTTTTTCTTTTGCTTAAAATTTCACGTGAAATAACTGCAGCTTACATTATTTCGCAGTTGTAAAAAATGTTGCCAGAAACATTTCGGAACTTTTTCACAAAATGAACAGAGTACAACTCTTTGATATTCCGCACAAGTTTTTTTCATATGCGTTTTGACAGCATTTCACGTGAAATGTTGAATAGAGTACCAGGCTTTAAACGATAAATTACTATTTCAACAAAGTATCCCAAAATTTAAAACAATTGTTTTTTTATTCTTAAAAATAACTACTGCGTCTAATTCGAATTCAGTTGAAACACAACGGACAAATTAGGGCGACCCTAATGCCTATTTAAGGTAGCATAATGTGCCCCCAATGATCAGAAGTAGTTTGATATAAATATCCTTAAGTTGGAAAAAACGTTTTTTTTATATACTGCTAATGCCCGTTTTCACAACTTACCGATAGCTTAAAGCAGACTTTAAGTGGCCTCATAAAAGGTGTTTCATTATTAAAACTTTACTTTAACCTAAAGTAAGCGATTAAGCAAATTAAGGTTAATCCTACCTGGAAGGATAAAGTAAAGTTGTAATAATGGAACACTTTTTATACGACCGATTAAATCTTACCTTTAGCTATCGGTAAGTTGTGAAATCGGGCCTAAGTGTATTAACTCAAAATTTTTATTTTTTAATTTTTTGGAAAAAATTTACACGTAATATTCATATCTAACCGCTGTAAACCGCTGTAAAAATATTGCGTTATTTTGCCTACTTTTTGGTAGTGAAACAGTGGGTGATTTGTGTTGCTTCTACTATAAATTTTTAAAGTTAATACAGTTTTGTTGAACAAGTGCGATATATCAAATCGGCGGGTCAAAAAAATATTTGAATTTATTTTTTTTTACATTAAGATAACCCTATTCGATATTTTTAAGGCTGAGTTATTAATAAAATGTGATCACCAAGCCTTTAAGATCTAATGTGAAACATTTTGATCTTTTTATATAAATCAAATGTCTTAGCTTTTATTGAAGTTAAATATGTCTAAATGAAAATTTTGATATTTTGTCAAAGATTTATCCGAAAATGTTCCTCAGATTCGTAAGAAGTATCAGCATTTCTAACAATTTTTATGATGATTAATCGGAATATTGACCGGCAATAACCGAAAGTATCAAAAACTCCTTAAGTATTTTCCTGGAGACTTTACTCAGATATTCCATAGAACTCTGTGCGAAAAATCTGAATACTTTCTTTTCGAATTTCCTCAGACAAAGAGTTTTGTTCTCTTGTAAATTCCGTTTAGAATTTTCTGCACGTTTTTGGTCAGACAATGGATGGGAAATCGGCATCATGTGCAGACTGCAGACTCGGCCAAAAATGTGTACATGGTATGCGCTCGCATATATACACGAACGAAGAGAGAAGGAGAGCGCTATAGTACCATCAGTCAGTCAAATTAACGGCTCACATAGATATTTATTAAGAAACAGAGCTTAACTCATACAAAATAGTGATATAGTCCAAAATAAGAGAAATACCAAGCAGATTGTTAGATCGACATTAGTAATACAATATGGACGGGTAAATAAGATAACTTAAAGTGACTATTTATATGTAACATACATATATAAACAACTCATAAGCATGTGGATGTGCAAGCACAGTCATCAATATCAAATTCACACAATAAGATATAAACAAAATATACGTACCAAATAAAAAATTTCATCATTTTGCGAAGCAATAATAGCACATTTAAAAATATAAGCGCACAATTATGCGCTACACAATAAGACATACAAAGATGCAGTAAAGTAAGTGAAGGAACTCTTAACAAGATTAATGAAAGACTAGCTGACCCGGTTCACGTTGCTAGCCCTAAGCAAACATTAGTGTTGTATTACCACACGATTTAAATTGAGCATTTAACGACATTTACGGCCTTTTAAATAAAAATCCATGGAATACCTATCATAAAATTTTTTTACAAAATAACTTACATATGGTGTAGATATGGGCTCAATCAAAAAAGCTACGCATGTATTTAAGGCAAATTGGAAATTATATTTATTTATTACTTCATCTTAAGGCCAGCGCATAGACAATGTTTTTTGTTTTTTTTTTGGTGTATAGAGCCGTTTTCTGATTTTAGGTAAATCGAAAAAAGCGGGCGGGCAAAATTTTATTTCCGTAAAAACCTAAGTTGGACCATGGCGATCATTTTAAAGAAAAAATCGTCCAAATCGGTCAAGCCGTTCTCAATTTATGGGCGTAAAAGTAGGCGTAGTAAATTTTTCTTTCGATGAAAACTTAAAATGGATTAATACGAACATTTGAAAAAAAATTTGTCAAATCGATGGAGCCGTTTTCTGGTTTTTTGTAATTCGAAAAAAGTGGGCGTAAAATTGGGCGGGGCAAAATTTTCTTTTCGTATAAATCTAAGTTGGACCATGGCGATCATTTTAAAGAAAAAATCGTCCATATTATATAGATGTCATTGGTGGTGCGATATGAAAATTGGATTTAGCCACGCCCCTCCGCCCGCAGACCGAAAATCAAAAATCACTGTCACCCGCCTGAATTTTCTGAAGATTCCCTGAAAATTTCATTAAAATCTGCCCAGCGGTTTTGGAGTCCATACGTTACATACATACATACATACATACATACACACATACACACATCCTATTTTATTTTATAAAAGAAAAAATAACATTTCGAGTGCTACGCCTCTCCCTTACTACGAAGCAGGTTTGTTAGGGAGAATACTAAAAAATAACTGTAACAAAACATTCAGTGTGAAAAGCTGAACGCTACATTCACCACTTTTATAAGCGTTGAATAAAGCACTTTTTGTGCCAAAAATGGATTGCTTCAAAGTGGGAACTCAACATATAAAATGCATGCCTTCCGTAAGCGAGATGGTAAGCGCAACTTTTACATTTCTCCCTTACAAACCTGCTTCGTTGGAGGCTCGATTTTTTATTGGGTGGTGTTTTAAGACCCTGCATCTTAAATCGTTACAAGTTAGGTTTTGGACTAGTTAATTACTAGTTGTAAGGCGTCGAAAAATTAGAAAGATAATGATGAACTCTATAAAAGAAGATAAACAAAACAATTTACTTGTCTGTTAGGCTGGTGGGAGAAACTGTTACACGTGCTGATTCGTATTAGAGATTCTTCTATAATACAGCGAAAGACGCTTTTATTAATCATTAGGGGAATCGTGTATGACGCATGTAGGGATTATCTAACGAGTCTTTCAAAAAGCATGCCAAGAGTCGTATGAGACTCATGTAGGGATTATTTTACAACTCGTGGAATGCTTAGCCATATAACTGAACTACCTAAATAAGGGCATCAAGCGTATGTTTCATGTCAAAACTTCTAGTTTTCATACAATTTATTTAAAACAAACCTTCAGGTCGCGAAATCAACACCATCCAGCCGGAAAAATCCCTTTTTTACAGATCTTTAGGCTGGTTTGTTTTATTGAAATTGTATTGACAATAGAATTTGCATATTTCTAAAACGCTCTTATTTAGGTAGCTCAGTAATTGTTATACGACTCTTACAGAGACTCGCATAAGGTTCATTCCAAGATTCAAAGACGAGCGTGGCAAAAAATAAATAAAAAAAGTAATAAATAAAAAAAATTTTGATGTTGTTGTTTTTGTTACTCATCAGATAATCATCAGAAGATTCTTTTGGGAGTTGTATATTAAACATAATCGTCACACAAACAGCCTATGCTAGCTGGGTTATTTCATTAAAATAAAATCAAGGAATGAAAAAAAAAATCGAAATGGAAAAATTTTCAAACAACAAACAATCAGACTTGGCGTTGGTATAAAAAATATGCAAAATTCATGTTAAAATATTGAAAAATAAACTTTTAAAATATCTATACATACAAATAGAAGTATATTTCATAATAAATTGGTATCAACACACAAATCTTTTATATATAATTTTCATATACCGATTATTTGCTGCAACTCGCAAATTTTGGCTTTATATCATTAATGAATAGTTAATTATTCTTATGAAAATATTTTTCTTACTCAACTCTTGAGAGATGAAAACAATTTGCCTTTTTCACTATGTTTTGTTTAATTTAAAACATCAAAATCGTTTTATGTAAATATACTATTTTTGCGTTATAACGATGTTGCAGCAAATAATAGACATATGAAATATTTATACATACATATGTATACAGACCAGAACTTTGGAAAACTGCAATCAATTGGCATTAAAATCAAAATGATTTCAATTAACCAAAGTTATTTAATTCTTTGATTTAAAAATGATTTAAAGATTATGCGATCAATCAATTCCTCTGAAATCACAACTACTGCTCATCTTTATTTTCATTTAAAGAGAACGAAGTTTTTAGTTGTGATTAAATTTGAATGCAAATTCTGGATATGATTGCAATTAAAGTCAAAAAACAAAAAATTAATAGATTAAATTAATCACATCATTTTTATCGTGCTGATTCCATGCGTTCATAGGTTCCTTTTTGTATGCCTTAAGAGATCCCATAAACTACATATATTCTGGCTTCTTGATTAATTCTAAGTTGATTAAGCCATGTCCGCCTGTCTGTCCGTCTGTTGAAAACACGCTCACTTTTGAAAAACCTCAAATGAAATGAACAAACTTGGTGTCAAAATGCTTGTAGTTATCCTAAACATTTTGGGATTGAAATCTAGTTAAATCGGTTAAGTAGGATCAGAGCTATGAATCAAAACGTGGAACCACCACCTTTAAAAGTTGATAATATTGTTACAAAACCTAATATAAATGGTGGAACAATGCCCGGAATGATAAAAGATTTTTCAAAAGTTTTATTCGACTGGAAATCACACTGTAAAATTTCGTGAAGATCGGTCCATATATTACCCTAGGCCCCATATAAACCCTACTCCCGGAAAACGATTTAGTACGCATAAAACCGTAATAAAAAAGATAAATTAATAATAATTAATAGATATCATATAGCTATCGCTCCTAAAATATTCCAACTGTCCGCGGAGGGTATCAAAAATTCGGGACAGCCGAATTTAGCACTCTAACTTGTTTTAACATACAAATTCTACATTTAAAACTTATTAGTTTTATAAATTCGACTTTAATACTGCTATAATTGTGTAAAGTTTTCTGAAAATATCTCTACTCATGCGTTTAAAAACGGCAGTTTTGAAAAATTCTCTGAATGTGGAGTGTGCTGCGTATGATCAATATTGATTGTATGATTCTTTATTAATCATACACCTTCAACTCTATAAAGAGGTTGCATGAACCACTTCATTCATAAACATATTGAAGTGTTTATTTACTGAAGTTGGTGATCGAATAAAATTAAGATTTCTAAACAAACTGTTGTTTTATTTATGCAATGTTGCCACTTAAGTAAATTCAATTACAATAATATATGCTAATTGCGTAGCATGTATGGCCAGTTTATTTAAATATCAATAAATGTTTAAAATTCTTTTTCATGTCAAATAAAAATAAAATTATATGAAAAACTAAATTTAAATATTAATTTATATTTAAATAGAATAAGTGAAATTGGCCATTATAATTTTTTTGCTAACTACTATTTTATGTTCTTCTAAGCAAAACATATTGCTGAAGAATGTTTTTAAAGTTAGTGAATGTTTTTGAAAATAAAATAACATTTTTTTGAAATTTGAAAAATTGAAATAAAATACAAAATAAAACTGTTTCTTACTTGTTATTTTAATATTAATGTACTTCCAACCTTGACTCATTTACTCTTCATGGTTATTTTAGTTTTTTATCTATCCTAAATGTTCTTCCTTTCCCTCAACTGGCAACACTGACTATTAAATCAGTATGTGTTTTCATGAATTGATTCGAGATAAGTTCAATGGCTGTTTTGTTTCAGAGCTGTTAATGTTCATATTCTCTTGCAAAAGTCATCTTAATCATCTCTTAAATATTGAGTGTTCATTGCTTTCGTGTCATAGTTATTCATCTTATTGAGCCAATTTAGACTAGACTAATTTTTCTGGCAGAAATCGACAGTTTGTAGGCGAAAGAGGTGAAGAGAGTAGTTTTTGGTTGGCAAAATTTTTAATCCAGCTACAACCCCGCATAAGCAGAACAAAACCAATACATACACACTTATGAAAAAACAGGTTCAGTGTCAAATATACAAAAAAATACTAACACATAAAAAGCTGCGTGTACGTAGACAATTTAATGCCAGAATAATTAATCCAGTGTAGTTTGGAAAGAACAAAAGTTAATCCGACTAAAAATTAGTCTAGTATAAATTGGCTCACTGAAAACAATCGATGCGAATACAAAATGATAATGAAGGTTTCATGAACATTACACGGTGCTACAGTGTAAAAAAACTTGGAAAACGACCTAGCGTGGGTTATTGGTCTTGTTGAGTACATTAAAAATTGTGTCAAAAAATTTCAGAAACACCCTCAAATTCAGAAATTATTTAAAAAAAACCGTTTTCAGTGATGTTCGTCAACTTATCGACCTGTAACTCAGTCAGTTCTTGTCCGATTTTAATTTTTTTAACAGGTTTGGAAAGAAAACTGATTACGCTTTAAAATTACGTGCATTTTTTATACATTTGTAAATTATAAGTATTGTTTTTGTTAAGAATATCTACAAAAAAAAACGAAAATTATAAACTTTTTTGATTTTAGTAACTTTTCATTGCTTATTTTAATATGAAAGCTTATACAAATTTATATTAGCGTTTGAAGAAAATTTAGTTCTTAACAAAACATGGTCTTAATTTTTCAAATCGGATAAAAATTGTATAAGTTATTCAACTTTTCATTAACACCTATTTTTAGTATTTTCTCCCTCCGCGCAAAAAATATGAATAAAACAAGTTAGAGTGCTATATTCAGCTGTGCCGAATTTTTAATACCCTCCACCGACTGTTCGAATATTTCAGGAGGGATATCTATATCCCTTTCCGACCCAAGCAATTTCAAAGTTGGCGGATTTCAATGAAATTTTCAGTATATAATAATTCGCCTTAGTATAACGTAAAAATTAACTTTTAATGTACATACAAAGCCCATGTCCTTAGAAACAGGACATACACATATGTGTACCTTGGGATTTCTCTTGGACAAAATATAAGCATTTTTTGGCAAAATTGTAGTTCACACGGCACTCGAAAAAAAATTGGAAAACCTCTGAAAATAAAAATAAAAAACAAAACTAAATTAAAATTTAAAGGGACTTAGGCCCGTGGGCCCCCTGAATCCGAAAAACGGTCCCGTCCACTTAGTATTATGTTTAGGTACTTGAATTAACGGTAATTTTACAAGAAAAAAACATTTAGAGTGGGCGGGACTTTTGGAGCCCTCTGGGGCAAAAAACGGTGCCCCCTCTAGTTATATCTATATTAGGGTACTTAAATTAAGGGTAATTTGCTCACGATTGTAAATATTTCGATTAAATTTTGTTTTTTTTAATGTTTTATTGACTATTTTTTCCAAAAATGTTCCTTGTTTTTGTTTGCGCAAATGACTTGTTACTTTAGGCGCAAACGATTTGTTTGTATGGTGCCAGTTCCATGCACATTCATTTCCGACAATCGCCCCAAAAGTAGTAAGCTGGTAAAATTCCGAACAAAGAATACAAAGGAATTATTCGGCGAGGTCCTCACCAAGCTCTTGCACCTAATCGCAGTTTTCTTACGCAAAATTGAGGTAGTAGAAACCCATATTACACATATGTGTAGGTACACATTGGCTCCCAAAAAACACAACAAATTCTTTGCGTATTTAAAAATATTTGCATATTATTTAAATATATGATGCTTTTGTTACAAAATAATAACAAAATCTTCATATATTTAGTGTAATTTAAACAAAATAATGATAATTCCATATCTTGTCTTCCGCACTGCGAAACATGATCATCTTTTTTGCACGCGGCCACACAAATACTAAAATATACCTCCCAAAAAATTATAAAACAACGATGAAGAGTTAACACATAATATGTAGAGACTAAAAGAAGTAAGAAAAGTAAGATATTTATATATAAACTCCTCTCTTCAAAAAACGTAAAATTTACCTACACGTTTGTGTAGCCAGGGCCGGAAAGGGATATGATGTCTATTTATTATTAATTTATCTTTATAAAAACAGACATCAGCATTAAAATTGGGTGGTTTGAGGTTTAGATCTATATTCAATTATTTAGCAATTTAAACTAGCTTGAGTAACAGTTTCAATTCAAATTTTGTTATGATAGCACGAAATTTTACAGCGTGATTTCCAGTCGAATAAAACAAATTTTTGCAAAATCTTATCTCATTCCGTGCCTTGTTCCACCATTTATGTTATTTTTTATAAACAAGTTATCATTTTTTTTAGGTGATGGTTCCACATTTTGATTCATAGCTCTGGTCCAACTGCACCGATTTTGCTGAATTTCAATCGAAAACTGCTTAGGATAACTGCAAGCAATTTGGCACCAAGTTTGTTCGAAAGTGAGCGTGTTTTCAACATACGAACAGATGGACAGACAGACATATGTTTGCGGTTTATTCGCTGACAAAAAACATCGCATCTGAAGAAATGCCTTGGTAAATGCCTTCAATACAGTTTTTAACTGCTTATACAGTTCTAGCAAATGGTATAAACCCTAAAGTATTTGTACAAGCTGTTCCAGTATGCTTAAGAAAACTAAGTCCGAAAAGGTTATAAGCCAGCCATTACCATAATCTTTCCCAATGATTTGGCATCATAAAACATTCCATAAACCACAAGACTGTTATTTTTGCCAAACAAACATCACTGGTTATCAATATAAAAATCGTGATAGCATTAAGTATGCTAATGTGTTAACTGTTACTAAGCCAGTATTAAGTGCAATTAAATGTAATGAAACATAAACATAAACAAAGTGATGATGAATCTGAAAACGAGGAATGTTGTATGGAATATTTACCAAAATCGGCTGAGCCACATTTTGTGTCAAATGCATATTTTTGCGATCTTCTGCGTGATTAAAAACTTTAGTAACTTTTGTAAATATAAGCCGATTTTAACAAATGATATCCCGTTTTTTTCTACACAAAATTATCTTTGTGCAAACAAAGATAGGTTTTCATAGAAAAAAATTAAAATAACTCTTGTTGAATTTGAAAAATTATGAAAAAAAATAAAAAAATTAGAAACTTTTGATAAACACTCGCCTAATTTCTTGGAATATATTTTTTATGAATACATTTTATAAAAGCTTACTTCTTTGCCTTTTCAAAACTGTTTAAAATTTTGAAATCGATCAAAAAATGTATGAGTTAGAGGTACTAATGTGCTACGACCTACCCTAAAACAGTTTTTTGAAAATAACTCAAAATTTTGAGGGTGTTTCAAATTTTTGAAAACGGTTTTTGTATGTCCTCACCTAGGCCTACAACCCCCACTATTTCGGTTTTCAAGTTCTGACAAAAAGTGTTTTTTTGTAGCAGTGTGTTATTATTAAGTTTTATGCAGATGCTTAAAATCTATATAAACATATACAAGTACAAGGCCTATATATTCACTTAACCATTGACTCATAAACGCTTAAGCCAAACGGCTACGGCTGGAGAATTGAATTTCGGTAGTCAGGTACCTCTTTTGCTAAGCAGATCCACAAAGCAGGTTTTTTTTTAAATTCGATCGCTACACTCACAATATTCTGTACGTAAAATTAACTGAAATTGTAATATAAAATAAATGAAAGTTCAATTAAAAACCGGTCTACCTATTTTTCATTTATTTTTAACAAAAAGTTCATTTAATTTTTACTGTCAAAAATTCAACACCATATTCCGTAAAATCAAATAAATATTCAGTTATTTTGTAAAATTTTACTGTCAAAAATTCAACACCATATTCAGTAAAAACGATTAAATATTCAGTTATTTATTAAAATTTTACTGTAAATTTTTAACTGTCAAATTGACCCCATATTCAGTAAAAACAATTAAATATTCAGTTATTTTATTAAATTTTCGTTTACTCCACAAAAGAGCCGAATTTCTAAAAAATTCCAGACAGACACCTGTCCGCTTGTTTTTCTTATGAGCGAGAGAGGGAGAATATTTTTATTTACTTACCCAGTTACACACGTTTGTTTTACTTTTGTTGTACTGACCACGTTGTTTACAGAAGAACTCTCAATTATAAGACACCAGCAGCATGACCGATATGGCTTCGCAATTATTTTACTTTTAAAATTTGATGTAGGTATTTAACTAAATTATTTTAACAAATAGAAAATGGGTATTGCTTACACAAAACAAGCAATTTATTTTTTATAGATAAGTAAAAATTAATTTTTGGTAGTAAAATTATATAAAATAACTGAATATTAAATTGTTTTTACTGAATATGGTGTTGAATTTTTGACAGTAAAATTTTATAAAATAACTGCATATTTATTTGTTTTTACGGAATATGTAGTTAATTTTTTGACAATTAATTTATATAAGATAACTGAATATTGATTTGTTTTTACGGAATTCGCGGTTGAATTTTTGACAGTAAAAATTAAATGAGCTTTTCGTTGCTTTAAATTACATTTTTATTTACTTTAACATAAAGAAGAATTTAACTCAATCAACGGACAATATTAACTGCAACTGAAAATCCGTATTAATATGCACTTAGTTTTTTGAATAACTGTTAGAATCAGTTAAAAATAAATTTGCTTGGAATTTTAAATGTTTATTTATTTAAAAATTACTGAACGGAATATTTCTTAAATAAACTACAGTCCGTTACTGTAATAATATTGTGAGTGTAAGAGTGTAAAAACGGATACCATATACTCACAAATAAAAGAAAAAAGAAAATTGAATTGTTGTCTTTTAGAAAAACATGCGAACAGGTTTGTAATACTTTTTTAAAGTTCGGCCTTTTTGGGAAGTAAATGGTTAAAACTTTGGGCCAAATTACAGCATTCGATATTGATCGAAATTCTCATTTTAATTATATTGTAATTTCGATCGATATCGAATAATGTAATTTGGCCCCTGTATTTTGGATTATAACAAATTCCTAACTTATGTAAAAAATACAAATACAGATTTATTACTTTTTCGTAATTCGAACTTTTAAGGAGCTGTTTGAGAAACTGTTATCGTCAAAATTAACCCCAACTTTAAATGCAAATAGTTGTATTCCTAACCACCAATTCGGCTTTAGAAGAGAACACAGCACAACTGAACAAACCCATCGAATAGAAAACGCCATAAGAAAAGCCTTTGACGAAAGAAAACATTGTTCTGCTCTTTTCATCAGTGTTTCTAAAGCTTTTAATAAAGTCTGGCATGAAGGCTTATTACATAAATTGAAGCTTAACTTACCAGTAAGCACACACAAGCTGCTAGACAGCTACTTAGTCGATCGAAAGTTTATTATTAAAGAAGGTGACTATTTAAGTTCTCCTCAGCCAATTGACGCTGGAGTCCCTCAGGGTAGCATCCTGGGCCTACTTTTATAGTTAATATATACCTCGGATATGCCAATAAACAACTATACCAAAACTTCAACATTTGCTGATGACACAGCTTTTCTTATTGTGCTCGAAAACAGTCAAGAAGCATCTCGATACTTACAGGATCATATATTTCAACTAGAACTGTGGTCAAAACAACGGAGGATAAAGATCAATGAGCAAAAATGCGTACATATTACATTCACATTGCGACGGGAATCATGCCCTACCCCTATTAAAATTCATAATCAAATAATACCCCAAAATTCGCATGTAAAATATCTTGGTATATATCTAGACCTAATTTTAACGTGAAAAAGCCATATGGAGGCAGAATTTACTCAAATAAAACAAAAAGCCATCCAAATTCATTGGCTTATTGGAAGAAACTCTGCACTAAGTATCGATTGCAAACTTCCTCTTTACAACTCCATCTTAAAGCCAATCTGGTGCTATGGATTTCAGTTATGGGACACTGCCTCGGCGTCTAATATCGAAAAAATTTAAAGGAGCCAAATTAAATTTCTTCGAATAATCACAGCTGCCGTTTGGTATTTAAAAAACTCAAATATTCACAAGGACCTCAATGTGCCATTAGTTAAAACTATGATTACGAAATATGCAGTAAAATATTTAAAAAGGCTTAGACTGCACCCAACTCCACAAGCTCGAAATATTTTAAATCATGGCGGCCACACTTGCTTAAGAAAAAGACACTCTGCAGCACTCACCCAATCAGAAGAGCGATAAGCACCTTCATACGTGAACAGTAACCGTGATGATGAAATTTTTTGTCTGGCACTGACAGGACATACAACAAAGTATGAATTAGGATAATATTCGTATAATATATGAAAATTCAATAAATAAATAATGAAAACAAAATCTTTTAAGGGGTGCAAATCATTTCTATGTCGGTACTTTTTTACAAAACAATTTTCTCCATTCATTGGCATAAACTTATTAAATCATGGGCTCCCACTACAATATTAAAATTTTTGGAACTTCGATGGGCAGAAAAAAAGTACCAGAGAGGGAAAATACTGCAAACGCAATTTCTTTTATTTACTTTTCTGTTATAGATGTGGGACTTTTTGAATTTTCTCTAATATTGAACTTAAAAACTTTTATATTGATTTAGGAAACAAAAAATTTTAGGTGCTCAGGACCTCAGATGAAAAATGTTGCGGCTTTTTTGCTAAAACCTAGAAACATAAGCTTAGGCATATAAATATGTCCGCGAAAGAAAGGGAGAGGCCGTAGAAGTAGCGGGTTAAGTTATATTATAAGAGGCCTCATGAAGTCGCTTAAAATCGCCATTTGTGCAAATGAGCATAAAACCCCTTTTAAAATTTTGTGCAATTTGTAACAACTATAATCCTAATCATCCATTTTTTCAATTAGATTGCTAACACCGTTACAGTCTGTGAACTTAAGGTGTGTTCAGACCAAACAAATATTTGACGAACAAATCCAAGAAAAGCGTGACCAGTAAATTGTTCAAACTTTTGCTTTATTTTTAACCTTATTTTATTTGTAAGACGAAAAATATATAATGTAATTTAGACGATTTGCAAAAGCAAACAATTTTTTAATCTATCTATGCATTTTTATTAACCGCCACAGGTGGAAAAGGGTATGTGTATATAAGTTTGTCATTCCGTTTGTAATTTCTACAATATTGATCTTAGAGCCTATGTCCGTCTTACGTTTGATAAGTGTTTTCCGGACTCCAGGTTGTTTTAAATTTATGTCACATAAAGTGACATAAATCAAAATAAATAAAATCGGTCTACAAATAGCTGAGATACGACCAAAAAACCACGACTGACTCTAATTTTTCCAAAAAAATCGCTTGTGGTTGTTGTTTTATTTTACGCATACAAACTTATACACATTTATGTATGTATGTATGTATGTACATGATATGTCGCTCAAGAAATAAACTCTTATGGCCAATTTTCAGGATTGATATTAAAACACATTTATTTTTAAAATCGTTTTAAATACAAAATTCTCTTCTTCACTAAAAAATTAAGTGGAACTTAAGTCACCGATGTGGAGCACTTAATTTCAACTTAAGTTTCCATTGTAATATTTTAGCAAGGTGGCCTCAATATCACAACAATACAACAAAAACAGGCAACAAAGCATTATCAGTCAGCTGTTTTTTCAGACCACCTTGTAAATAAATACACTTGTTTATATTTTTTTTTTGTATTAGTGCTACCATACTTTTATCTTAATTAAATAAGACTTTTCAAATAAAACTCAAAAAATCAATCTGCATTTAAATACGATTTAAGTTTTTATGAAAATTAACTTAATATAGATTTAAATCTAATCCTGAAAATTGGGCATTAGACTCAATATACATATTTTAATTTAACGCTTCTTCAGTAAAAGCGTACGCAGCCGAGTTGTCTAAGTTCCCGCCTGAGACTCGTGAGGTTGCAATCTGGTTGTCCCAGTTTTTAAAAAATAATTTTTTTTATTATTTATTTAAATTTTTATATCCTAAAAACGATTTTAAAATTATAAAACGAATTTAAAACATCAACTTTGGCAAAGGAGGTAACGGACTCATATAATTTGTTTTTGGATTTTGTCATATTCTTCGGCATGACGAAATGAAAAGTTGACGTGGCTCAATCAATATTTATTTATATCTAAAGAATGTTATTTATATAACTTTTTGTTCTTATCTCACCATGGTGAAGGGTTCATAAGATTCGGCACACACAAATTCATAAATTACCGAGGTATTTGCTGGTGTTTGCATGTGTACATCTCTAAGTTTCCATACGAAATAATAAAGGAACATTTTACTACCAAATAATCGTTTTAATACAAGTATGTGTGTGTTCATTTGAGTCTATGTATGTATGTAACTTAAGGGCTTTTGCATGTTTAAACGTAAATAAAGGTTTTTTTTATTAGTTTTTTGTTACTCTGCTTTGTTCATCGGTGTTTTATGTTTATTTTATTTTTATTTGGGGCCCAAAGGCATAAAAATGGCAAATTTTCTGGCATCGAGTTTACTCATTCGTTTGTAATTTAAATCAATTTTTTATAGACTAAAAGAAAACCAACATACATATATGTTCACTTTCACACACACAAACTCTTTTTATATAGACACGTTTATGCACATATAAAAGAGTATGCCCAAAATGATAAAAGGACCCTACCAAATTTAAATGGAAAATGTTGTTCTGCATGTGTGCATAAAATGGAGTTTTTTTCCTTTTAGCATATGTACGTATGTCATATATATCTGTATATGTTTATAAAAATTATTTGCATATACACGACTTTTTTTTATTATTATTTTATAAAAATACTTTTAACAGTCATATGCGGGTAAATACATATTTGTTTGAACCCTGCAGGAAATGCCACTAGTGAATCTGTACTAGTTCACTATTGACACATTCACCAGGACAAGTAACTTACTTTACCTCAGACAATGTTATTTTTTATAGACATTTAACATGTGCGTGTCATTGGAAATCTACTAATGACTTTGGTTCTATTGACTAGGTAGTTCTTTTGGGAACATATGTAGACATTGGAACCAAAGAATCGCCAGTACATTTTAGTAAATCTTGTCTACACTTTCGGTATGAATACGAATTCTTAACAATATTTTTTGTAGGAATGATATTTCTATGTTGTAATAAATGAAATTATTTTCATATTAAAGGCAATTTTAGCAAATGTAGTGTAATTTATAATAATAGTCGACAAAACTACTGACTTATGGCGTTTTCTTTTCTACAAAAAATGTCACATTTTATTCCAAAAAAATGCAATTTGGTGTCCGTTTCTTAAAAATGCTTTGCTCTCTAAAAGGGCAGCTTGTTTTATTCTAAAAAATTCACTCTTAAATGTCATTAGGCATTGCACTTTACGCCCCGTATAAATCGAGTGTTGATAATGACCTGTAAAAAGATGGCTTCTGTTTATTTATGGGGTTACCAGACGAGGTTGGGGAAAAAATTGCCTCTTATCAGGACAGTAAAAATTTTAAGTTTTAATAGTTATTTTTGCTATTATTTTATAGTAAAAACAAAAGAAAGCATTACATTTTTAATGGTCAGTGGTATACAATTTAAATGAATTCGGTGTTATTATATTATTTTTGAAAAAACGGCAAACTGGCAAACTGGGTATTTACTTGTTTAAATATTTTATGAAAAATAAACTAAAGAAACTGGAATTTCGTCATTCATTTTGTTCATTTATTTATTTAATATCAATTTATTAACAAATTTGGGTTTATTTATATTTTTTTTTTATATTTTGAAGGGCACCCTTTTTGATTTATGTACATATTCTTTTTATATGTTGAAGAACAAACTATTTGTCAGCTGTTAAAACGGGGCGATCCAATTTTGTGTTTTGTTCTCGTCAAATAACAAATTGCAGTATTACATGTTCGGCAAGACATTTTATACATGCACCTTTTAAAATGTGGTATTTTTTTGTAGAAAAGAAAACACCATTAAAGACACTTGCACCCAGGTTTCGTTCAGAGCACAGATTACTTAACAGATATGTTACAAGTGACGTGTGAAAAAGGCCGAAATCAGTGGCGAAAGCAGCTTTCGAAGAAAGAGTCAGAAAGCTTTTTTTTGTGTAGTGAAGTGGCAGTGTTTTAAAACAGGCCGCAACAGTCAACACAAATGGCGTGATCAAAACAAAAATAATAAAACACAAACCACGTTAAACAAATGCATTAGTTCAACAAACGTTGTGTCTTGTGCAAGAAAAATTTATAAAGGAATATTGTTTTGTTTTAATGTTATTTACTTTTGATAATTTTAGTTAGGCTCGAGTTCATCAAATTTAATTTTCATTACTTAAATATTATTTACTCGTGCTGTGGTATACTTAAAAGTGAATTTTTACGACAGTCTTGCAAATAAATCTCAATTTAATAAATTTGTATTCATCGTATTGCAGCATAAAAGATAATGCAAAGTCTGGGATATTACTAGGAAAGTTTTATTTCAGAAAGTCTGAGTTTATGGGTGAGAGGGGAAAAAGGAACAGCATGTTCTCTTCCCCTCTCGCCACTAAACTCAAACTTTCTGAAAGAAAACTTTCATAGTGTGAACCCAGACAAAGAGAAATGCGAAAAGGGCAGCTTTCAAAGAAAGAATGCAAATAAGCAAAATCTTCTGTCTCGTGACATATCTGTTTAGTAATCTGCACTTCAGGGTATGTGTTCATTTATGAGCACAAACAAAAATACGGCAACTACACTATGTTTATGGCAACACTATATTGTTGTCGTACACAAAAAATTGTTATTTTTATTTAATATCAGCAATATTATAGTTCTTTCAATGTTTACCGCAATTATAAATTTGAGTATTGTTGACTGAAAAATAATAATTTTTCTAACAAATAAATAATGATAACTTTGAAAACAGATTATATTACTCACATAAATTTCATGATTTTTAATGGTCATAGCATGATAACTTTCTATACATTAACCATAATATGTTTAAGATACAATCAAAATATTTTTACCCTAATATTATTGTGATATCGCCATTTGTAAAATGATTTTGCATCAGTTGTGTCGTTTGTTTTAAATATGCCTATCGAATTATTTGTTATTTAATGGTTAAACAATTAAAAAAATACCCATTAAAAAAACAAGTTTAATGAAATTAAAAAATATAAAAAAAATTTATTTACATTAAAAAAAAATTGTAAAGTGCTTCAAAATAAAAAATTTATGTAAAAAATAAAACAAGTTGTTTTTTATTGTTACAAAAGTACTAATTATTATTAACATGACAATAACATGAGTTGTACTTAAAAAAATTGCAG
Organism: Pollenia labialis; assembly: GCA_949318255.1. Classification (NCBI taxonomy): domain Eukaryota; kingdom Metazoa; phylum Arthropoda; class Insecta; order Diptera; family Polleniidae; genus Pollenia; species Pollenia labialis. The sequence goes on from OX439141.1 coordinate 151,407,711, forward strand.
TGGATGGAGTCGGATTTAGAGTTATTTCTTGACAACTCCACAGCCCTGCAAAAATGATGCGAAAAATAAACGTTTTATGAAAAGAGCAACTGTTGTGCAAAATTGGACAGGTTTTTGTAAAATGGGCATATTTTATTTACTTTTGTTTTTTTCTGAACTTTTTAAGATGAAACTTTTTGTTTTCAAAAGAAGTTTTATAAAACAATTTTAAAAGAGGACATATTTTAAAGCTGATATTTTCTATGCCTTTTTGGGAAAAATAACGTGCTTTTGTAAAAAAGTCCTTCTTTTTGTACATATTTTTTTTCTCTCTTCTTCAATCCAAGACCTTTTCTATAAGTTTTTTTTAGTTGGTACTTTTTTGGGGACTTATATTTTGGAAGGGAATTTTTTAAAGGAAAAACTAATTTTTTTCAGTAAAATAATATAAAAACCTTTTCTTGAAAAAGGAACTTTTTGGTAGAAAAGCAAAGACACAAGAAAAAATTGGGTTTTTTGTGAAACAGTAATTTTCTTTTAAAAAATCTCTTTTTTTCTGAGAAAATTTAAACTTTTTATGGACATTTGAAATTTTTTTTTTAACACACAAGATTTTTTGTGAAATATTCACAAACCACAATACTAATTATTATTCACAAAAAATACATTTTTGATGGAAGTTAAGTTTTTTTGTGACACATTTTCTTTTCAGTACATTATTAGTTAGATGTTTTGTCGAGTTTTGATGTTTTTGGTAAAATTTTAAAAATTGTCCAAAATGTAAACAAATTCCATCAAATTTCATCCGCCTATCTCCTACCGTTTTCTTGGATTTCGAGATAATCTTCCAGAGAAATTGTATATTTAAAAAATTAAATATAAATTATAATTTTTTTAATAATGAACTATTGAAATATTGTTTAAAATCACTTCATATTGCCTATTGCATACCTATCCCATTGAAAGTTCCAGTATTTTTTTTGTAATTTAAGTAATTTGATTCTTCTCTAAATTGCTAAACTTATTATTAAACTTAAATGATTTTGTTATTCGTGCTTAATTCCCAATATTTATTTTTGATAAAAACACTGAAATTTACTGTTGATGGGATAAGCTATTCCTATGCGCATTTCACTGGTTGCTTAGGCCAGATCATCAGGAAACTTCATCCATAAAGATTTTAGAAAAACTAAAGATATTAAACTAAATAAAACTGTTAAGCGTATAAGAATTACAGAAACAGTTCTATTTCTAACAATATCAAAGTTTAAACAAAATCATCAACAATAAACAGTGAGTTTATTTTATGGGAATTAAGCACGAATAACAAAATCATTTAAATTAAATTTTGTATTCCCACGAAAATTATTGTGATAACTTATTTTTAAACTTTTTGTTAGAATTTAAGATTTAGTTTTTATTACAGTTTTATTGCATGAAATAATTTAAAAGTGCTCCATCTAAACACTTCAGTTTCGCAAAAGGCTATTTGTAGTCTCGAGAACTTTTTTTTTTCTGTTATCGTGGACTAGACTGACATGGTTTTTAAGGAAAACACGTTTAAATGTTCTAAATACAATATTTTTGCACAACACAAATTTGCCCCGTCTCACAATTGCAAATGAAATTTGTTGATGTACATGAACATGTTAAAAAAAAACAAACAAAAAAAAGAAGAAGTGAATGAATAAATTAATATGAATAAAAAACTGAATAAGGGAGAGAAGATGGGAATGGTGGGTGTATGGTTAAGTCAGTGAGGCGGTTGGAGAGACGGTCAGTCGTTTCGTACTACATAGTTTTTTTTTATGATTTTAAGAAACAATAATAAATTTATGAAATCATGTCTGTGTTTTACTTAAGCAAATATATTTGCTTGTTTATTTTTGTTGTTGTTATATTTAAGTTGCTGTTGTTGTTGGTAGCTGGTTTATTTTTATTTAAACTAAATTTTTAAATTCACGCTGGGCGCTTAAAGTGTTTACAGTTTCTAGCGAAATTTATAAAATTGCTATACATTTTACTATTTCACACAAATTTTTTTCTTATACATATTTACATATTTTTTTGGAATATTAACTTTGTATGGTTAGCAGTTTTGTTGCATAAAAAGCTTTACATATCCTTACATACATACATACATTTACATAAAAGTGTATATCTGTATGACTGTGTTCTATGAAATTCCTAGTTTTAATCCGTTTTCATACCCACACCCTCATATCGCTTGGGAAGGTACTATGCGTCTGTCCTAATATGCGTAACACATACAATTATTTAACCTTTAAGTAGATCGAACGACTGGGAATAACTTTCTGAGCCGATATAAAGATTTTCGTTCGGTTGGCTGGTTGTATGTCCATTTAATTGGTTCGGTCCCCATATAAAGACATTGAGGTATTTTAGTTTTTTGTAAACTGCGTTGCCATTTGTAATCAGATTATAACATATTGCATATCGTTATTCATAGCTTGTCTATAGCTTAATTTTTGTATATGGTGAATTTTTAATACAGCAACTTATTCTGGGCGCCACTCATGGCTCCTCTGATCCTTTCCCCCCGAATGACCAATTTTGTACACGTGACAAATGAGCCCTTCTAAAACATTGTGCGTCCGTCTAGCTTTGAATATACTTACTTTTATGCCACGCCCTGCAATTTCTTTTAAACATACATATGACATTAAACCAGTTCAATCAACATACAAAACAAAGAAAATGGCACTAGTCACGCTCTATAATGAATATTCTATCAAAGCAGTCTGTTGAACTTCAAAAGAGAATTTTGACCATCCGTCCAAAATACAGCACTTTTTCTGCCGAATTCTAAGTCCGACTTAAATTTCTGAAATTATTTTATGCAAGTTTTTTTTTTGCTAATAAAATAAAACAAAAAGTTTTCAAAGAATTATCTGATTATCTTTTTTTTATGATAGAAGTAACTTTAACAACTTTGACTGAAACAAAATATCGGCCAAATGCTCACTACGGCTTCGGTGGCATACCTCTATCCTATTGTCCATATTTTCGATGATTTTCCGATAAAATTGAGATACGTTAATGTGCCGAATTATCTCATCCTTTAGATCTTGGCTTATTTACGTACACTTTTTATTTTAAATAACCCTAAAGAAAGAAGTCCAACGGTGTCAAATCAGGTGATCGTGAGACAACACGGCCATTGATTTTCTCGGGCAGAAGATCCATTGTTTCGATGGCTGTGTGACAAGTGGCACCATCCTGCGTCTAAATTTAAATCTTTAGTAAAAATTCGCATCAGTTATTTCCGTGAGATGTTCAATTTTTGGGCACGACGACGAGTCGAGGTTGACGGCCCTTCTGACACACACTTTCGCGAACAACAGTAATGCTTTGGGCAGAATAAACTGTGCGAGTATATCGCATTTCCTACAGACGCGGTTTAGTGAAATTTAAGCAAAGTTCTCTCGATTGTGGACACATTTGGTTGATAATGCTGACAACAACAAATCACGAAGTGCACGAAATGCATTTTGATTTGAATGTCCATTTTCGTTAAAGGCTTCAACAATCTTTACACGCTGCTCCATTGTGGTTGAATTTCTCAAACACTGGAACAAAAAAATGGCAAATTAAGTTGGTCAAAAAACTGAACTTTAAGGTGTGACTCATAATTAACATCGTGCATTATGGTTATATTATGTTATGGACCACCCTTTATAACATTAAATAAATGATATCCAAATTATCCATGATTGCCCATTGGTCCCGAATGGGGTGCACTTTTTAAATGAATTTGTTAATATTGTGCTGAGGGGTGTCAAATGGTAGGGCTTGACCGACTATATTTTCTTAATAGTGTTTTTGCTTGTAGTTGTTAAAATCACAACTTCATCAACGATTTCCTTAAGCTCCTCGTATCGAGAACACAAAAGTAAATGTTGTTATTGTACTGACTGTGGCTATTTTTAAAAAACTTTTTGCAACTGTATTTTAAGATTGTTATGTTTTTTTTTTGTTGTCTAAACTTAGTTTGTTTGGGTGTTTGTAAGTGTGTGTGTATGTGTATGAGTATTGATTTGCTCACTTTTTGCTTTACAAAATTTCATTTGAAAATAAAGTACTTAATTAACGTTATTTGCTGTAGGTTTTCTTGCTTATGTTAATATACTTATGTATGCATTGCATTGCCGAATATTCTTCTATTTAAAGACATGCGTATTCCTTTTCGCTAAATTAAAGTGAATATTCCCCAAATATTTTGTTAATACGGTGAAAAAATACAAAAACAAATATTATAAAAAATACGTAAAATTAAACAAAAAATATTATTTTAAAAATTTTTATTAAAAAAATATTTGTGTTGAACGCAAAATTAAATCTTCTCTTGGTTAAATAAAAAACAAAAAAAACTAAGAACTATTTTGCCGGCACTGGATGTGTCAGAAGCTAAAAGACCTAAACATATATTGCAGTAAATGTCAAAATTATATTTGCTTTAATGATGAGCGAAATTTTTTGTACATATTTATTGGCGGCAATTTATGTTGCAATAATATTTAATCCATTTTCGTGGACAATTTAGGCCATGTCAGATAAAACTTTTGCTTCGCGTTGCGTTAGAGTATCGCTTTGACATCCAATATGAAATATTCATACTTATACGAAACATGTCCCATAAAACACTTTTAACGCAGAGCAAAGCGAAAAGTTAACCATCTCTCATCTTTTTGCGCGCTTTAACAGTCTGCTAGTTAAATTTTTTTTATTTATTTATTTTTAACAAACAATTCGTGTGTGATGTCAAAGTGTTTATTGTGACACACACCTTTTGCGTAACGCTTTTCTGTAAGAAACGTCACGCAAAGCGATGAAGTTTTATCTGACTAACATAAAACGCCAAATTTGGTTGTCAATTGAAAAACGAAGCAAAAAAAGAAAAAAAAAATAGAAGAAAGAAAAATTGAGAAAGAAATTAAATTTGTAAAAGGGTAGCAAATTATAATTGTCGTAAAAGAATTAAATTAAAGAATTTAATAAACACTAAAGTAAAATTACAAAAATTCATTTTATTTATATAATTTGTTCTTATTCGATCTTTGTTATTTAAATTTATATTAATTTGTTTAAGTTTGAGTTCTTTTTTATTTAAAAATAATAATTTTACTTTAACAAATTTAAATAAAATTAATATTTTTATATATAAAAAGACAAATTAATATACATTTAAATAATAAAGTCAAATAAGAAAGAAATTATATTAATAAAAAATTTTTTGCAAGAAAGCGCCAGGTTTTAAAATGCACCTTCTTCCTTGATTTTTTTTATATTATGATTTAACATAAATACGTTTTCCCATGCCGTTAACATAAGCTGAGCAATAAGAAATATTGCTCTGTTTTACTGCCGACGTTATTAACAACATGCTGAGATATTTATCTTTAGTGTAGACGTGGGGTAACTCCAAAAATAAAAAGTAGAGTAAATTAGTAATGTTTAAATAATTGATTTGAGTTGGCCTTATTTTGGTTTCTATATTCTGGCTGGTAGCTTCTGAAAAAGTGTAAATAAAATTCAAAACCTATACCAATTTTTTTTATTTTTTAATCAAAAATATTAAAATAATAGAAAAACAAATAACATATAACAGTAATACATATAACAAAATTAAGAAATTTTTGAAAAGTGGAGTTGGGTCTTTTAGCTTCTGACACATCCAATTTATGAAAATTTATGTTAAACGTTCCTAGATTTACTCTTATTTAAAGCAGCTGGAACGGGTCAATTAAATCATCAAGATAATTCCAATTTCATTACAAAAATTGGATAGGCATTCGCTGCGGTGTACCACCGTAGTGGATTGAAAAAAGTATGTCATCTATCGGCAGTCAATTAAAAAATTTTATTGAAATGCATTAGACATTTCAAGAAACTCGGAGAGATTTTTTCTTCAGCTTATTATAAAATAATTACGTTTGGGAAGCTAGAAAGTTAAATCCATTAAGCAACGAATGTAAATGTTTAACAATACTGTGCTCTTTCGCAAATTTTAACAAGCTGGTCGTTTTAGCTAAAATAAAATCTAATTTAATGAACAATTAGAGTACGTTAATTATGTTCCAATAGTAAATGCATGATATTCTATGCCCTAGTTATAAACATTTAAAGGGCTCCACCCAGCTAGCATTTTGTATCATAATCTAACTATTTAGGAATCAGCTTCAAGAGCAAAATGCCCGTATATGAGCTCATTTATCAATCATAAATAATACTCTCGTTGTGAGAAAATGGTACTCTACCGATGAATCACCCGAAAGAATCATTTGTGATACAATTTTCTGATTCATTTTTGATCAATTTAATGGTAGTTTTTATAATCATTTTTTAATCGTAAACTATAAAGTTCTTGATTATATTTCATATCATTTTTTAATTGTCATGTTTTTTTATTTTTTCTCCGAAAATTATTCGAACCAGCTTTATTTGAAATCAAACAAAAGTTACCGGTTTTTCGCAAAGAAGAGTAGAAACAATTTTTGCTTATATTTATGTTCATTAATTAATAATTTTTGGGCTTCTTTTTTAGCCAAGCTTCTTATATCATTTGGCAAAAACAAAAATTCTAAATATTTAAAAAATCATTATTGTTTAATTGGCCCTTTGTTCCTTATAGGAACCCCAGGCCAAATTTAAAATTTTCTTTTTGGCAGAAACGCCTGTATATATCGTTTGATATAGAGAATAAACAAACTCAAGCTTCGTATTTGATTTTTTATTTCTTTATCTTATGTCCTTTTTAAAGAGCTTAATATTTTTCAAGAATACTTATTTTAAATAACTTTTTTTTAATAGAAGTATCTATAATTTTTAGCAAAGTTAACACCAAATAAAAGGGAAGGCTCTGTAAAATTTAAAAAAATGATTTCTTCAGTTCTTGAACTAAAATAAAAAAAAAAATTAATTTTAAAAATATATCCCTCCCTATCCTTCAAAGTTAGCTTTAAAAATTCGAAATAATATTGATTTTTTTCATAGTGTGATTGTTTTTTTTTTTACAAATTAATTTTTATGTAGATCTTGGATCTTTCTATAGTTCGCAAATGCGAACGCGAATATTCGTAGGCCCCTAATTATATATAAGGTTGGGCGACGAATATTCAGGTACATGGTTTTGGCAATTGTTCAAGATTACCAGGCTGTTAGGACTCATAGTATAGGGGCTCTGTTTAAAAATGCTTTTTTATATAAAAAACTTTAATTTAAGAAGGGAAATAAGCTGAATATGAGATTACTGAAAATAAGATATTATTTTGACAATTTTATTTTTTTATATTTTATTTATTTATTTATTTCGAAAAATAAAAATACATAATTTCTTATAATTTAGAGTATTAGAATCAGACTTGTTCCCTTCATTTTCCTTAAAAGAAAAAATCTGTCCTTTTATTCCTACGCTTGAAATTTTCCGATAAAATCCCTACAAAAAGGGAAAATTTTCTACTATTGGCATCACTTAGCTGGGCATACACTTATCAAAATTACCTAGCAAGCGCTATGGTGGTATTAGTGAAAAATTTCAATTTTTCGAATATCGAATAAAACGGTTATTTTAGTAAAATAAACAGGTTAATTTAGAAATCTGTAATTTATATACGTTTTCCTTACTTTTGTTATAAATGTACCCGTAATTTAAGTATTTTTCTAATTGAATATTTGGCAAACTTAAACTTTTTATAAAAAATGTCAAAACAAAATGTAACAAAAGTCAAAAAACATTATGAGCAATGTAAATACAAATCACTTATATATGATCAATTTACCCATAATTCCGTGGTAAACTTTTTTTGTTTTCATTTAAAAAATTTTTTAGAAAATTCTAAATTTATTTAAACTGTTATGCCTTTTCTTCTCTTTATTTTGTTTTCAAATTAGTCCGGGGAATAAAGACAAATAAATGTCAAACTTCGGAATATTTAAGAAAAAGCTGAAATTTTGCACAGAAATCCTCATCGATCCATGCGACGATAAAGTATGTTAGGCGGGGTCAAAGGTCAAGAAATCAGGTTTTTCATAAAATCTCGCTAACTGTAAACTTTATCGAAAAAATACTAGTTACCAAATGTGTAGCTTAGGAAATTAACTACAAAAACATTTACGGTTTTTAAAAACGTACAGTATGCGAACCAACGTCACACAGTGATATATTTTTGATAAAAATGAAAATAATACTGGATTTTCTAAACGATTTGTCCGATTGGAGCAAAATTTCTGATGTCAATTAAGGAGTTGCATTCAAGTTGAAGTTTTCGATTTAGGGTCTTAAAACATATCGGGAGGGCCACCATAGGTTCCAAAAGCTGGTCACCAGGTTAAAATACCTGATGAGGCAGCAGTGAAGAATCATTGCTAAATTTACAAGAACATATCAACGTCTTCAATGAATAAAAGTGAGGGTTGATAATGCTCCGGAAACTACAACTAACAACAGCGATAATGTGAACTAGAGAATCTGATCATTTTCTCGAAATGAAACACAGGATGGTCTTCGTATGCCACTGTTATTAAAAACCCACAAACCAAAAACATAAAATAAGCTTAAATATATAAAAAAAATAACAAAAAACTATGCTGCTTCTAAAATTAGACAAAATTAAATTTGCACTAAAAAATGTTTTTAATAAAAACAAGTAAGAAAGTATAGTCGGTAAAGCCGGACCAAATAATACCCAGCAATCATGTACCCGCCAGAACAAAATTAGGTTATGACGTTAAGATTCATGATTAAGTTCTTTGTGCCGAATATTATTTAGATATCTTCATCTGTATGAAATTAATCATACATCTATATGAGATAAGATGATTTTACGATAGGAATTTATATGGGATATATGATTAACTTTGGACCTACCAGCACAACATTTTGTAATGACAACGAGGCAAATGTAGAAATTATTGTAGCCAATTTTTTTTTGTCAATACCAACATTTGTAAGGAAGTTATGGCATTAAAAGCAATTTTCGGGGTAGTAATGGAATCTGTGGTCAACTATTTATATACCGATTCAAATTTAATATGGAACGATTATTTAGATTGCATTCGAAAAAACTTGGACTAAATTTAATCTAAATACCAAGAAGCTGGAATGGGAACTGTGGAAATTATGAAGCGATTCACACCATTTCCAAAAAGCTTAATCCTTTTTGAAATGCATTTGTCATTTTGCAAGTCAGCCAGCCATCTGGACGGACGGACATCGTTTTATTATATTTTTTCTCGACATGTAATTCTTTTACTAGGGAGTTGGTAGCATAAAAGGTCTGTCTGTATATCTATTTAAATTTTGGTCGGTAACACTTGCTTAATTCGACAAATTATGTGGTTAAATTTAAGTTTTTTTCTAAGTTTTCTTTAAACATTTTCATTTATTTCGTCTTAATGCGTTTCTGTTTTTACTTTTCTATCTTATTTAATTTTATAGCTTTTCAAAAGTTTACTTCTGCTGTAAAAAACTATTTATTAGTTTGTTTTTTTTATGAATGTTTTTAATTTTTTCTCTAAATCATTCAAGGTTGTTTTTTAATGCTAATGTTTTTATTAAGAAAACTTACCTCGACAAAGCTGTAAAAAATAAAAAAACAATATATAATTTCTTTCATATTTCATAATTTTATTATTTTATTATTTTTTCCATTTTTCTATTATTATATAAAGCATGTTTTATTTAATAAAATGAAATATAGAACAAAGACAAACAAACAATCAAGAAGAAAAAGTAATTTAGCTGTTACTTATTGCAAAGAGCGAAAGAATGTGGGTGGAGGAGTGTCCGTATTAAACTTCCGCTTTTTTATGGTTTCAAGAAAGAGTGTAATATATTCGTTTTTCGCTTTTTAACACCGGAAATGAAAAACTTAACCATGAATAGCAGCAGCCAAAAAAGTGACACTCCTTTCTAAAAAAGGAAATACAAATAAAAATGGAGAAGTAAAACAAAATACTAAATGAAATGAGAAAATTGCAAAAAAAAAAGAAAACCAAAGTGAGTTTGGCACAAATAAAAAACGTTAACAAAAAAAAAAAAAAAATCACATTACGGTAATAAAATGAAGCAATTTAAAAAAAAAAAAAAAAATTTGGTGAAAGTTTTTAGTATTCTTTACAAAAATTTGAAGTACTATATTTCTAAAAATTCTAAATTTTTTTTACACCACAAGAAAAAACATCGATTTTCATATTATTTTTTTACTTTTTTAGTTGTACTAATTGTGCTTTAAGTTTTAAAACTTAAGAAGTTTAGAAGACAACAATACATATCGATCTGTAAGGTCAGATCCGACAACTAAACTACATCGGAAGAATAACAATATAATCGCAGAACTACATAGGGGGAACTACATTGACTCTTGGCAAACACGTAGACTAATTTGAGCTGCGGCAACGGCAACTAGGATATATGGATTGCCAAAAATCCACAAACCCTAAACAACTTTTCGACCTATCGTGTCCTCAATACAATTCCCTTGCTACAATCTTTCAAAATACGTTGGACAAATATTAAAGCATATCATTTCAGATATAATATAATGTTAGGAATTCCTCGCAGGTAAAAACACAATTACATACACAGAATAAATGTTTGCAAAAAATTATTCAATTAAATAATTAATTGGTGTACATTAATTATTCAATTAATTTTTTTTTTGCTGCAATTAATTTTTTTAATCAAAACCCATAAAATTAAATGTTTGTGTATATGTGGTGTATTTTTTGTTTATGCAATTAATTTTTTAATTGACTAAATTTATGTCCCATGACTCGAAAATACAAATCCGTTAATTGATATGATCAATTCCTTTGCAGGGGCAAAATTAGTTAAATATTTAATTGTCTGAACGAATTGTTTAATTGAAGTCGATTTTCTATATTTTCTGTGTACCATGTAGCTCAACGAAAATGAAGTCTTAGTACCCTGCGGGAAATTTGTGTCAATTGGTCCAAGCGACTGGTCCTGGGATTTGTGAAAATAGAACAAGTACAAAAAGAATGGACTCATGACTAGTGAAAGAAGAACCAATCCCTTAATTGGTTTATAAAGAACAAAAAGGTAGAAAAAGTTATGAATTACAGAACAGTAATCAGCGGTGATGTGACACATTTTTTGGTAATTTCTAAAATTTGGCTCTTAAATTAATTTCTTGGACTAGTTTTATTGAAATAATGCTACATTGTATTTAAATAATACTACTTTTTAGTAACGGACACTAAGCAGGTTCATTGAGAATAGGTCTGTGATTGGTCAAATAGTGTCAATTGACCCCCTCCAATGACAACCCCATGTAAAAGTGATAGGTCTTATTCATATAAAGTGTTAGAACTGGAACCGGTCCCTACCACCAAAGACCTATCACGGGACTACTTCAGTGTCAGTTCGCTTCCCTCTAGGGTATCTTTTCGCTCTTTACAAATATTCCAGTCTATACGGCAATTAAAAATATAATGAAAAAATGGGACAAAATTAAAGAATTTACAAAGATGCCAAGCTCTTGATTTCTACAAATCCTCAAATTCTGCTTAACGGCCAATAACTATTTTGTGTATGAAGAAAAGTTATATAACCAGATCTTCGGCATGCCAATGGGCAATTCTTTCTCGCCTGCTAAAGCAGATATAGTACTTGATTGACATTGAATACATAATCAAATATGTAGACGATATATTAGCCATAATTAACATCAAGGACAAAAATATTATATTGAACAATTTCTATAGTCGCCACCCCAAAATTATATTTAGTGCCGGTTCACACAAGTCAAGTTTGACTCGTCAAGTCTTGACTTGTGTGAACCGGCACTTACAGTAGAACTTGAAAAAAATTGTGAAATTGCGTACCTTGATACCAGAGTACGTAGAGAGCAAGATGTGATTAAATGACTGGTACGCTAAGGAGACTTTACCTGGTAGAATAATGCGACACAACCCAACAACCAGATAATCAATACAGCCAAAAATTTTATATCAAGAATATTAAATATAAGCGAGCCGCAATATCATAGCAAAAATATCCACAAAATCTCAGAAATATTAATTAGCAATAATTTCCCTAAACAATTAATAAAAACACTTATCAACGATACACAAAAACATCAAAAATGATGACAACCATGAAAAAAACAAACATTTTTAAAGTGTAAAATACATACCTGGCTTGACGGATAATAGACACATAAGAACAAAAACAAAATCAGAACAAATAAACTTTGCATACAAACCAAACTCAACTTTAAGTGCAATATTTTCAAGAGTTAAGGCGCCAATAGAAAAACTACAACAAAGTAATGTTGTTTACGAAGGAAAATGTAATGGAAGGGACGATCAGAATTGTGACTTAATTTGTATAGGAACAATAAAACGCTCACTTGAAAAGAGAATGGGAGAACATCAAAATGACATATTAAAGAGGAGAGAAACAAGTGCATTATCATTTATATAGCCAGTCCAGTGCCGAGGTCCCAGAAACATCTGGCTCCCAGGGGCCAGATAAGGGTCTCTTGTCAGGCATGCTCAACTTTGAAGAAAGAAAAACCTGTTAATGTGTATTAAGGTTTTGTTTTAATGCGCTAAATTCCCATTGTGTACTATTGATAAACTTAAATTTATTGTTGGTTGTGCGCATTTGACTGGTTGATTAAGCCAGATCATCAGGAAACTTTCTCCAAAGATTTTAGAAAAACTTAAGATATACAAATACAACTGTTAAGCGAATAAGAATTATAAACCTCAGTTTTACTTGTAACAATATAAAATCTTATTTCACTGCCACTTGCATATTTGTTATGAAAGTTTTTCTTTAGAGTCAAAAGTTCATTATCAAGATTGCGTTTTACTTCAGCCGTATAACCGGTAGAGGCTGCACATGTATCCCCATAGAATATCACACCAAGTGGTAAAATATTCCCAAGTTCGCTGTAGCCCTGTGAATATATTCCATGGGGAATCACAAGTTTGTCTTAAGACAAAAATTTGTCTTACCCGAAGTGTCATAATAAGACAGAAAGAAGTTTTTGATAAAAAATATAAAAAACAACAATAATGTCAAGCAGTGTTGCCAGAAATTTTTTACTTTTTTTCGTTTTTTTTTGTGAAATTAGCAAAAAATGGTTATCAAATTCTTAAAGACTAATGATGTTTTCTTTTTTACAAAAAAAATTTGCCTTTTTTTAAAAAAATTCAATTTGGTGTCTTTTTCTTAAAAGTTTTGCTCCCGAAAAGAGTGGCTTCTTTTATTCTAAAAAACTCATGCTTTTCGGGAGCAAAATTTTTTAGAAACGTCTGTTTCTAAAATTTTTTTAAAAAAAGGCACATTTTTTTGTAGAAAAAAAAAACACCATAAAAGTCATAATGACTTTTACCCTACGTTTCCACATGCAACTTATTACTTGCAAGTAGTGTATACGTATTGCACTTGCTTGTAAAATCGGGGCGGGGGTTAAGAAAGACCGTTGTATGTTCAACTGATGAAAGATATTTTGTAAGAAATATCATTAATTTTTAGCATTTTTAAAACTAAGCTTGCAAATTTTGCGATTTTTTAGTGCTTTTATTTTAATAGCGACTATTTTATTATACGTGACGGCCATGAGCACCACTACCCAGAGGTTTTTGTGCAGCCCAAGTGTCTCACCATGTCAGGTTAGGGCTACGTATAAAGCCCATTACCCTGCCCAGTGAAAAATCATAACTATCAGTTGGGCCCACTATTTGCCCCCCTGAAAAATTTACGCCTAGAAGTCCCAAAGGCGGGACAGCAGAAGAGCATATGTTCCGACGTTTCGTCCTCCAACTCATAGAATCTGCATATTTTGGTAGATGTATTACCCAAGTTAAACTGATATCTATCTTAAACCACAGTGCCCCGTGAATAGGCCAACAAGCAGTCTAAGTTCCGCCTTCTCAAGCAGCAGAAACTTGCCTGCCCTGGTTTCAAAAATCTTTTGGACTGTCTTATTCCTGAAGTGGACGCCAATACGAGAAGGAATTTGCGATCGGACCATTTTTGTAACGTCCCCCTGATGTGACCCACAGGGACGTCTAAGAAAGGCTCTGGTCCTATAAATGAACGACGGGCGCACCTGTTTGCCAAGCAATCAGCCCATTGATTGCCCGCATGGCCGGGAACCCAACACAAATTCAAGTCATTTTGCTTCCCTAACTCATTCAGAGACGCAAAACAATTTCAAAGAAGAAAGTGCCCTTAGGGTGGCCTGGTTATACGACATTATATTAAGTCTCAAGCGCCTTGTTCTCCTCCTCAGACATTCCCAAACGCATATGAGGATGGCATAGATTTCCGCCTGAAAGATAGAAGGATGTTTGCCCATTGGCAAGCCCCTTTGGAAACACGGACCCATCATGCCCGCACCAGTATCACTATTTACCTGCTTCGAATCGAAAATAAATTTCTTTGGAAAATTATTTTTTGTTTTTTTAATATCAAGATTCCTGTTATTAAGGCTTTTTCCCGTTTTTATTGCCGTTAATTAAGGGGTTTTCCCGTTTTCATTGCCGTTATAAGATTTATGCATCCTAATCTGCAGGAAACACCCTAAAAAATTCATTGAAGATGAAGTCAATATTTTTTATTTCAGGTATTAAAAAAGTCATCAGTTAAAAAATTTCTGGTTATGATAAAACCCTTCATCTTCTTGTAGAGTTTTTTTTTTAACAATTCCACAGGATTAATGAACAGTAAATATTTTGAAATTCATTTGTAGACAATTTTTAAGGCATAAATCGCACATCGTGTTCTAATCATTTTGAATCATTTGTATTTATTTGAATTTAGATCAAAGCTCTTATATCTGGATAAGAAATTATCAAGTATTGCAATCGTTTCAGCAATTTTATTAAATACAGTACAAATACTTTACACAGAATATTTCATTAAATACAGATCAATTATTGGTTTTAAATTATTGAGAACAAAGCTGTAAAATAGAGTACCGTTTTGCATAATTCAAAACGGAAGGTCACCGCACATATAGAGCCTAATCCTGAAATGTATTAAGTTTCGGTGGAGGGTATCAGAAATTTGGCACATAATATTTTTATTTTTGTTGCCATTGCCAACGATTTTTAAATTATAATATTTCTGTAACACTAAAGATATTTTCATATTTTTATGTCGAGTTTTATAGTTTGTTCCGTTTTGTACTTTAAAAACTACTTTCTTCCTTTAAAGGGGTTGCCATATTAACTATTAAAACACCCGCTGTTTTGTTTATAAAAAAATAAACATTAAATTATTAGGTAGATAACTTTTACTCCACTGTTTGTTTCCTAACAACGATTTAGTCAAACAATCAGAAAAACTCAAAGTCTTCACGTTTAAACCTGAAAAAATTGCAGGTTAAATCTCGTCATGAGTGCAATTGAGCTGATTTCACATATTTTACCATTTCGAATGTCTACTTCGCATTTTTGTCATATAATTTAAAATCAGATTTTCTAACTCAAAAGATAATTTTGTTTTAAAAAGACTTTCTGTCATGTTATATAAAAAAGCAAAAACTTTTTAAAGTAAAATATACAATGAAGTATTTAGACGATAGTAGATCGTACATATACAGCAAATCTTTGTTGTTTTTTTAGCTTAAAACGTTTTACAAATTTCCATCAACTCCTATTTTTAGAATGGCCGACAATGGGCCAACACATATATTTAAACAAGGAAAGAAGGAAGAAAACTTAAATCATATCGCACTATAAATTCCTAAAAGCAACCTAAACAAAAAAAAAAAAAAAAACGAATCTTTTAAGGTGTGTGTGGGAGAGTAAAAGAAGATTTTCTTGAAATTTGTAAAAACTTAAGAGTTATAACGCCAACAAAATGCAACTGGCAAATACACTTGCTTTGCTGTAAATATACACACCTACACCGCCACTATGCCTTTTCAAGCAAAAAGTGCACTTATTGAACAAAAGTTTTCTGCACAGGAAATTAAAAAACAGCTAGCAATCCTTAAACGAAAACATATAAAAAAAACCTTGGCACACACACACGCACGTACACTTACACCTCCGCACACACGTACACAAATAATATTCAATGAAGAGAACATTTCAATAGTTTAACGGGTAAAAGGGAGAAGGTCTGTATTTATAGAGAATTTAATGAAAGTTTTTTCGCTGTGTCTTTAATTTTTTTTGTATTATTTGTAAAGGAAAATGGTTGTTTACACAGGAGGTGTTAATTGAAAAGGGTTTAATTTGAGGTCAAATCAGAAAAAATTTTAATCAGATATAATTCCATAACCTTTTTTTTATTACACTCACAATATTCTGTACGTAAAATTAACTGAAATTGTAATATAAAATAAATGAAAGTTCAATTAAAAACCGGTCTACCTATTTTTCATTTATTTTTAACAAAAAGTTCATTTAATTTTTACTGTCAAAAACTATATCAAATAAAATAACTGAATATTTAATTGTTTTTACTGAATATGGGGTCAATTTGACAGTAAAAAATTGACAGCAAAATTTTAATAAATAACTGAATATATAATCGTTTTTACTGAATATTTATTTGATTTTACGGAATATGGTGTTGAATTTTCGACAGTAAAAATTAAATGAACTTTTCGTTGCTTCAAATTACATTTCTATTTACTTTAACATAAAGAAGAATTTAACTCAATCAACGGACAATATTAACTGCAACTGTAAATCCGTATTAATATGCATTTAGTTTTTTGAATAACTGTTAGAATCAGTTAAAAATAAATTTGCTTGGAATTTTAAATGTTTATTTATTTAAAAATTACTGAACGGAATATTTCTTAAATAAACTACAGTCCGTTACTGTAATAATATTGTGAGTGTAGGAGTTATTTTGCCATAATTTTTTTTCCCACACCACCGTAGATGAAGGGGTATTATGCGTTTGTGCTGATGTGTGTTATACATATAATGATGTCCATCCAGCCAGATTGCTAGATGTCTGTCCACTCAGAAGCAAAATTCTGCGTACAAGCCATTCATATTTTTTTCAGAACTAACAAAGTAAAAACATTTAAAGTACGTGAAAAAAATGAAACAATTTTTCTGGTTTATTATTATTATTATTTTAAAAAATATTTTCCTATCAAAATAAATTATCGTAGGAATACAAAATTTAATTTAAATTATTTTGTTATTCGTGCTTAATTCCCAATTTTTATTCTTGATAAAAACACTGAAATTTATTGTTGATGGGATAAGCTATTCCTATGCGCATTTCTCTGGTTGCTTAGGCCAGATCGTCTCCCGGATAGGGAAATTTGGCGTGGATCCAATGGACTGTTTGAGGGGTGGGCAGTATTTACAGAAAGATCTAAGATGGAAACCGGCACTATTGCCGGTGTATATATCGTGGACACAGAAGTTAAAAGGTCATTCAGACTCCCTGATGAGTGCGGTGTCTTCCAGGCTGAGATCTTAGCGATCTGGAGGGCGACTGAAGTGATACCTGATCACATCGTGGGTGGATCTGTGGTGACAATTTATGTCGATAGTCAGGCGGCGCTTAGGGCATTGACAAATTATGCGGTGCAATACCGTGCCTGATCGATCGGTGTAGGAATGCTCTTAGGGAACTCATGGAGTCATTCAATGTAAGGCTGTAAGGGTACCTGCACACTGCATGGTTGATGGAAATGAGGTGGCTGACGAACTCGCGAGAGTGGGCTTTAATATGGACTTAGTGGTAAGGGACAGGGGGTAAAGCCCCCCTATATTACTACTATGGGGTGATACGGGAGAAATTCCGTGAGGACGTTAACCGATCCTGGGGGAACAGAACGGATTGCAGGGTGTATAAGGAACTATGTCCCACATTGGACGCGGGGGCAACGAGGGTTCTACTGGAATTGGACAGGGATGGTCTTAGAACACTTATAGCGTTTACGATCAAATAGGACAACACCATTCCGGGCTTCTGCAGGTTGTGCGATGATTCTGAAGAGCTGGAGACGATCGAGCATGTATTGTGCCATTGCCCTAGGATGCATAGTCTCTGACAGAAGTGGCTAGGAGATAGATTTCACGACGAACTGGGGTGCTTCGCTGGATGTAATCCGGCTGATCTACTGGGGTTTGTCAGGGAAATAGTGTGGTTGTTTCTGTTGACAGGACTGTAGAGAGGGTAATAGTTCTTCGTGGTACCTACTTACTTTCTAACTTTCTTAAAACTTTCTTAATTCTATCCAACTCATACTTCTTTTCTTTACTTTTCTCACAATGGACCTCATTGGTCTCCGAGTGGAAGTGTGCCCTTGGGCACATAACCCTTCTTAACCTAACTAGCCCATAAACCGCACCACACAGTTACTATTTGTGCGAGGATTGGGTTTTCTGCTTATTGACGTATCCACTGAGGTGCAAATGTGCCTCCTCATTAAATTGACCGGAAAAATCACGTAGTGCACGATATGCATTTTGATTTGAACGCCTATTTTCATAATAAGTCTAAATTACGTTAACGCGTTGATCGATTGTGTATCTTTACACGATTCAAATTGGTTTAGTCTGAAATTGAGAAATGTCAAATGAAATGTCAAAACTCTAAACGTTTTGGTGTGGTTCACAATTAACATCGGCCATTAAAATTGTACCACCCTTTAACTAAGCAAGCCTTACCTTGACAATTTCAGAGTATATATTTTTTTGGAGTTGCCAATCAGCATTGCAGAGAGGGAATACGAGTAAAAGTATAATCAAGAACTCATTAACTAAAATGTTTATTACCATGAAGCTATTAGAGGGGTCAATTTTATATGAACAGTTTTATTTTCATCTTACAGCCAAAAATGTCATAAACGAGTTACCCTTTTATATTTTGTTTTGGCTTTGGGTTTTTTGTTTGCATTTTTATTTCATGTGGTTTTCACTTTAATTTTCCACTTGACGCACCCAACCGAAGTCTTTTAGTAAATTCATATAGAGATGGTGCGCTTTTTTCACACGCCTTGGTTAAGTTTAACTTTTACTTACTGGTTTTTTCACTTTTCCTTTTATTTTTTGTTTACAGGTTGAATATGAGCCAATATAAGGAATATTCTTATTTCTTCTGTCTTGATTGCTCCGTTTGGTCCTTAATCCGTAAGTATTTTTCTTTTTAACATCTATAAACACAAACATACCCATAAGGGGGGGGGGGGGGGGGGTCATTCACAGTTGGTAACTTTAACAAATTAACGAGTAACAAATTAACAAGTTCGGTGTGAATACCACTATTGTTCCCTGACATAAAATATAGAAACAAATCTAACCATTGTCCTTTCGTATTCATTTTCTTTATCGCCCAATTAGTTAAGCACTTTTTGTAGAACAAACTAATTTTACAAAAATTTTGATTTAAAATTTTTTATTAAACAAAATAAATACAATGATAAATACAAAACTCATATTTCTTGACAGCCGACAACGTCTTGATATTTTACCATTTGTATACACAAACAAAACGCGTCTATTGTTGCATTGTTGCTGTTAACTACCCTGCAAATATAATTGGACCACCTGATCCAATTTGAATAAATGGACTACTCCATGGACTGGTCCGATGTAATGCAAGCATGGACCATGTCATTGTTAAAAAGTGTTTGTAGTGAGACGACATGTCTTCGTTTTTTAACGACATGTTTTCGTTTTTAAACGAAGTTAAAACTAATCCTCTTGTGTACATAATGGAGTAGTTTTAAAACTAATCCTTTGTAATCCAAACCTATGTTATATGGTAATGCTCTAGGACATCGTAATGTTAAATAGAACATGTTTTTCCCATACGTTTGGGTTACTTTTGGACTAGTCCAAATCCCTTGCGGGCTACATTTTACACGCGTGTTTGGACTAGTCCTATTATTTGCAGGGTAACCATATGCCAAAACTATATGTTCCTGCAAATAATATTGGACCACCTTATCCATTTTGATAAAATGGACTACTCCATGGACTGGTCCGATGAAATGCAAGCATGGACCATGTCATTGTTAAAAAGTGATTATAGTGAGACGACATGTCTTCGTTTTTTAACGACGTGCTTTCGTTTTTAAACGACTTCAGATCTAATCCTCTTGAGTATACCATGGAGTAGTCTTAAAACTACTCCTTTGTAGTCCAAAGCTGGGTTATATGGTCCTGCCCTAGGACATCGTAATGTTAAATAGACCATGTTTTTCTATACGTTTGGTTACTTTTGGACTTGTCCTTGTCTCTTGTGGGCTACTCTTTACACGCATGTTTGGACTGGTCCTATTATTTGCAGGGTAATTAGTTTACTTCAGTGTTGTTTTTCTTTGACACAACGTTAAAGAATTTTACAGTGTTGTATCTGTTTTTAAAATAAGACCACCTTGTATGAATTCGCCTTGGAGCTACTAATTGGGCCATGGTTTTTAAAAACCATTGAAAAGTTTTCGTCTATTCAAGGTTGACATAAAAAGAGCTTTTTTCTTTCGTGAGTCAACATTATTGTATACAGCTGCTAAGTTGTATGTACGGCTTACTTACGGTCACATTTCACTAAGTAGCTTCGCGTTCGCTTTTACTTTTACGATAAGCGTGTGATACGGCAGGCAAAGTGGTGTACATATTTGAAACACCTCAGTATAGTGTACGGCCTCATCCATATATGCATCTATGCACTACATTTCTAGGTATAAGAATTGTGTGCTCGCATAGCCAAGGGTTTGCACAACTATGGTAAGATCTAGAGAAATTTTCACCATGCCTATGGCTTCTGAATATTCCCCGTTTCCAGTTTTAAGGATGAAATCGGCAAATCGTCCATCGCAAACGAACCCCTTTAAGTAAACTCGCATGTTTTTCGTAAGTTAGAGTTTTTCTACAAAAGGCCAAAGATTTGATGCTACCATTAACTTTTTCAGCTCGAGTTTCTTGAATCCACCCATCATTTCATAGTTCTCTCTGATATCATTTTAAGTTCAGTTTACCGCTTCGAAACACCTTTAATTTGCCAGTGTGCAGTCTCAAACTTAAAGTTTACAGCCCCACATTACTTTGGTCGCATTATTATGTTGCAAAATATTACCGATCAGAGTTTAGACGTTAGTAAGACTTACCGGAAGCTTGAAGAGAGCATGAGCTGTCTTCTTCCCTCTAACAGTGTTGCCGCGATTCCTGATGATGCGTCGGTTAAGGCCATTCCACTTTTTCTTCTTACTTTTACTGATAGTAAATTGATAATGAAGGTTTTTCTAGTGCCACCAGTTGTATCTACAAAATAGTATTTCCCTTTTTTTTCTATACTGGCAGGAATATCTAGACATGACATTCTTCTTCATAGAAATCCAATAAAAAAAATAATCTTAAGGTACAAATAAAAGTTTTTTTTAAAGTTGTCGTCACTAAAAAAATAAATTAAAAATGTTTACGTTTCTGTTTCTGTTCATGTTCTTTCATTCATTCTCAGTGCTGATAACATATGGACAAACATTTATTACTGAATAAACACGGTTATAATTTATTAAATAATTTAAACGCTTTTATACAATTAAATTATTCTTTTAAAACATATTGCAGTACTTCATTATAATTTTTATACTTTTCATAAGTGGGTTTTTATAACAAATATACGCAACATCCTTTAGCAGATTGTTTATTAGTATGAGTACGTGTAATAATATGTGTAGGAGTACGTATGTATGTGCTCCATTTGACATTTTGCCACTTTTTAATGTTATTTGTTGGGATTATAATCATCAGATTCATTCTACAGCCAGGCAACAGCCTTGAAAGCTGAAAAATTAAATAACAAATGAGTACAGAGAAAAAAAAAAACAAATGTCAGAAAGCAAATGGAAAGAGTTGAACAGGCAAATTAAAAATGCAAAGAACATATACAAACAATTTGTTGAAATTGTCGCTTACAACAATAACTGTAATCGTGAAGGCAGTTAAAATAATGTCACTCGCATGTCAGCTTGACAAATACACACGTAAATTTGCGTATGTGGGTTAACAATTTGTACGACTAAGCTTTTTTTTGTCTGCTGATCCAGTCGCGTACAAGGAGTACACGAATTTGAAGATTTATAAAACCATATACTCACACAATGCTGAATGAATACACTTGAAAAATGCTCTTGAAATAAGTTGCAAGCAATTTATAAAACTCATAACTTGACTCGAAACTTTTCTCTAGACTCGAGAAAAAACTCTACTTAAAATTTAAATATTAACTAAACTGGGGAAAAGTCTTTGGATTTTGTGCTGCTTTGGAGCAAATTTCAGACCCTTTTTAGATGTTATGTGTGAGAGACAAATTATGTATGTCATTAAAAACGAAAAATTCCATACGTAAGAAATGTGGTACTTTAATAGCACATTTTTCATATTTAAACAGGGTGGCCCAAAATTGCCGAAGGGGTTCGAATTGCTTATAACCTTTTTGTTATAATTTTTGTAAAGTTCAAATGGTTATATCTCCTAAACCATTAGCGATTGTCAAATAGTTTTTTTTCCAAAATATTGCAAATTATGTCTTTAGCTTAGACACCAAATTTTTCAACAAGCTAACCCTACGTCTATACGCGCAATATGTATTTGTTAACATAAGCAATAACGTCAGCAGAATGACGTCACAGAAATATTCTATGTTTAATATTTTTTTTCGAGTGGAGTAAACGTGTGTCTTAACACAAAACATGAATTTGTATGTAAATAAATACTTACATTTTCTTTGGCAACCAATTTATTTTTAATTATTTTTATACCCTTCACCGAAGGTAGAAAGGGTATATATAACTTTGTCATTCCGTTTGTAATTTCTACAATATGGATCCTACACCCTATAAAGTATATATATTCTGGGTCCTTATGAAAAGCGAAGTTCGAATCCGGTTGTCCGTCTGTCCGTCTGTCCGTCCGTCCGTCCGTCTGCCCGTCTGTCCGTCTGTCTGTTGAAATGGGTTTTCCGAAGCCCCCAGATATGATGGGGACTTGGTTGGGGTATCTTTATGTCAGGTATTCTTATTATAATTTTGCTATTGAAATTCAGCCAGATCGGTCCACAAATGGCTGAGATATGACCAAAAAAGCACGACTACCTCTAATTTTTCCCAAAAATCCCTTGTGGTTGTTGTAATTTAATTACTTTTTGCTGTATATCTTGGGAACGGCAAAAGCCAAAGCTTCCAAATTAGGTACACACATTTAGGTTGCTAATACACACCATCCTAGAAAATGTGGGCGGGATTGGGGAAGTGGGCGTGGTACCTCCCGTACAAAAAAAATTAAAAATTGTATAAAAACCTAAAATTTTGGGCTGCCATATGTCCTATGGATATGACTTATATATAAAAATATCGGAAATTTTAAGTAGAACATATTTTATAAAAAAGTCGGGAAAATCGGTTCAGATACAAAAAAGTTATGACCAAAATAAAATTTTTTTTTTTTTAAATACCCACTTTCGGGAACCATAGATCTCCCCGAGTCCAAGTTTTATAACTAAAGTAAATGGTAAATTTCTTCTTCAACACGTCGGTATATAAATCTGCCAAATCGGTTATAAAATGGCTGAGTTATGAGCAAAAAACCACGACTACCTCTAATTTTTCCCAAAAATCCCTTGTGGTTGTTGTATTTGTATTACTTTTTGCTGTATATCTGGGGAACGGCAAAAGCCCAAGCTTCCAAATTAGGTACACACATTTAGGTTCTCAATACACACTATCCTAGAAAATGTGGGCGGGATTGGGGAAGTGGGCGTGGTACCTCCCATACAAAAAAAAATTAAAAATTGTATAAAAACCTAAAATTTAGGGCTGCCATATGTCCTATGGATATGACTTATATATTAAAATATCGGAAATTTTAAGTAGAACATATTTTATAAAAAACTCGGGAAAATCGGTTCAGATACAAAAAAGTTATGACCAAAATAAAATTTTTTTTTTTTAAATACCCACTTTCGGGAACCATAGATCTCCCCGAGTCCAAGTTTTATAACTAAAGTAAATGGCAAATTTCTTCTTCAACACGTCGGTATATAAATCTGCCAAATCGGTTATAAAATGGCTGAGTTACAACCGAAATACTGAATCCCCAAAAATTACTCTTTTTTATAATTAACTTTGTTAAAATATATGTATACAAGTATATATAAATGTTTATATATGAATATAACTTAAGTAAAAGGTAAAATTCTTCCTTAACACGTCGGTATATAAAACTATCAAATCGGTTAGACAATGGGTAATTTATGAGCAAAATACTCAAAAAATGGGCTAAAAAACATCAAAATTTGTATAAAAACCTAAATTTTAGGGCTGCTATACGTCCTAGGGATATGACTTATATATCAAAATATCGGAAATTTGTATGAGTTATAACCGAAATACTGGGGTCTAATCACCGCATACGATATCGAGCAAAATTCATCGAAATTATTTATTTGGTATCTTGAAACTCGATATCGAATGAAATGTATTGAATTTGAAATAATACCATTCGACATCGAGTAACTCGACATTACATTTATCGAGTTTTCATTCGATACGCCAGTGTCTATCGTATGCAGGGGTGATTAGACCCCTAACTTCCCGAAAATTACTCTTTTTATACCCTTCACCGAAGGTAAAAAAGGTATATATGTATAACTGTAATTTCTACAATATTGATCCTACACCCTATAAAGTATATATATTCTGGGCCCTTACGAAAAGCGAAGTTCAAAACCGGTTGTCTCTAATTTAAAAAAAAATATTTACCAGTTTTATTTAGTTTCTGTCTAATTGCTATGTATTCTGCTCGCACAATGGTGAAGGGTATATAAGATTCGGCACAGCCGAATATAGCACTCTTACTTGTTTTATTATTAACTTGTAAATTTTGTATTTAAATTTTATATTTTTAAGTTTAAAATTTTATTTTTTGTTAATGATAATTGATTTTGACAGCTTGTGTTAAAAGATAATTGCTCAGCAATGTATTGTGACATTTGTTGCTGAACATGTGTTCAAATACATATTTATGCAGTCCACACGTTAATATCTAGTGTTGGCAACAGAATTTGATAGTTGCTACAGCAATAATTGCCAAACAAATTGCTCGTATAGACTTAAGGTACGGTCACATATGGCAAACAATTTTAAAATTTTGTTTGCCGGCATTTTTTTAAATTTTGTTAAAAGAAATAAAAATTTTATTTGCTGGTCACACTACGCACATTTATTTGCCCATTTTTGTTTGTTCAAACAGATATTAAATACCTTCAAAAAAAAATGGGAAAACATGTTTGCCCAGTGTTCACATATAAAAATATTTGCCTAAAAATAAATATTTGATCAAATTGTCAAAAATAAAAATTAAATAAATAAAATTACTTTTTATTAAAACTAAAAATTAAAATTTTTATGCAAAATATGGAAACTTTTGTGGTTTTATGGTACAGAAGAGCGAGAACAGCAGTTTTAAAAATAAAAGAGGATTAAGATAACAAATAAAGGGATAAAGGCAATTTGGCAAAGTAATTTCCAGTCTTATACAACTAAATTAACATATGTATGTACATATGTACATATGTACATTATGAAACTAAAGTATTATTTATTACGGTTTTAGACGCAAGCAATAAAGTGTTTTAGAGAGTGGATCTATTGTAAATTATAGACCGATCTTCACGAAATTCAGTTATATGATTTCTAGGCATATAAATTGAGTTTGTGCAAAATTTAACGATAAAAGGTGCATTCCGCCACCAATTTACATACGTTAGTTTTTGTAAATAAATATTGATTTTTTCAAGAGGTTGTTTCCCATTTCGCTCCATAACTCTTTTCCTACTAAACCAAAAGTGCTGAATTTCAATCCAAACTGCTTGGACGAACTTGCGGCCAAAATTTTTATTTTTCGTCAGCATCCTTTTCTAAATTGATATAACAATGTCCATCCGTCCGGCTATCTGTCGATGTTTACCTTATTCGCAAAGTACATGTCGCAATTTTTGAGATAATCGCGTGTGTTCTAGAATCCGAATTCACTCGAAAGTGGATTATTGCAGCATTTTTTGTGTTCCACAATTCACCTCCACATGTTTTTATTCGTTTTCAATTAGAGTGGTAAGGGGTTAGTGAAAGTAAAACGAATCGACTATAATTCTTATGTATATGTGAGAACATTTTTAGCAAAAAAACATAATATTGGTTTTTAGTTTGAAATGTTTATTACATAATGAAAATAATACGTATTTTCACACAAATATTGCAAATTTTTGCAAATTTCCACTGATTTAGCAATATTTACAGAATTTTTACCACGCCTTTTAGTTTGGGGGACTTTTAATCAATTTTATGGGTTGTTTGAAATATTAAAAATTTTCGCGAATTTTCGCTACTTTAGTAAATTTTTTTTTGTTTTTTCCGACATTTTGTTTTTTAACCGATTTGGCAATTTCAAATAAATTTTTGGGTTTGCAATTTTTCGTGAATGTTCGCGATAGATGCAATTGTTTTCTCTGATTCTTTACAGCTTTAACGTTTTTAATAAATACATATAAAACTTTACTATTAGCAAATTTCCGCTAGTTTAGCCACTTTTATCGAATTTTTGCCATTCCTTATAGTTTTAGGAACTTTTAATCAATTTTATGGCTTGTTTGAAATATTAAAAGTTTTCGCGAATTTTTGATAGTTTTGTAAATTTTTGTTTTGTTTTTTCCGACATTCTGTTTTTTAACCGATTTGGAAATTTCAAATAAATTTTTGTGTTTGCAATTTTTCGTGAATGTTCGCGATAGATGCAATTGTTTCTTCTGATTCTTTATAGCTTTATCGATTTTTAATACATACATATTCAACTTTGCTTCATGCCGCTATTAGCAAATTTTTGCGAATTTCCGCTAATTTAGCCAATCCTTATAGTTTAAGGGACTTTTAATCAATTTTATGGCTTGTTTGAAATATGAAAAATGATCGCTATTTTTGCAATTTTCGCGTATCTTTTTTGCTCATAAAAACTTATATCTGAAGAAAAGTTTTGTGCCATAGCTCTTATTCAAATACCGATTCTGTAAATAACTTTTAATGTCATAATAATCTTATAAATGTTGGTTTTGGCAAAAATTTCTATAATAGCTTGTAAATGTTGTCTTGGTAGGCCGAGTATTGGTTCTAGGTCACTTGCTACAATCACTTCAAGACGAAAAAATCTCATAAAGATGTCGATGTCGGTAAATTATTCGGCACTAATAAGTTTTATATAAATCTTAAATTCATTATTTAATTTTATTTTGGCGGGTCCATGATTGTCCACTGACCCCAAACTATTTATATAGACACGCCATTTTTGCAATGCATAATTCGTAACATTAGCTCATATATTATAAGCATATTAAATAAATTACCCATTTACTTAAGAAAAATGTATTTTGTAACATCTTGAAACCTACTTACCTACTTACTTACTTTTCCATAAATAAGTTTTTTCGTAATTAAAAAATTATTTAATCCTGTTAATTTTTTCAATTTTATTCAATAATTTTTATTTTAAAGCTTTTTTATTTGCCGCTGTTTGGTCTTACAAAATTTTTGTAAGAACAAATATTTATTTGCCTAAAATCGAGGAAAATATTTGACGTTAAATGGTCACATTAGGAGCATTTTTGTTTGCTAGCAAATAATTTTATTTGCCCAAAATCAGCTGTTTTTCTGTTTGCCCCTCAAAAATATTTTGTGGTCAGATTAGGGCAAACAAATATTTGATATTTTTTGACAAATGTTTGCCATATGTGACCGTACCTTTAGGGTTATGTTTACAAACATTTGACAGGCATTTGTTAACGAAGTCAGCAAACGTTTGTTTACAATTATAGCAAATCGTCTAGACTCAAATTTTTTTACTTTTCAACAAATTTTCTACGTATGTTGACAAATATGTTATTTGTTGAAAGTCGTATGCAAGCTTTTCAGCATACAGCAAATTTGGTAGCATGTAAAATATATAAAAATTAGTATTCCTTCAATTACTTGCTTAATTGTGTACAGCACCCTGGAACTTATCAAGATTTTTAGCTCATCGGCAAACAAAGAACAAAAAATCGCACTAAGAAGCGCTTTGAAAAGAAAAAAGGTTGCCATCGAACTTTGTTTTAGAGTCATAGACCATAAAATTTGATACATTTTTCACCAATATCTCTTGAAGTATAAATTGGATTTCAACATTATGGTTGTTGCTGAAGAGTGTTTTTAAATACCTTTTACATGGTATATAACATGGTATATAACATGCCGAATTATTAACCCAATTATTAGAACCAATTTCAATAATATTTATATTTAGTAATGTATTTTATTAAATTGGCTCTTATCTTAAAATTTTGTCTTTAAATAGGTATTTTTGTATATAAAATATTTTATAGAGAATGATTTAAGCTTTCATATAATACAATGTATGTAGTAATAAACCTTTATGTTTTAAATATAGGTTTGAGTAAGCACGTGGTGAAATCACACAATTTACCATATAAAGCCGACTGTGGGAAACCATTTAAATACGCCTAAAACCGTAACAAATATTAATACTGTGGTGACATTAAGTCCAATTTAGATTTTAATGGCTAGAAATAGCACGTTGCATTTTGAGATAACCGCAAAAAACTCAGTAACGGTGTTAAAAAAAATTGTATAACTTTATTAAAATTTGGTTGAACTAATGTTTTTTAATACTAAAAATTACGCAACTGAATTTTTTGATGATCGACCCAAAAATCCTTTTAATACGGCTTAACTAATACAAATCATGATAGTTTATTCAAATTTGGTCAAATTAAGTACTACATATATGCAAAACAAGTCGTTCAAGTCCGATCATTTAGTAGTCTATACTACAGAATATAAATACAATTACTTGAGACTGTACCTAATATGGGACTCATAACCAATTATATGCCCGATTAAACAAAATAAGGTTATGGCTCATTTGAGAGTTTCTTACGCCAAATATTATCCAGATATCTATATGATATTTGCTAGTCTTAATGAAATTTTAGAGAGGATTGACATAGTAGATATTATAAAAGTTTTCGTCACCAAATTTTATATCAACACTTTCATTGTTACAGAAGTTATGGTATTGGTAATATTTTTCTGAGTGGTATTTGAATGGCAACTAGTGAATTAGGTTGTAGTATAATGATTTTGGCCCAAATTAAGTCTAAAAAAGACTCTAAACCGGAAAGAAGTTTGTTTGGGATCTTTGAGATATTATGGACCGTTCCGCACCATTTTTAATTACAATAAATAATTACAACCAATATACCAAATTTCATCCAATGATTGCGACCTGTACTTTGCCAGACGGATAGATGGACATCATTATATGGGCTCAGAAAGTGATTGAGTCGATCGGTACACTAAAATTTGGCTATAGGACCAATATTTTTAGGTGTTACAAACACTATGGTGGTATGGGTATTAAAATGAAACCAATAAACATTCTGCTGGTCGGCCCATAATTTACCATAGGGGTAGCACTGCAACAAATAATAAAACTGGAAGGTTTAATTGATAATTTTTAGATCCACTCCTGAAGTATTCTAAATCTCCATGTATTTGGCCCAGCCAAATATAGCACTTTTACTGATTCAGTATACATGATTATATACTAAAAATATTAATTTTTGCACTAAAAGAGATAATTTATAAAAATTTTAATTAAAATAATAAAAAAGAGAATTGTCAAATTTATTTATTATAATTTTTAAACAAATGTTTTCAATACTCAACATACATATCAACATAAGAAATTCAACATATCGTGTAGACACAAAAATTGTATGCTAACTTATATCATGGTGAAATTACTAGAAGGTGGCAGCACTAGGAGTTGTTGTACAACAATACAACAAAAACAGGCAAATTTGTTTGTGTAAAATAGTCCATTATGTCAAAAATATGGATTTTCACCACACCAAAATATTATTGTTTTTATTTAATGAATCGTCGTAAACCTGAATATTAACATCGAGAAATTTTACAAAGTAATGAAGTGGAAGCTCCCCGCAGTTTAAATGAACTATAGGCGAAGTTTTCCCGGGAACAAAAGCTTTTAGTTTGGTTTTAGGCAATAAAGACCAAAAGCAACAGTAAGGTAGTAGCCAAAAAGGCAAAAGGTTAAAGAAGACAATTTTACATGACACAAATATCAAGAACAAAGAATACTTTGAAATAATTATTTAAGAAAGTAATGGCTTTATCATGGAAAGCAAAGCTGACTAGCATATTAGACAAGGGATTTCCAATGAAACGGAGGACTTAAATAAATTTGCCTTTACACTATCTCAAATTTGACTTACGATGATAAGCATCCCATTAAGGGATTCTCTCAACATTCACGACTGTCGAAATCAATTTGTCATGTGTTCACATTGTTGGTAACACTTTGCATGGCATTTTTAGGTGACATATAGATGCGTCTACGTCTACCCTTTACATGCTCCTCTGGCGCACCGGTAATAATAGGTTTAAAACTTTAAAAGAAACCATTTCTTAAAAACAATCTTTTAGCATGGGCGGGTGATTTAAAGTTGTAGTTTTTGGTGGAAAAGTTATGTAGCGGTACAACGATGTTATTCATATTCCACTTTAGCTGTTGTTGGGTGGTTCACAAATCAACAAACCCAACCAAACCAGTTCACATACACAAAATTCTCAAATTCACTTGCACTTGCACTACACTTTCAATTTTGTGTTTTTATCTAGAAGAATAATTTTTATAATCTTTTGTGTATTTAAGTGACATTACATCAAAAAACAAACAAATGATTTTGACATAATGAAAGTTCACCATGAATTGAGCAAAAAATAATAGATTCCGTAGTG
The DNA here is from genome assembly GCA_949318255.1 of Pollenia labialis. Classification (NCBI taxonomy): domain Eukaryota; kingdom Metazoa; phylum Arthropoda; class Insecta; order Diptera; family Polleniidae; genus Pollenia; species Pollenia labialis. The sequence goes on from OX439141.1 coordinate 151,438,544, forward strand.
CTGCCACCTTCTAATTATTTCACCATGACTTATATGTTGAAATATCATTTGCTGGCATATGTTGAATTAGAAATTTGGTATTTTCAGCATATCGTCTAGACACCTAACATATTGAATATGTTGATGGAGGCATTTGTTATTATTTTTAAGCATATGAGTGTAAGTATACATTTGCTGCTTCAACATATCGTCTAGACTAAGCTTTATACTAGTCGTAATTTTGTAAAATGTTTAACAATTTTAAATAAATTGTTATATGCATACACGATCAAAAAAAAAAATTTTTTTTATTTTTTTTCAGTGTATTTTAAAAAGTATTGAAGCTTTTACAAATATTTGAGTTTTCTAAGAAAGCCCTTAAGACAACTGTAATTTTTATATTTTTTTGAATTTTTAACTTTAAACCGCAGTAAAATTTGCCTCGTTTAATAAAAATTATTAACGCCAACGGCTTACACATGCTCAAATATCGGTTTATACACACGCAAATCAAAATTGATATCCGACAAAAAAAAAATTTCTAGGTGCCGTAAATTATTGAAGTTGCCCATTTCTCAAAAAAATCAAACTTGGCAAAATGCGATTGCAGTTTTCAAAATGAACCTTTAGATACAGGTTTAATGAAATACATATATTTTATTATATTGTATAACTTCGGTTCAGTTTGAGACATAATACTTATCTTATTTTTACATATAAAGATGGTATGAATGAACACTTTTGCTAAAGTAACTTGAAATTTTTTATTTTTTGAGATTGGCTATGTTGCAATAAAGGAGCGATATGCATTGTTATTTTATTGTTTATTGTTAAGCTACATGTTTGTATTATTGTTTGTTTTTTTGTGTTTATTAATATAATAAAAGTATCAATTAACGTAGATATTTATTTTTTTTCCATTGGATAAAATTATTTGAATTATTCGAATTATTTGAGTAATTCGAACAATTTAAAAACCTTTTTTTTTTTTAATAATGATAAGGCGGGGAGGATCCCCCACAGTGACGAGTACCGCGACCAGGTAAGGTCTATTGTACCCATTCCCCTTAGTTGGCCAAAAAACCCACTGCCTCCCAAATTTAGTTTTTGTTTAAATGTAATTTTCTATGCGAACGTTGTCGTTCGAAATCGTTAAGCAGACAGTTAAAATTCGAAAATCGATTAATTCCTTACTCGAACAACACCAAAAGTCTAATAGTTGGTTACTCTATTCTATTTGCGACAGGCATTATTTAAATCGAAATTGAATGTGTCCATTTTGGTTATTTCAAAGATCGGTAACAAAGTGCCAACTAAACCCCTCCTAGGACATCGCAATGTTAAAGTGACAAGTCCCCTTTAAATTATGGTGTTAGAACTAGAACCGTTCCCTACATCTTAAGAACTGTCACGTGACAAGTTTGCTTTCCCCAAGGGAACTGACACAAATTTCCCTCAGCGGAGACTCTAGACATGTCTCTTGAACTAACTAAAATTCTATTCCAGATTAGTTAAGCTACACGGCTTAAACACATTATTTTATTTTACTAGTTAAAATTCCATTAATTTAAAAAGTAACTTGACTTTGGGTTTCAGCGATAAAAAAAATGATTCACTGTGTTCATGCACTTCACTATTTATGTTCATCTGTGTAAAACATACACAACTTGTTCAATTCATTTCAAGTTTTTCCCAAACTCGTTGTATCTTCTTTACAACTAACTAAACTCGATGTGTCTTTCTGCTCTTAAAGTGCGGTGTAGTCTTGTTTTAAGTCAGATTATTTTATGTTTTCTTTAAACGACGACAGCAATTGTTCCCATGCGAGTCATTCATTTGCAAAGTCGCAGTTAATGTCAAAAGTTCTAACATCTAAAGAGAAAACTAAGTAGAAATAAAAAAAAAAAAACAACAAAGTTTTTTATATCATGCCCTAAGGGCTGATTTTTATTAAGTTTTCATTGCCAATCCTAAAACTTTTTCTTATTGATTTTGTTTTTTTTTGTGTTTTTTCTCAAGTATCCACTTATTGTTTTAATATCCTTTTCCTATGTGCGTATGTTTTTTCTTGGATTCCTGCGATTCATTAAAAGAATTTGGTTTAAGAAATGAAAGTGATAAATCATCATTATACCGATTTATATGTAGAGAATATCAGGTGGGTTTTTCTTTTACCAGACATTAAAAATAAGTATTTTATATAAATCGTATGGATTTTTTTATAATATTTTCTGATACTGGAGGGAAGGGAGGGGACGTACAATGCTTCAATACGACTGGAAAACTTTTTTATTTGTTTAACTTTACTTAAAGTGTTGGAAATGTTGTGTATTAGTTGATATTTAGTATAATTTAAAACCAGGTTGTAATGATGTATTCAACTGCTTCGAATATTTGTTGCCCTCGTCCGAGAACTATAAATTTTTGAGAATGGATATTATATGAAATTTGTGGTAAGTTGTGATAATACAATCCTCATTTTAGGTGACACCATAGTTTTTAGTCACATTTAACTAATATTTGTTATTACAGTTTATTTATTCATTACGGTCTTAGGCGATTGAAAGTGTTCTCCAGGTGGTTGTCTTTGTTTATTTATTTGCTAATCATATATTGAAATTTGAACTTAAAATAACATTCTGCTAGAATTTCAGACAAGCCGGTCTCATGGCTTTATAAACTAATTCGGCCACCCTCTCTCCAGTGTTGCTAACCGTTTTTTTTTAGTTTAACTCTTGTTTTCGAGAAATTCCGTTATTTCGAAAATGGAGGAGGTTGCACAAAAATTCATAAAAAATTGGAAAATGCAGCAATGCTTCTAATTTTTTCCAGACATAAAAAACGTTGCAAACAAAACAAGCTATAAATGATTAAAATCTGTTAACAACTTTTGATTTTGTTCTCAAGAGACAAATAATTTTAATTAATTAAAGAATTTCATAAACACAACATTTGTATGGGAGCTGCCCTAAGAAGTGGTGTCAAGGGCAAGTATGTATCGAAAAAATGTAAAGGACAAAAAACTAATTGAGGTGGATCATACGTTATATCTCACTAGCTGCGACTCCTGGTCTGTTATAGGACTTTTTCTTCAACTTTTTTCTAGTCTGCATTCAAAATTTTGTATTGGATGGAGATAACGGGTAAGTATGTTAGATATAAATGATTGAGATGAAAAATAAAGTGGGGTTGGTCATACATCCTAGGCACTGCAGGGACCAAATTTAAGAATTTTATTAACCGACAAATTCGTTTGTGTGGGTATAACCGGCATAATCGTTGGTATAAGTTGAATGCGGATTCAGTGGAACCCTTTGTTGTAAGCCATTCTGCTGCAAAGAACAATTTTTTTGGAGCAAATTCAGGTGTTCAAGATTATGTTGTGGACGATTCTGGTGTAAAGAGTTCCTTTCCTGATGATTTAGATCTTGACGTTTCTGATGTGGGCGATTATGTTGTACAAATGAAGGATCTGATGACGATATGGTTCTATCTTCATTTATTTTAATGAAAATAATGAAATTATTAAATTTAACCCCAGCAGTCCCAAGGAAGCCTCTAGAAGGGTAAAATTTTTTGATGTATTGCAATTCCTTCATTCCGTCGCTGTTTTTGAACTGCTAAGTTTTCGAATTCATGAAATTAAGTTTTTGAAGTTGATATATTCGTACATTTGGGTCCATAACTCATTTTTGAACTGAACCGTTTGTGCTGGATTAAAATAACAAAATGCTTAGAAACAATTACACAAAAAAATTATTTTGTTTATTGAGCTCGTTTAGCCTAATTTATTATAAATATTTTTATTTTTAAAGTTGCCCCCTTTTGGGCTAACGTGCAACATACCGGTATATACAGAAATTATTATGATTTTATTTAAACGGTAAGTCCGATTGAAATCGTCAGATAACAATTAAGGACTTGTATCTGAGTTAAATTTTTGGAGTTGGGGTCTATAGATATATCAGGACAGCTACAATAGGTACCCAAAATAGGGCACTTTGGGTATTACAAAAGTTAAGAACGGTCCAGAATTCTTAATTTTACCTCGCCTTTAAAAATTTCTTATCAGAGAAATGTATCTGTCGAGATCGACACACATGTTATCGACATGCATATCTTGGAATTGGGAAATTAAAATTTTTCTGATATGAAGATTTTTGGAAACTTTTAATTCAAATTGGAGAAATGAGCAAAAGTTTTCTAGCACCACAAGTTTGGTTCTATTGGAAGTCTGTGCATTGGCATATGTGGATAACAATATATTATTATCTATGTATATGTGACCTTCTCCGATACAATGGACCTAGTGTGTCAAAAAACGGGGTTTGACTTAAGAGTGGATTCTGGTACCTAAAAGAGTGTAGAATTACGTTAAATTCGTTTTGCTAAAATCTTAATTTTCACACACTGATCCCTTTTCTCGGAGTAGGTCACATATGTATATAGAGAAATCTAAAAAAATAAAAAGATTATAATGCTTATCATGTGCTTCCATAAATGTTCAAAGATGTTTTAATTGTGTCCATATTAAAACAACTTCTTTTTTTTATTTACACATACAAACATTTGTTCACATCTAAACTGTCATATCTCTCTTATATCCAATTTATAACTTCTAAAAAAAATTAAATTGAATTTAAATGCAGTTAAATTTTTTTTAGTTTTAGTGCCGGTTCACACAAGTCAAGTCAAGTCATGAGCTTTTAAGAGAGAAAGGAAAAGAGAATGCCATTTCTTTTCCCCTCTCTCCTAAAAACTCAAGACTTGACGAGTCAAACTTGACGTGTGTGAACCGGTACTTATTTAAATTAAAGTCTTTTTTAATTAAGATAAAATAATATTAGCACTACAAGGTGGTTTTAAAAAACAGCTGACTGTTTTTGCTGTGCCTGTGTTTATTGTATTGTTGCCATATTGCTCAGTTATACACAATGGCAATTTAAATTGTTCTTTAATGTACCCTACTGGTGAATAAATTTTCATTCATGTGTTTACTTAAAAATAGAACTTTGTATTTTAAACAATTTAAATATAAATGTGATTAAAAATCAAACCTAAAAATTGGCCGTTACACAGCAACTCACTTATATTTATAATCACACATTATTTAACAAAGAAAGTGCCTTGTAACTAAAATCGAAAATAAATTAATAGTAAATCGTTATTTGAAAAATTGGAAAGATGACAGACAAAGTTTTGGCGCACAGTTTTATGCGTGTCACTGCAAAAGATGGGAAAAATACGATTTAGTGCTTGCTCGTTGTAGAAACAACATCAACACTTTAAGAAGAAAGCCGTTAATTTGTAGTACGTATTAGAGTTAACAAATTGTTTTCATGTTTTAAAAATAAATAAAGAGAAGGAAAATTCCCGAATTAATTTTTGTTAATTTTTTTTTTTTAACTATAACAAATTTTTAATATATAAAATGATTACGAGAACCATTTCGGGCATTATGATGGATTCTTATAATTAAGAGTTCCATCTGTAAATAGAGGGGAATTCAACAAAAGTGAAAGATGGTGTAACAGGAAGATAAATGGGTAATTCCATGACAAATCGACCGAGAGTGGGACCCGACCCCTTTCGATTTTAATGAAATTTGTTGAGAAGTTTCCTTTTACATAAGGTCATACAATTGGCCCATCTACACACATCCTACACGCTGCAGGGGCCAAATTAAAGAATTTTATTAAGCCGCGATATTTGCATGGTACAGCGCGTAGGATGCTCCTAGATGGGTCAAATGTATTATCTTATGTAAAATAACATAAAACAACCTACATAACCTGCTATAACTTTCAAGTGGCATAACACGTTAAATTAGCCCAAATTGCACTTAAAATTTTGCCAATCGCGACCTTAGAACAACAAGGTTCTATTTGTACCTTAACTACATGTAAGATAGAACCTTGTTGTCCTAAGGTTGCACAATATAGTGGGGTCAAGCGAATAGGGTCGAATTTAATGCACGCAAGACCCAATGTTGTATGTTGACCCACAGACGGGCCGTGGGACCAACTATGTCATCTGTATTAATGGGTGGCATTGATATTGAGGAATCGGATACTCTTGATGTTCTGGGCATGAGAATACAGTGCGATGGCCGCTGGAATAAACACGTTTTTAAAGTGTCGAAAGAAGCATTCAAGTGTTTAGGTTTTTTAAAACGGTGCAAGACTTACTTCACTTCATCCGATCTCCTTACTATCTATACCACCTATATCCGACCGAAGATGGAATACAACTCCCATATATGTACAGGGGCTTCAAAGTCTATTTTGAACCTTCTGGACCGTGTACAAAGGAGGGCGGTGAAGCTCATCAATGACAGTAGGGTATCCAACTCTATTGACTCATTGGAGCATCGTCGGAATGTGGGTTGTGTGGCACTTTTCTATCGATATTACCATGGGAGGTGTTCCACTGAGATAAGTGAACTTATTCCACCCGCCCGAGTATTTCTTCGTAATACTCGCTCATCCAGTGGATCACATCCGTTTGTAGTCGATTGTCCTGTGTTTCGCACAACGCATTATAGAGAAAATTCGTTTTTCAGTCGAACTATCCGTATGTGGAATAAACTTCCCGCAGAGGTCTTCCCCGGTACTTATAATTTATTAAGATTCAAGTCAAATGTCCACAAACACTATTCCCTCTTTCCTCCTTCCCAAACCTTATTTTCCTGATCAACACAATGCACTGCATATATAGGGGCCATCCCCTGAGTGTTGGTTTATCGCTAAAAAAAAATAAAAAAATATTGATTCTTTAGGAGGTTATTTTTAACCGGCTTGTAAAGGGCTTTTTGGAATGCCAGTAAAAAATTCAAGTAATTTTTTCTTTATACTGAGCGTACAATCTGGAACTGCATGTTATGAAAGGCTACTTTACATTTTTATACTTTGTTTTAATACATAACAAAAACTTCATCGGTTATTGAAATTTTTCTAAACAATAATATGAAAAGCATGTTTATGTGTGATAGTGTGAGCAAAAACTGTAATGTCTTATTAGATTTTTTTTAACAGTCGTTATAAAGCTCATTAGATTTCTCTCTCACTCAATATGAAACAAAGACTGGAATATGGAATATGAAAGCATAAAGAATTGCGTTTTCTTTTCATTCATTTTGTTTGCGATAAACCGCAAGTTTTCAATACTTTGTGGCACTTGGTATAGCTATGATGGTGTGCTTGTTCTTTTGTGAACGTTGATTTCTTAATTGTACAGAATTACTCCAACAGTTGTAGTTTTGGCCCCTTGGGTTATTTAAATTCTTCATACGCCAGTAACTGCACTCCATCCTGAACAAAAGTTTTAACAAGTTTTCATTTCTAGTTTATCTGTAAGTGGGGTTTACTTTTTTAATTTTGCTTTTTCGTTTGTTTTTAAAATTGGCCTTGACAAAACAACTAGAAACCTTCAGCAGCTTGCTTAAACTGGCTGCTGTTGCAATATTTGGTGGAGTATTAACTCAACTATGCAAACCCACACATATAGTTTTTGTTATATATCGTTATTATTGATACTTGTTTAATTTTGTAACTTTTGCCGCTGTTGCATTGTTTTGCAGCACGTACCCCGAATTATCATATGGATTTTTACATTATAAACACACTCACTAACAATTATACTGTTAAAGCCTTAACCAGAAGCACATGACTGCCTGTCTGAATGGCTGGAATAATAAAAACACAAATGTGAAGCATTCAGAAGGAAAAACGATACTAAACAGCACAAGCGAGTAACTAATAAAAAAACCCATAATATTCTGAACCAGAAATTGTGCCGGCTGCTGCTGCAACAAATTCAATACTTACAACAGCTATATCTATTACAATTTAGTTAAAAGCTAACCAATACAGAGTACACCGTAAACGGCAAATGTGTATTTCCCCACCCCCCCCCCCCAATTTTACTTGCATTTTTTATCTGTATAGAGGTTGATTTGCTTTGCTTTTTTGTGTGACAACAGGTATTGGTTCATATACTGGAATGTAAACGGATTCACATTTGTTGAGCTTTGAGACAGAAATAATAAAACCGCAGATGTGCACTATGTACAATGCAACAACTGTGTAAAACTTTTACTAATGTATGAGCAGATTGGAGTATTTTTGCATAAACATTAAGGATGCTAAATTAAAAAACCACTTATAGTTTAACGAAAGTTTTCGGAGAGAATATAAATCTATTCTATTTTCTACTATAACTCTTTCTTAATTTTACGATTACTCTTCTCGAAATTGTATTTTAGTTTTACTCCACTCTAACTCTCCTCTTACTGTACTCTTACTCTATTCTAACTCTACTCTAACTCTACTCTAACTCTACTCTAACTCTAATATGCTTATTTTCAGGGAATTAATAAAGCAGCAGAATGGCCATCTAAGACCGTCTTTAAGTAAGAAATCCGTAAATTGTTTGTATTCTTGATACCACCCAGTTTAAGGGAGGATGTTAAAAACTGGTAGTCACCCTAATGCACCGCCTCATACAGATATATGCACTAATGGTCTATGACAATGCGGCTTGTGTCTGCCTTTGGCATGAGCAGTTTGTCGTACATAAAAAAGTTTTAGTGTGCATAATGCAACGAATTGAAATTCTTGCATACAGATTTCCATGAGAAAATTTCGAGGTGGTTAAAAATTCAATATAGTTAATCTGCCAACATAAGACAAACGAAACAAATTAAAACAACAAAGAATGAGCAAATTGTTGCATGGATTTGAGGACTGAGGAAAATTGCAGCAATAAAAACAAAAAACCCTACCAATTTAATATTTATGGCGCCCTAAATATTTTTAAGACTTTTTACTCTTTTTTGTTTTGTTTTGCTATTTTGGTTTTATTTACCCGGCAAGCAAATAATATTGTGGTAGAACGAAAAATTAAATTATTCTGCTCTTAAATATTATTTTGTTTACTTCTTGTTGATTGTAAAGAAAAGTGTCGCATCAATTGTATACAGTAAAACATTAAAGCCAGAGGTCTTCAAAAGCACTAAAAATAGTCATCAAACTTGAATTTAAGACTTCACGTTTACAGATTTTTTGACTGTATTTGTGTGCCACCCAACTTTCATCTTTATCAAGCAATAAAATAAGTAATTTTTTTACCCAAGTATTTACTGGGACACTCCGCAAAAACGACAATGTGCATACATGGGTGAGAAAGTTAAATTGAAATAACCCAGGGAGCAAGTAGAGTTAAAGTAGAGTTAGAGAAGAGTTAGGGTAGAGTAACTGTAAAATTTGAGTAAGGCTTGCGTAGAGCTAGAGTAGAGTTAGTGTAGAGTTAGAGTAGAGTTTGAGTAGAGTTAGAGTAGAGTTAGAGTAGAGTTAGAGTAGAGTTAGAGTAGAGTTAGAGTAGAGTCAGAGTAGAGTTAGAGTAGAGTTTGAGTAGAGTTAGAGTAGAGTTAGAGTAGAGTTAGAGTAGAGTTAGAGTAGAGTTAGAGTAGAGTTAGAGTAGAGTTAGAGTAGAGTTAGAGTAGAGTTAGAGTAGAGTTAGAGTAGAGTTAGAGTAGAGTTAGAGTAGAGTTAGAGTAGAGTTAGAGTAGAGTTAGAGTAGAGTTAGAGTAGAGTTAAAGTAGAGTTAGAGTAGAGTTAGAGTAGAGTTAGAGTAGAGTTAGAGTAGAGTTAGAGTAGAGTTAGAGTAGAGTTAGAGTAGAGTTAGAGTAGAGTTAGAGTAGAGTTAGAGTAGAGTTAGAGTAGAGTTAGAGTAGAGTTAGAGTAGAGTCAGAGTAGAGTTAGAGTAGAGTTAGTGTTCGAGCTAGAGTAGAGTTTGAGTAGAGTTAGAGTAGAGTTAGAATAGGGTTAGAGTAGAGTTAGAGAAGAGTTAGAGTTAGATTAGAGTTAGAGTAGAGTAGAGTTAGAGTAGAGTTAGAGTAGAGTTAGAGTAGAGTTAGAGTAGAGTTAGAGTAGAGTTAGAGAAGAGTTAGAGTAGAGTTAGAGTTAGAGTAGAGTTAGAGTAGAGTTAGAGTAGAGTTAGAGTAGAGTTTGAGTAGAGTTAGAGTAGAGTTAGAGTAGAGTTAGAGTAGAGTTAGAGTAGAGTTAGAATAGGGTTAGAGTAGAGTTAGAGAAGAGTTAGAGTTAGATTAGAGTTAGAGCAGAGTTAGAGTAGAGTTAGAGTAGAGTTAGAGTTAGAGTAGAGTTAGAGTAGAGTTAGAGTAGAGTTAGAGTAGAGTTAGAGTAGAGTTAGAGTAGAGTTAGAGTAGAGTTAGAGTAGAGTTAGAGTAGAGTTAGAGAAGAGTTAGAGTAGAGTTAGAGTAGAGTTAGAGTAGACTTAGAGTAGAGTTAGAGTAGAGTTAGAGTAGAGTTAGAGTAGAGTTTGAGTAGAGTTAGAGAGGAGTTAGAGTAGAGTTAGAAGTTAGAGTAGAGTTAGAGTAGAGTTAGAGTAGAGTTAGAGTAAAGTTAGAGTAGAGTTAGAGAAGAGTTAGAGTAGAGTTAGAGTAGAGTTAGAGTAGAGTTAGAGTAGAGTAAGTGTAGAGTTAGAGTAAAGTTAGAGTAGAGTTAGAGAAGAGTTAGAGTAGAGTTAGAGTAGAGTTAGAGTAGAGTACGAGTAGGGTAAGAGAAGAGTTAAAGTATAGTTAGAGTAGAGTTAGAAGTTAGAGTAGAGTTAGAGTAAAGTTAGAGTAAAGTTAGAGTTAGAGAAGAGTTAGAGTAGAGTTAGAGTAGAGTTAGAGTAGAGTTAGAGTAGAGTTAGAGTAGAGTTAGAGTAGAATTAGAGAAGAGTTAGAGTAGAGTTAGAGTAGAGTTAGAGTAGGGTAAGAGAAGAGTTAAAGTATAGTTAGAGTAGAGTTAAAGTAGAGTTAGGGTAGAGTTAGAGTAGAGTTAGAGTAGAGTTAGAGTAAAGTTAGAGTAAAGTTAGAGTTAGAGAAGAGTTAGAGTAGAGTTAGAGTAGAGTTAGAGTAAAGTTAGAGTAAAGTTAGAGTTAGAGAAGAGTTAGAGTAGAGTTAGAGTAGAGTTAGAGTAAAGTTAGAGTAAAGTTAGAGTTAGAGAAGAGTTAGAGTAGAGTTAGAGTAGGGTAAGAGAAGAGTTAAAGTATAGTTAGAGTAGAGTTAGAGTAGAGTTAGGGTAGAGTTAGAGTAGAGTTAGAGTAGAGTTAGAGTAGAGTTAGAGTAGAGTTAGAGTAGAGTTAGAGTAGAGTTAGAGTAGAGTTAGAGTAGAGTTAGAGTAGAGTTAGAGTAGAGTTAGAGTGGAGTTAGAGTAGAGTTAGAGTAGAGTTAGAGTAGAGTTATAGTAGGGTTAGAGTAGAGTTAGAGAAGGGTAAGAGAAGAGTTAAAGTATAGTTAGAGTAGAGTTAGTTAGAGTTAGTTATATACATTAACTACATACATTCGTTTGTAATTTAAAATAATTTTTAATTATATTTATTTTGTTATGCCCTCCACCGCAACTTGTTGCGAAGAGTCTATACTAAGTTTGTCATTCGGTGTGTAACTTTTTTTTATACATCTAAGACCCCATAGGAACATATATTATGGCTCCTTGAGTAATTCTAAGTTGTTTTAACCACGTCCGTCTGTTCAAAACACTCATAGTTTCGAAAAAGAAATAACAAAATTTTAGTCAAATTGCTTCTAGTTATTCTAGGCAGTTTCGGATTAAAATCCAGCAAAATCGGTTTAGTAGGATCAGAGCTATGAATCAAAATGCGGAACCACCCTAAAAAATTGATAATTTTTTTCAAAATTTAACATAAATAGTGGAATAATAAACGGAATGAAATAAGATTTTGGTAAATTTCGTGAAGATCGGTCCCTAATTTACCCTAGATCCCATATTAACCCTACTACCGGTAAACCGATTAGTACGCCTTACACCATAATAAGTAATGCTATCATAATAAAACCTTATACTTCATTGTATTGCTATAATTACTATAGGCCCCATATAAAGCCCACTTTGATCAATTAATTAAATACGCCTAAAACCGTAGCAGATATAAATATTGCGGTAAAGTTTCTGCCAACTTTGTTTCATATGGCCAGAAAAAATGTCATTTAATTTTGTGGTATACGGTCAATAATTTACCTTAGATCAAATATGGGATCTAAGCGAACTTCTGAAATTCACTGTAAACGCTAAAACTAATTTATACTGTTACGAATCATGATATCTTACTCAGCTAGTTAAAATCCCAAAAAAAGCATAAAAGGTCTAAACCGCAACCAATTGTAATGCTGACGTCTGTCTTTTTAAAGATAAATTAATAATAAATAGATATCATTTAGATCCCACTCCTAAATTTTAAACAGGCGGTGGAGGATATCAAAGATTCGGCACAGCCGAATATAGCACTCGAACTTGTTTTTATTAAAACCGACATTAACAGGCTTGAACATCTTTGCATGCACTTTGTAATTATTTATATCCATTTATATGTCGCTGAGGGGCAGAGTGTGGGTATAACACATATAGTACTTAAATAAGGAAGTTGGTTTTATATTGCCAATTTAATGCCTTTTTATTATTGTTTATTATGTCGTAACCATATAAATGTAGTACAAATGCTGTTGATATATTTTTTTAATGTGGACTTTTGAAAGATATAAAACTGCTTCTTTACTACTACTGTCATTAATTCGATTTGGGTATATGAGTTAAGTGTAGTATCAGTTCGTCCCGAGGCCATAAAATTAGTATGAGTGTGAGTTTGTGTCCAAGGTTGAAACGTGAACAAATTAAATTCGTATATTTTTCGACTTAATATTTAATAACTGTGATAACATTCTTCCACTTAGATGGCAACAGCGGCTTTACTCATACACACTTGTACGTGTATTTTTATACTTAAAGAAAAATACACAAGAAAACAATAAAGCAGAAGGCTTTTGTCCGGAGTTCTTTTATGTATTTTATAATGGCTTTGAATAAATATTACCTTCAATCTGAAACGAGACTAGAAAAACCAATTACTTTAGATTAGATTGAAGCATACGTTTAATAACAGTTAAACAAATAAAGCCGGATTTAAGAATACATTTACAGCAAATAGTGCTGACATAATTTAACAAAATTCAAACTCTTGTTAAAAATAATTATTATAACAAATTTACAAATATGCTGCCAGACAACCAGTCAAACAAACAGGCAACTATGTCCAAACTAAATCGCTTATATTTTCACAGAATTTCGAAACATGTTGACCTGCCATTCGAGATGTCGATTACTACATAACTACACAAAACAAGATTCAAACAAATAGTTCCATCCAATTGATTCGTTGTTGTTGCTCGTTGTCCGTTTGTATGAAGATGCATTTATGACAACCGGAAACAAAAATTTGGCCAACACAGAGTGCGACTGAATGCTGTAAACTCTCCTACACAAACAAGCACAAATTCTCTTGTTCCTATTCTTGTATAAAAGTGTTAAACTAATTTATACACTTTGTAAGTTTGTGTACGTGTGAGCATTTCTTTATATCCTTTAATCCTGCAAAAGGATAAACTTCTTTCGCATATACATAAATGCCTTATTTTACAACACAGACAACAACAACGGTAGCAATCATAAAATTGAAAATGAAAGAGAGAAACAAAATTAACGAAAAAGCTGCAGGAGTATAAGAAAAATAAGAAAAGAAAAACGTATTCAACATATTTAAATACACGCAGAAAAAATACAAACTGCAGCCCGTAGTAAAGATGTGAATGAAAGTTTATTTGTAAACCTCAAGTTTTTTTCTGCACTTCATTTGATGAGGTGATGAGGCACATTTTCACCTCAGTGGATACGTCAATAAGCAGAATTGCCTCATTTGTACGAATGATAATCCAAAAGTGATTGTCTAAAGCCCTGAACGCCCACAAAGAGTGACTGTTTGGTGCGGTTTATGGGCTGGCGGCATCATTGGGCCATATTTTTTCCAAAATGAGGCCGAGAAAGGCAGTAACTGTGAATGGTGTTTGCTATCGTGAGATGATAACGAACTTTTTATGGCCCGAATTGGAAGAGATGGATGTGGACGATATGTGGTTTCAACAGGACGGTGCCACTTGCCACACAGCTAACGAAACAATGGCTATTTTGCGCAAGAATTCTATGGCTGTGTTATCTCACGTGGTGGCGATGTCAGTTGGCCGCCAAGATCATGTGATTTAACACCGGTGGACTTCTTTCCTTGGGTTTATTTGAAAGAAAAGGTGTACGTCGATAAGCCAGCAACAATTCAAAGTCTTAAGAATGAGATAATTCGGCTCATTAACAGCAAAGAAGCTCAATTATGCATCAGCGTCATCGAAAATTTGGACTATCGGATAGAGATGTGCCACCCAGGTTGCGGCGGCCGTTTGGCCGATATTTTGTTCCATTCATAACTGAGCCATACCATTATTATCACAATAAAAAGAAATGACAATAATTTCCTAAATAATTTGTATTTTATTCAAAATCAACATCGGCCCTTAAAATTTAACCACTCTTGATTAGTGAGTTAGTGTTTGTGATCAAAAGTATACATTATTAAATATTGCACTATTCTTATTAAAAATACAAATTTACAACATGGCGACATGGCAGTTTTTTTTGACAAAATTAGTTATCGATTATTTTGGCGATTTCTTAAACGCATTATACCTTCTTTTTTTTAATTAAATGAAAAAATTTATAAGTACGGGTAGGGATATTCTTTGAGCTTTTAACAAATTTTAAAATGAGATTGCTTAAGATGATAAATTTCATTAGAAAAATTAAATAATTGTTGCTATCAGAAGTTATCAATCATCGGATCTTCACCGGAAAAATAGTCAATTCCCAATGTATTTTGGAAAATATATTATAAAAACTTTATCGTTGCTGATGGCATATAAAATGGAACTTTTAAATTTAAGCAATAATAAAATAAATCATATTATTAGAGGGAGTTATGTTATTTGAGATCAATAATCTTCCAATTTTTGAGTATGATCTTGTTCTTTTAAATCAAATTAAAAAAAATAAATCTGACTAGACTCGTAACTCAGAAAACTAGTGTAACCAAAAAAACATTATCTCTGCAATACTTTTGCCAGGGATACATAGAATTTTGCCAAAAATTCACAACCTAAATAGATACGTTTGAAAACAGTAGATTAGAATTTCCCACTTTAAAATTCCCCACTGTCCACCATCACTTTTGTGAAATTTAGTACAATAGCGTTTGAGTATGCACCATAAACAAATATTAATCATACGCCACAGGAGCAATGAAAGAGTTTATAGTCATAATTCAAAACCTATTCCGTAGCCATGTTCTGTAACTTTAGTGAGAACTTCTCGCATCGAAAAGATGAGAAACAAAATTATTTATCGTTTCTTGAAAAGTGTGCAAGAAGTGTGTCTGTAGCTCATGTCGAAAACTATCAAAAGAGATTATGTCGCACAGTGCTTTGTTCCCATATAACGATGGGACAAAAATTGAAGGATTTGTCATAGACTTTTGAAATTTGGTGTGCCGATATCAAATATCTTAGTTAAGAAAAATTGAAGTCTTTGCTAAAAATCGGACCAAGGACTCGTCTACCTCCCATACATGCCAAAAATGTAATTTTTAATATTGGCTACATAATTGATCTAAAAATCATGGAAATTCGTATGTGTTATACGTACTTTGCTTACAATCTTTCTGTTAATTTTAGTGATGATTGCAGCATGGACTCTTGGTCCTCCAATATATTCTTAATTGTAAAGACTCTATAAATTTTGTAAAAATTTTCTGATTGTAATGAAACTTGGTTTATTTGTTTATTTGTATTTTTTCGAGTTGAATAAGCTTTGTCCGGCCGTCCATATATTTGTCCGTCTGTCTATCCATGGGAATTTTTTAATCAAAGTTAAGTACTCTTGGGCTCCAGGACAAAGACTT
Source organism: Pollenia labialis (assembly GCA_949318255.1). NCBI lineage: Eukaryota > Metazoa > Arthropoda > Insecta > Diptera > Polleniidae > Pollenia > Pollenia labialis. The sequence continues at coordinate 151,454,381 of OX439141.1, forward strand.
ATAACTTTCGTTATAACCGGTTCAGGATTGCACCTAGCCTCCTTACAAATGTCCTCCCGGAGTCATATACAATATCTGGCTAATAATCAATCGCATTTTGATAAATTTGAACAGAAACAAGTTTTATATTAAAGCAAATGTACTTCCCAATTTTTATGGTGGTCCATTAATGGTCCCAGCTCCCATAAAGGAATGCGCAAAAATTCTTAAAATAAAATTGTATGCGTTTTCCCGTGAAGCAAATAATTGTAAAATATGAAAACATATATTAATGCTATTATTTGACTATATTTATAAACATGTTATCGTCTATAGAGAGAGCTTGTCAGGTAGGTCCAGATTATTTGGTGGAATTACTATTTTCACTGATGGCTCGAAAATGAGGGGCACGGGTGCGCGGGTCAACATTGAGGATCTGGACATTAGAAGGTTATATAGGCTTCCTGACGACTGTAGAGTCTTTCAGCCAGACGGCTCTTATGGCCGTAAGGGGCTGTTATGTGTACTCAAAGCTAGTTGATGATTTTAGGAGGGCTTTGGAGGAAGTCTTAGGGGAGTATATGCTGAGGTTGTGCTGGGTGCCGGGTCACTGCGACATAGCAGGCAATGAAGTTGCTGATGAATTGGCAAGACAGGGCTCAAAGATGGAGGACCCTAACTGTATGGAGGCGGTTAGGCCTCCAATAGGCTTCTATTTCGGAAGAATTAGGGAGTGGATTCTTGGCGTGACCAATCGGGCCTGGAGGAACCGGACGGACTTCCGGGTATCACGGACGCTTTGGCCGGTGCTTAGGAAGTCTGATTCGAAGTTGCTGCTGGGCAGGAGTAGGGTCTGCGTTAGGACCATGATAGGAATGGCGGTGAGGATAGGATACAACTTGTCGGATATGTGCAGGTTGTGTGAGGACCCTGAGGAGTTGAAGACAGTTGAGCACTTTTTGTGCCACTGTCCCAGGTTGCAGCGCAGCAGGCTGAGGTGGCTGGGCAGTAGATTCCTGGGCGAATTAAGGGATGTCTCAGTTTGCGGACTCGAGATTCTGATAGGATTCGTAATGCGGATGGCCTGGCTGCTGGAGAGGAGACTGGGTGCTGGTCCGAAACCATCTTTTCTATCCATCTTTTATTTCTGACTTGTGCTTTCGCTTTTTATTTCACCTACTTTTCATCTCTATATAGCTATCTCTAATTAAGGCGTCACAATGGACCATATTGGTCTCTGGGTGAAGGTGCGAAGGAGACTTCACACCAGCTTTTCTACCTACCTTCCTACCTATCGTCAATAAGTGGTGGATTTTTCTTTTAATAAAAATAAATAAAACCAAATAATATACATATGTATGTAGGTTAGATAAATGTGAAAAATATTGATACTTAAAACAATTCTTTCACGTTCACACAACCGTTGGCTATAACAAATAATGTAAAGTGCGACTTTAATGTTTGTTGTTTGCAAACGAGCTTTGCATATTTATATGTTTTATAGTGTGGGCCTTAGAGGACGATTGAACGATGGGGAGGTTGGGGCAATTTGCCCGCGAGGTCTTTGCTAGGATAAGACGGAGATAGTGGAGGTGGGCTCGCTCGCAGTCATTTGCGAACCGACGCTCGCGTATATCGTCGAACAGTCCGCTCTGTGCATTGTTGGCGTGCTCGGAGGTGGTTGCTGGTTTAGGTGGAGTCTCGCTGTGTTGGTGTCTGGTGATTTGCCCATTCTGCTGTTGATTGTGCAGGGTCGCTTATATCTCTGGTCCCTTGGGGCTTGAGATGGGATAGTCTTGGTGAAGTAGCGTCATGCTGTCGGCTAATCTCTTGAACGGCCCCTGCTCCGTTGTGTTCCCCTTGTGCTGAGTTGTTGGTTGCCGTTGGCCACTTGTTTATTGTTGTTTTTGTGGTCATTGTTTGTGCGTGATGTCCCTTGCTGGTGTCACACGAGGTGGCCAATGTGTCGCTCGTGAGAGCGGCTGTTTATTGTTTTTGTTTCGTCTATTGGTGATGTTATAGTCCCTATATGTAGATGTGTGTTATATTTTTCCGAAGTCGCGGAATTGCAGTTCCTGTATCGCTGTGTCGCTGTTTGCGGTGTTGCTGTGTTGCGGTTTACTGCTGTCTTCCGGTGGGCCACCAGTCTCGGTACCGTTTGGGGTCCAACTGGTAGTAGTTTAGGCTACGAAGCTGACCGGAGTCTTTATCTGGTACCACGGAAACCAGGGTGCCCTTGGGACCTCTGTCCAAACCTGGATATGGTGAGGACCCTTCGGGGGAGTAATGTGGTGGTTGTGGTTTAATACCCATATCGCGGGTAGAGCAAGTTATTGCTCGATGTGGGGTTGCATTGCAACCGGTTGCAATTTGACCATAAAATGGTAGGAGTGTTAGATAGGCACCGCCATTTACCGAGGGGGACGCAGTTCCCAAATGCATGGAATCGAAGTCGGTGCCACGGCTTTGTGGCGAAGGAGGAAGGGGGTACTAGTCAACGCATTACTTTGACCCAGTGTTAAGAACACCGTGAGAAAGGGTCTAAGGACGACGATCGCGTTAAATTGGACAAATCTGTTTTATAGTGTTAAAATGTTTTCTCGCCCCATTTTTATTCGTGAGTTTATTCGACAGTTCAAAGTTGGAACTTTTCTCACGAAAATGTTACAGACACACTTTTTCACTAAATTGGCGAATATATTACATACGCAGTTTAGTAAGAAAAACAGCTGTTTGTTTCAATTTATGGCATTTTTATTTCGTTTCACACATTTTAATCAAAAAGTTTTTCGACGCGAGAGTTACAAGACATGGGTACAGGTTAAGTTTACAAAGTATTTTACAAAAACTACTTTTACATACATGCTTTATAAAGCAATTGAATGTTAAATATTTTTTTGCAAAGCTTAAAATTGTTTCTTACCCAATACAGTTTTGGCGTACATTTGAAAAATAGTCTCACATTTGAAAAATAATAGCCGATTTCACCAATTTATTTATATATCAATTTATTTTTAAGACCTGCTTTTCATGTCAAATCAATTAAATTTAAATATTAATTGATTTTAAAATAGAATTAATGAAATTGGCCCTGAATTTTGAAATTGTTTAATCGGCAAATTAAGAAAGTTATAAAAATTTTATTTAGAGATTTTTATTTGAAATATAATATTAACAATAATAAAAGTTGGTTTCTTTGAAATTCTTTTATAAACAATACTGTAACATAATATATTATTTTTCTACTTTAAATACATTTGCATATGATAGTTGTTGCCAAAATATTCTGGAAATATTTCTAATTAAAATCTTAATTGAAGATTTTAATATGTATTTTCAATTTCAAGGATTAATGTACGATGGGAAACATGAAGTATGTTACACATTATTTATAAAAAGTGAGTAAAAGTGTTTATGTGTGTGTGCAAGTATGTGTTTACTTAAGGTGTTAAAGCTTGTGTGGAAGTTCATCGTCAACAATTTAGATTCTAAAAATACAACACTTTGCCAATTAACAGGTAAGAAAACAAACAGTCTGAAACACATACATATTTTATCTTATATATACATACCCGGCAACTTAAATCGTTACAAGTAAGGTTTTGGACTTGTTTATTACTAGTTGTTCATTGTAGGAACAACAAGTACACTACAGAAGAAGATTAAAAAAATGTACTTATTTGTTGCGAAACAACAACACTACACACAAAAAATTATTTTTCCAATTCAAACAAGAAATGTGTAGAATCAATACATTTTTTGTCCTATAAACAAATTTGCATATTCAAATAATTTATTTTCATTTCGTTTATTGAAAAAAACACTGATTTTTTTCAAAGAGATAATTTAACTGAATGAAACAAAAAGTTTACTGAAATTCATATAAATTTTAAACAAATAATTTTGCTGAATCAAACAAAAAGTTTTTGCACGTGCAATGACGTGCACCCAGAAATTACTGAAGGTGAAGATGAAGACAAAGCAGAGATGCGGCTGGCTTCGAGAAACTTTTTATTGTTGAAATAATTTTTGAACGAAGTCTTGTTTATACACACAGTGTTTTTCTTCACTCTCTGTTGCTGTATCCTTTCCTTGGGTAAAGAAGAAGAAATGCAACCAAAAACGGAGGCATTCTATTTTTGTATTTGACGTACTATTCAACTAAACAGTTTTAAATTATTGAATACGGGATTTTGTTTTTCATTCTTTTTTACCAACTTTGAAACCAACCAAAAATTTATTTTTTTTAATGGTTTTGTTGTTTCTGTTGTTTAAAATAGTAAAACGTTTTTTTACCTGCTGTTGTTTTTTTTACTACAAACCTCGTCGAGCTATTTTCTCATCATTCTTCTTGTTGTACTTTTTTAAAGCGTCCAAAAATAGACTGTATGTGTTTTGTGTTGTTGTTATTATATTTTACATAAAGAAGTGCTGCTAACGATCAAATAAAAATATGCAAAATACGACAACATTAAAGAGCGTTAAATATTTCATACAAAATTATGAAAACTTGAAACCAATAGCGCGTATATTATATTTTTGAATAGTTGTCAACATTTTTGTTGGTTAAATAAAAATCAAACAAAAATATTAATTGAATCACTTAACAAATTTATAGAAATTAAAACAAATTTCAAACAAGTGTTTGTTTGAAAATAATTCGGCAATAATTTTTTCTGTGTACCAGATGAAAAACATTAATTTTTGATTGGTGTTAATATTCTAAAAATTTTCAAGAAAAATTCTCGAATTATTTTTGTTAAAATTCTTAGGTAAAAATATCAAATTTACAATGTGGAATGGCGACGAAAACCATATTGAAGCATTCTGCGGGCTTTTTATAATTAAGAGTTCCTTTTGTCTACAAAACAAAAAAAAAGACAACAAAAGTCAAACATATGTAATAGTAATATTCCTTCTCGCTCTCTCTGGTTCCAGGGATATTCTTAAATTAATATACTTAAGCGCCTCATACAGTATTGTACAATTATATCGCTAATGTGTTTTTGATATTCGAAGGTGACACCTGCTTTTTACGAAAAGAAAGTGAAATGTGTTGGCAACATTTTACAATCCTGTTTATGTTATTCACCTTTTGATTGAATAAATGAAACCATTGTGCGACTTATTGCATAATATAGGACAAAATGGAAATAATATGGCGAATATCATGTAAAATAATATTGCAAGTGTATGGGCCCCATTATATATAAAAAGAAAAACGTTCGGGATAAATCAAGTACTTTATGATTACTTTAAGTACGAGTAGTACTCAAAAATTCAATACGAATATTACTAAAACGTACTCAAAACAATCCTAAATGGGATAACTTTAGAAAATAATTTCGGCATTTCTTGAAAGAAGTATAAAATTCTTAAATCAAGTAAAAACAAAGATTAAACTTTTCGTTGTGTTAACCCTCCGGCTTACGCATGTTTTGATTTTCTATACACATTGAAAAAAGGTCTGGCCAGACTCATGTGTACCACGAAAGGTGGTACATTTAGTTTATATTTTTGGTTAAATATGTACATAAGATTTCTAAAGTAAAAACCATTTCGAGCATGATGTTGGTGTTTTATCATTCTGTAATGTGTAATAAGGGTAAGTTAATAAATCATAATAACTTTTTCTCTCTTAATTTTGTTTTCAAGCACGAATTCAGGATAAAATTATCTTTATAATTCTTGAATCAACAAATTTCGAGATTGATTCAATATTAGTTTTACTTAAATCCATCTCATTTTCGGATTAATTCAAGTACCAAATCGTGATTGAATATGGACAATTTAGGTATTTCGCGATTGAAAATTCCGTACTTGAATAAACCTTTATGTACTCTATTCAAGAAAATCCGTACTATCCGTACTATGGATACTTTTTCGGATTGATTTGAATACGGACGGATTGATTTTTCTTTTGAGTGTAGTGCTTTATAAGCAGAGTATGGAAAAATATTGAATGGAATGGTAGAATTTAGTTTTTTTTATTAAGTAGTACTTATACTGTAAATAAAGAAACTAGTTTCAAACTACATATTATGAACATGCATAAAAATTAATGAAAAATTAAATAGGGTAGTTTAATATATGTATGAAAAAAAATCAAAAAAATCGAAACCCAACAGTATATTTCTAAATAAATACTAGTTACTTTGTCTGCAGGGTATATTTTTTTTTACAAATCACTCATTAATTGCAACATAGTCATATCTCAAAAAATCAAACTTGGCAAAATGCGATTAAAGTTTTCAAAGTGTACCTTTATATGCAGATTTAGCATAATATATTTTGCTATAACTTCGGTTCAGTTTCAGATATAATAATGATTTTCTTTTATAATTAAGATGATATGAGGAACACTTTTGTTTAAGTAACTTAAAATTTTTGATGTTTTGAGATATGACTATGTTGCAATAAAGGGGCGATATGTATGTATATGTAGACTTGCAGTTTATGTGAATTAAGCATGGACTAAAAAAAAACTCACACTTGCATTTCTAAAACTTAATATACAAATTCAGATAATAGTGTGTAGATGTGAATCTTTGTTTCTTTATTTATACGTTACTTGCATGAATTTACAATGCAGGGAAGTATTTAAGTTCAATATTACAAACAACACACAACCACACGTACACACATGAACACTTGCATTTCATACTTTTGATATAAATACGAGTTAGTTTGTGTGTGTGTATATATTGATAAACTAATATTCTTTCATATGTTTATGTGTGTGCATGTATTAAAAAACACAAATACAAAGTTTTTGTTGCTATTCCTGTTGCTATTTAAACATTAATGTGTGTGTGTGTGTGCGAAAGAGCGTTTGAGAGCATGTTCTAACAACATCCTTTATATCCATTTAAATGCAGCTTTGGCATAGTTTAGCTTATCCAGGCGCAAAGTGGTTGTTGCATCGTTGGAACATTTGCTATAGATTTATGTATATGTGTGTTTGTCTATGTGTGTTAGTTAAGTGCATACATTAAGGTTATAGCAAATTTGTGATTTTTTAATTGAATCGCTAAGACAACAGTTAATTTTTAATTCATTTAAAATTTTACGCTGGAGTTTAGTTCACAATTTTAGTGTTTTTATATTTTTATTGGAAATACATGCATAATAAATAAGCAATTTTAAAGTGTGATCAACAAATTTTTTTTATTCATTCAACTAAGGACCACAGGGTGTATATAAGAGATCTAATTTCTACAACTCCAATATTGTGTTTCCGTACTTTTTGCAATATCGTTCTTCTCCAGATATTTACTGGGCGTCCGCAAAATTTGAACTAAATTAATGGAAATTTAATTAAGATAATTTTAAAACTAAGTGTAAGAACAAAATGTTATATTTTTAGTAAAAAGTTATTTAAGTTGGCTAAATTTTAAATTTTTTTATAAAAAGGTACTTTTGTGCTAAATTTCTGACAAATATGTCTTAAGCGCCATACGAGAGCCATTTCTTACTAAACTTAAGTAAATTTTTTTTAAGTTTTAGTTGATGTATTTTTTTTTTGGAATACATGGATTTTCTTGATTCAAGTACATACAAAAAACTGATTTAAGTACGAATTATTCAAGTAAATTTTTTAAGCAAGCAGCACTTATCTCAGAGACAGAAGGCGAATATTATTATAACTGTAACTTTTAACAATAACAACAGTTGTTACAATTGTCAACCTGTTTTGTTGTTTGCACTAACGATTATGCGATTCTTTAAATTGTTGTTAAAAACATACATAGATAAATATTAACATCAAGTGGAATAAAAAAATAAACAAAAAAATAATTTAAACTTAACAGATTTTTTTTTTTAGTTTTTTTTTCTTAAGAAAAAAAGCAAAACAGTTTGTTTGACTAATCCACTAAATGCAAATTATTTAATGGCTATTTTCAAGTTATATTTTTTCTTTAAACTAAATTTTTTCGATTTTTAACAATAAAAAACAACTACTAAAAATATTTTGTTTACTTAACACAAACAGCTGACTTAACGATAACAAGTGTCGTTTAAAATATTACAGAATGGTAAAATCGTTAATTTGCTTGTTAAATTTTTTAACAATGACAACTATTGTTAAAATTAATTACAGAAATGTGTTACTGCATTTAACTGAAAATATAAACTAAATAGGAACTTTTGCTGTTGATTTTACACAAAACAAGCAAATCTTTTTTTTTACCTACTTGCGTCATGTTGTTGCAATGCTGAGAGATAATACAAACAAGAAATATGAGATTAAAACCCTCACTTTGTAATTTTACTCTCAGAGTGGAACTACCAATAAAAAGTGGAATCTTTTTTTATTTGGCCTAAGAATTTTTTACGTTTTTTAAGAAATGCCGGGATTGATTTTCGTAAGTAATCCCATTTAGGATTATTTAAAGTACATTTTAATGTTATTCGTACTTTAATTTTTAAGCATGTCCTGCCCTAGGACATCGTAATGTTAAATAGACCATGTTTTTTCCATACGTTTGGGTTACTTTTTGAGTAGTCCTAGTCCCTTGTGGGCTACATTTTACACTCGAGTTTGAACTGGTCCTGCTATTTGCAGGTATTATACATATTTTCCTTAAATTACCCAACAAACACGAGGTCAAACCTTTGATATGAAATGACTTTATCATATGACATCAAACACAATTCTCAAAAGTTTTTCAATTGTTTGATTTTAACATTCAAATTCAAATTGATAACGATTTGAAAATAATCATTTGACATTAAATGTTTTATCAATTTGATGTCAAATTGATATCAAATGTTAAATTCAAATCAAAACCAAACTTGACAATACTAAAGCGAAAAATAAATGTAAACATTCAAAATGGCGATTAAAGTTACATTTAAAATTTTGCTTAAAGAATTTCTTATTTGTTAAACTGAAAAGACATAGAGCTGAAGCTCTTACACACATATTTTGAAGAACTGAATCATTTTCATACATATACATGTTGCTATAAGTGTGTATGTGCGTTTGCTTATGTTTATGTTAACCAGTAAGATAAAAGGTGTGAACATTTAACAAAAATTTCACGAAAAAAATCCAAAAAATGTGTGACCACTTAATTGATGTACTTTTAACTTTCGTTTAAAAAAATTACAGAGTAATGTGATTAAAAAAATGTTTAATACTGTTTGATCTAGCTAACGTTATACAAAATCAAAAAATATTTGATAAAAATAGTGGTTACGTGTGTGGCGTCAAATGATTGTTTAATGTGACCTTAGCTTAAGTATTCTTCATTGACTTCAGTTTGACGCAGTACAATTTATTACCTAAATTTCAACGCATACTAATAATGTTTTTGTTTACTTCTTTTCAAACTCTATATGTGTATGTGCTTAAAAGTGTGTATGTGTAGAAGTGTTATCACATTTTTTTTACTCAATATCATCGACATCAGTATCACCATTGACGTCATCTATGCTTAAACGTAAAAATTTATATTGAGTTGTTGCCCTAGAATAGAGATTAATTTTTGAAAGTTTTCTTTCGCTTATACAGGCAATGGTGGCTATTATAAGCACTACATTTGAGGACGAAAAGAACATTTGAGGACGAAAAGAACATTATTACATCTTTTAGCTCTGTTGCTGAATGTTTATCTCACAGTTTATTTAAATAAATAATGAATTTTAATTAAAAAAAATATATATTTTTATTTACGTTCCACGTTGTGTTATAATCCGCATTTGAAAAACATTTGAGAATTACGTTTGAAAGGTATTTTTAAATTTAAAATTAATTTCCCCTTTTTGTTGAGAATGCTATGATTTTCAAATGATTTTCAAATCATTATCAAGCGTTTGACGTTTGAGAAAACGTTTGATTTCAAATCATTTACAAGTCGAAATCAAATCTCCGTGTTTGTTGGGTATACACCAAACTGAGGTTATTTATGAGTATGCGCACTCATATTTATTGCTCTCGTCAGTATGAGTGAATCAGAGTAGTTAATTTTAAATGTAGCCTACGCACTTCCATGCAAATATAATTGAACCACCTGATCCATTTTGATTAAATGGACTACTCTATGGACTGGTCCGATGTAATGCAAGCATGGACCATGTCATTGTTAAAAAATGTTTGTAGTGAGACGACATGACTTCGTTTTCGTTTTTAAACGAAGTTAAAACTAATCATCTTGTGTATACAATGGAGTAGCTGGGTTATATGGTCCTGCCTTAGGACATCGTAATGTTAAATAGACCATGTTTTTTCCATACGTTTGGGTTACTTTTGGACTAGTCGTAGTCCCTTGTGGGCTACATTTTACACGCGTGTTTGGACTAGTCCTATTATTTGCATTAAATTCTTTTTGAAATCGGTTCATATTTGTTAACGGCTCCTATTGATATTAATTTAGATATTACATTTAGCGACTGCCCCCAAAATCCTTTCAGACCAAAAATCACAAATTACTCTTAATTCTTTCCTCGTCACATAATTCTGTTCTGGCGGAATCATGATTTCCCATCCAAGTACACAGAAAAAATTCTTCAAAATTTTTCACCAATTAAAGCATTAATCAAAAATAAAATCAGCTTTAATTAAAAATTTAATCAAATAAATTAAACGTTTAATCAAGTGAACTAAACGTTTAATCAAGTGAATTTAACGTTTAATTGATACTATTTGTTTACTGGTGCAAATTTAATTAATTTTTTAATTAATATCACAAATTTTTTAATTGAAATTAATTTTAATTTTTTTCTGTGTAGGTTACAATCTCGAAAACTCGTTCATAAGTACTTCGGTGCGTGGGCTTCACCGATTATAAATTTTGACTTGTGTACAAATTGCATTTGTACATTTAAAATTAATTTTGAAATTTTTATATTAATTATCTTATTTTTTTTATTATATATATAAATTTTTTTTTTTTTGATATTATTAAATTTTTAAATAGTTCTTCAATTAAGCAATTTTGGTTTTTTTTTTGCTTATCTTAACTCTTGTTAAATTGGGCATTTTTTCAAGTTTTTACTGCATATTTTGTGCGCATTAAACACCTTTTTATTTGCTTATTTTCGATTTTCCTGATTATAGCATTAATGCAATGCCTCAAATTATAATTTTGTATATGAACTTCTATTCATATATTAACTTGCAGATAAATCCTGAACAAAGTGTTCCAAAATATGTTTCTGGTTTGGTTGTTGTTTTTTTTTAAATTAAACATATAAATTTCTCTATGATTACACTTCGGTCAAGTAATCTGTTTGTTTTCATACATTTACAAAAACACAATATAATGATTTTACATAAGCAACTCACTCACACATGCACAGACAACAAAAACAATGTAAATTGCACTTCAGAATTTATTTATGCATAAATTAAAAATATGTTTTCCTATACAGACAATCACATGTATTTACCTGTAGTTTTGCAAAAACACATTCATTCATGTAAATACACCCTTAAAAATGCACATATTATTTGAAGTGGTCAGCAACACTTGTGCAATTCCAACAATTTAGAGTGAATTTATTACACTAGCCAAATATCTTTCCTAGGGTAATTTGGTGGACTGAATTCGAATCTGTAATTGGGATTTTTTTATATTTGGCCTAAAAAATTTTGAACCCGCTAAAAGCCACACAAAATCTTTTTTAATTTTTAAATAATGTATAATTTGTTATGTATTTATGTTGCTGAGGATCAAAGTGTCTTTTAAGAGGAACATTAAAAACAATATTTGCAATTAACCCTTTAAGTTACATTAAATATATCAAATATATATGAAAGTGTATGCAAGTACATAATTGCGTTTGATTGTATTTGCTGAACAGTGCAATTATGTACATAACATATTAGTTTATAAACGTACGTTTATAGCAACAAAATAATATATAAATGTACATACATTTACTAATTCTTGTTTAACATCAACACATATAAACATACATTAGGGTTGTTGTTTTCTCAACAAAATTATCTCTAATTGTGAGACAATTATTCCAAATTTAATTAGAAAGTCCTTCGGAGCCCTTTGGTTTAGGCCTTTTATACCATTTGCTATTTTTTTTATTTCAACTTTTTGGCTTGCTATCACACAAATTTCTGAAGCTTCAACCACAAGTACACGTTCGACCTAGACCAGTTACCTCCAGCTCAAATGCCCAATGGGCAAGCTTTTACAAAAGAGCTTTTGTGCTTTCACACCGACGAGAGTAAACCAGTCAATCAGATCGCGGTGACAACAATGCTTGCTGCTTGCTTTGCAAAAAAACAATAACAAATTGCAAGAGCTCTGAAGGCTGTTTATCGAAAATGCAAATTTCAAAGTATGTGTGTTTGGTCGTAACTAACGTTCGTGTAGGAAACAAGAGCTTCCAGAATTTGCACCAGTAGACGTCTAAATTTAAAATGGTTTTCCACCAGTCACGTTGAGTCATTTTTTGTTTTCCACCAGACAAACGCTTTAGGGATAGAAACGATTGCAAAAACTGTAACTCGGTACAGTTATACGACGTCAAGCCAATGCGAGGTGACAAGGCAAAGCGCACGAAAAGTAGATAAAAAAAACGACCTGATTGTCCTTATATAATAACCACAACGACATCGAGCGGCTTCTCCACTCCGAACAGTTTTATGAGTGTTACCCTTCACTACTTGGGTGTTTTTAGACGTTGTACGAAATCGTTTGAAATTTCGCACCAAGAAATTTTTGCGTAAAATGTACGAAATGCTTTAGTATATTTTAATGCGTCCATCGATTGATAAAGTGCAAGGTGAAAAATTCACGCATGTAAATTTAGGCACCATGTTTTAGCTTAGGAGCAGGAGCAATAGCGATTCTACTGCATAACTAAATTCAGCATTAAGTTTTTAGTAAAACTTTATGTTACAATACAATTTTTTCTGCAGAGAAAATATAAAGCAAGAATTAATTGAGAATATAGTTGAGAACGATCAAAATGCTGTCCTAGATTTGGCCAATATTTTTGATGTTGAAGCTATTTCCTTTAAAAATTCAAAAATAAAAACTATTTACGATCACTGCTTTGAACCTTAATTTTAAATGAAAGTTTTTTATGCCAAATTTTATCTAGGTTGTAATATTTATACGAGTTTTTTTTAAGCTTAAGTAAATTTATGGAAAATACCTTATATGGGCAGTTCCGGCGAGAAGTCTACTTTTTGTAACGTAACGCCAGAAGTAATTTAAATTGTTTCTCAAAAAATTGTATGTGTGTAGTTTACTTTTTTATATTAAGGTGCAAAGCGCAACGAGCTCACATTTAGTAATTAAAGGGATAACGATTGAACAACATGGTCCAAAAATACAACCTTATTTGCACTCTGGCGTAACATTAAAAAAGTAGACTTTTCGCTGAAAATCCCCATATTTACCTTAAAACGAGCAAAGATTTTTAAATTTGATAGCTTGAAAAATAAATCTATATAAGTCCAAGGTTGACTAAAAAAGGATTTATACAAAATGTCTTGCTCCATTCGCAGTCTTATTCAGTTTTGTAATGCAAATCAAAATCCTTTTCCGTAGATTTTTGTTTATATCTGGAAATCCTTTGCGTCGATAACTGAATTGTTTTTTCTGAATATAGTGCTACTTCATTACTTTGTATATATAAAAACCCTTTTTACAAATTTGACTTCTTCATTTAATTTTTTTACATTTTGTGGTACAAATATCACGACACGTCAAAATGGAAATGCCCATATACAAGCTATAGTTAATTTTGAACCGATTTCTATAATAAATGTAAATTATGATTTATAGTTTTCTCATTTAAACGCTAATACATTAGGAGATTTATTTCAGTAAAATATTTTGTATGGCAGGCTAGAGGAAATTATGAAAAGAAGTGTTTATTTGAATATAATTTTTTCTTAACAATTTTATTTTTAGGCGATAATAATAATTGTTCATTTCACTATTGGGGAATTCACAAGGTAGTCGTAAAGTCATATGTCTTAAAATAATAACAAGAAAAAATATGCGTGATGTGAGCATCCACTCATAATTTCAATTTCTACTAAGTAGTTTTGACAAAACAATAAACACAGCATATAAAGTCTTCTTATTTTAGTACTGTTTTTGCTTGCAACACAACAATAACTTTTTTAAACTAGCCAGCGGGGAAAAGATGGAGTACGGATGCCTTCTAGAAGGCCCCTGTACCTCTTCTTTTGGATGTACAAGGCCTGCCCGCTCTATTCCATTCTCATATCTTTTTTACACACGTTGTCATTGCGAAGTATGCCTTCCGCTCTTGCTTCTTTAGCAGGCATATAACAATGGTTACGCGTAATGAAAAGAAAAATTATTATTTTGATTTTGCTTGTGCAAAAAAACAATACAAACAATGTTACACCTTCTCTACACCCTTCTCATAGAAGCGAGAGTGGAACGTGTATCTAATCTTTTATATCAAAGAGCCGATGCCTTCTATGAGGCATTCTTTAGCAGTTTGATAAGAACAGTAATTGAATCAAAAAAAATTTTAAGCAGGCCTGAATTAAAAAGTGTTCTGAGTTGTTCCGCGGGGTATTGTACAATTTAAGAATATTATGACAATATGACCTGATAGCATACTTTGTGAACATCCCATATTATATTGTAATATAAATTGCTTAGGCATAGATGCAAATTCTGAACGAAATTTTGTTTTGCAATAATTAAATAAATTACATACAAATGCAGATAAATAAGTAATAATTTCAATTATCCTTAACTATTTTCTGAACCCCCTAATTTACGTATTTGTATTTTATTGACTTGTAATTGTGTTTGATATCTGTAAGTTATTAGTAGTATTTGTGGTTGTTGTTTGGCTGGTTACTTGTATTGACCATGTTTGTTTGTTTAAAAATGTGTGTTTGAGCCTCTGTGCTACATGTGTGTTTGGTGTGTTTATAGGGGTTTTCACTGAATTTTGTATTACATTGGCTAATAACAATGTAAAGCAAATGTTTGACAAATATGCGGTAACATTATTCAAATGAAACATGAAATTATATTTACATTACACACACATACAAACGTAGAATCACACTAATAGAAGCCATGTACAGAGCTTTACAAAAAAATATGCATTGCAAAGTAAAAAACTATTAAAAATTTGCAGTTTAAATATTTAAAAAAAAACTGCTGTTTACTCTCATTGTCACGTACAATTAAACAATACGGTTTTAAACGATTTTATTGTATTAACATGTATATATGTATGCACACAGATATAAAGTTTAACACAGCATCCAATTGGTTTCAAATTGAAAATGATTTGAAATCAAACCTTTTCTCAAACGATAAACGTTTGATAATGATTTAAAAATCATTTAAAAATGATAGCATTCTCAACAAAAAGGGGAAATTATTTTCAAATTGAGAAATGCATTTATTTTCACATTGCTTTCAAACGTTATTCTCAAATGTTTTTTAAATGTAGATGTTAATACAATATGGAACATAGTAAATACAATTTTTTTTTTAATTTAAATTCATTATTTATTTAACAGTTAATATACATCGCTTCATGATACGCCCCTTGATTCCGACGCTTCATTTCTTGTATGTGTCGGTGAAAGCGCTCACCATGTTCGTCACTTTCATCGCCAAGGTTATTTGGGAAGAAATTTAAGTGAGAATGCAGAAGGTGTATTTTTAAAGACATATTTACTCCTTTTTCAATAAGTAATACCCCTGACAGACATAGGATTTGTATACTATACTAACATGGTACACTACATGTGTGTCAACCTAAACTTCAATTAAACCATGAAACAAAGTGGTATATTCCTGGTTTATATACAACGAAAATGAATGTAGTATAAATGTGGTATCTCACGTATTACAAGTCTGCCAATAATGTTTACATTTTGCACCAGAGCTTGGTTTTTGACATTATCTTGGCCAAGTGTAGAATTTAATCTATCAGGCCAATCTTTACGGGCATAGTGTTAGTGACGCGCTCGGCTGTCCAATTTGCACAAAAACAGCAATATTTTGTGTAGCCTTGTTGCAATTCAGTCACCATGGCAACAAATTTTAGATCGGCACAGATTTTCCAGTTGTGCTGTACGTACTGTAGCAGACCCAGTAATTTAGACAGGGACTCATACGATTCTTTAAAGTTAACTGTGTGCGCAACTGGAATTGAGGGCTTTTCATTGCCTTTGTGCAAAAAACAGCAAAAAGAGCCATTCATTTGGATTATATGTGTCCCCAAATTGATTGAACAAGCCGTTTACGTCATGGCAATAGTAAATACTGTATTTTATCGAAAAGTAACCGGAAAATCTCACATGTCGACTTCTTTATTATGAAATTCTTACGTCAGATGTCACAAAATTACGTTGCTTCATTCTTGATGCTAACAACCCTGCTTTTTTTTCGGTAACTCCAAATCTCTGATCCAGTCATTGAGGTCAGCTTGTGTGAGAGGCATTCCTGGTTTTGTATCTTTAAACTCACTGTCTTAAAAATCACTTGCATCAGACGAGTTGGAGTTGCTTCCATTTTTGACAAAGGGGATATTGCACTTCAGACATAGAGGAGTCTGCTTATTGAACAGACTTATGACGTCAATTATGCTTTACCTTGGCTAAGCAAAAATAACAGTCAACGTCGTGGTTCGTAGGTGCACGCCAAATTGTAGGATAATCAAATGGCATATACCGACTGCGGTATAAGAAATTAACTTAAGATTCTGAAGGCAAATTTTTTAAACACAAAATTAAGAAATGCATTCTCACTTTGCGCTTGACATCCACATAGTTAAACGAGTTTTGCATGAATTGCAAAAAGTATTTGAGGTCCTAGATTTCGAAATATTTTCCGGATTGCCTTAAAATACAGCCAAAATGCATTTTGTAATTGCATTGAAAAATCTGATGGCTGCGCAAAACTATAAACTCCACAAGCATAACAAAACCTGTTTGGATTGTTCTTGCAGATAAAAGCACGTTTTGCACTATGCATTTTGTTCTTTTTAGATCGATTTTTACGTTACAAGAAAATCAAAACGTTTACCAAATAATTTGCAATTGCAAGTTGCCAATAAAAACAATGTCAACAAAAAAGGCATTGTTGTCAAAAATCTTTAATGAATGGAGCTTCTTTACCCTTTTCCATTCTTAAAAATATTTTCTCGCGCATTATTTGTATTAACATGAGATTTTTTTTAGTGATTTTTTTACAAATTCAATGTTTCTAATATTTACAGCGTTCGTTTTCAAATTCTGCATATTAACTTCCTTTGCGTTTTAGATTTGATAAAAAGCGAAAACTGGGTTAATTCACTAAATATTCTGTAGCATTTTTGCACAGAAATTAGTCTCGTTGGGCGCAAAATGTTCGTATCTAAATAAATTAATAAATCCAAAATAACAAATATTCAAAAATTCATAAAATTAACAAGATTTTGTTAATCGTGCTTAATTCGTAATTTTTGTTATTGATAAAAGCTCTGAAATTTATTGTTGAAATAACTTTGATAAATTCATAAAATTTTTCATATATTTTAAAATTTTGTCCACTGTAACTGACATTTCTTGACCAATGTTTACAAACGACACATTGTTATTCTAAAATTTTTATAACCTTTCATTTAAAAGAAATCCATAATCCGTTAAAAATTGATGTATTTTTGTATAAAGGGTGATCCAATCATAATGCACCATGATAATTGTGAGTCACCCCTTAACGTCAAATTCTTTCCCAACTTAATTTGACATTCCTATGTTTCACTGTTTGACAAATTCAACCATGGAGAGATACACAAATGCGCGGCGTGGTAAGTTTGTGGAAGCCTTTTACGAAATGGGATTTCAATTAAAAATGCATTTAGTGCACTTCGTGATTTTTTTGGTCCGCATAACCCACCAAATGTGCCCACAGTCAGGAGAATTGTTCGCAAATTTCGGTAAGCCGGGTCTGTTGGAGATGTAAAAACATCAGTACTTCTTCGAAAATTAAGTCGGCAAAGCCGTAACCCTAAATGATATTCGCTGTCGCGAGATGACAACAGATATTTTGTGGCCAGAAATTGAGTGTATGTACCTGGACGATATGTGGTTTCAACAGGATGGTGCCACTTGCCAAACAGCCAACAAAACAATGTCGTGGCGACGTTAATTGGCCGTCACGATCGTATAATCTGACACCGTTGGACTTCATCCTTTAGGGAAATTAAAAAGAAAAAGTGTACGTCAGAAAGCCAAAAGCTAATCAATTATGTCTCAGAGTCATTAAAAATATGAGCTATCGGATAGAGGTATGCCATCAAAGCCGTCACGAGCATTTGACCGATATTTTGTTTCACGCATAATTGTCATAGTTACTTCTGTCATAATTAAAAATTTTAAGAAAACTTTTTGTTTTATTTACAATAAGCAACTTGCCTTTTGGTTGGACCAACCTTAACATACATATTCATTTATTCGTTACCTTTATTTCGCAATGAAATCATAAAAATTGTTATTCATAAAAATCTATTCAAAATAAATTACTACAGCCACGGCCTACTGCGTAACAACACAATACATTTTGAGAGAACAAGTACAAGTGAAAACAAAACGAACAGATTACCAACAAAAGGCACTTCTTTCCAAGTACAAACAAAAACATTCTAAAAGAACAACAAAATGGCATTTTCAACCAAGGTTAATA
Organism: Pollenia labialis; assembly: GCA_949318255.1. Taxonomy (NCBI): domain Eukaryota; kingdom Metazoa; phylum Arthropoda; class Insecta; order Diptera; family Polleniidae; genus Pollenia; species Pollenia labialis. Next base: position 151,473,010 of record OX439141.1, read on the forward strand.
CACATGTGTATGTGTTTATATCGCGCATATCTAAACAAAAATACCTTTTAAGCCTTTTATTTAGATTAGTGGACGATTTACATATAAGATAAGATCTGAAATGACAAGAAAATGTTTTGACATAGTGAAAATCCCTGCAAATAATATTGGACTACCTGATCCATTTGAGTCAAATGGACTTCTTCCTGGACTTTTCCAATTTAATGCAAGCATGGACCATGTCATTGCTAAAAAGTGTTTGTAGTGAGACGACACACAGTGGTTCAGCTTCATACGATTGGCGGCATTAAATATAAGGAAACATGGTAGAGCCTTGAATTTCGGTATGGACTAATATTTGCTTGTAACAAAAAAATACTGCAAATATGAAAAAAATCCGAGCACAACCACGCCTACTTCCCATATAACACAAAAGTTAAAAATCATTGTAGAGTCACAATTTTTTGTTCAGAGCCTTGAATTTCGGCATGGACTAATATTTGGTTGTGATAAAAGAATACTGCAAATATGAAAAAAATCCGAGCACAACCACGCCTACTTCCCATATAACACAAAAGTTAAAAATCATTGTAGAGTCACAATTTTTTGTTCAGAGCCTTGAATTTCGGCATGGACTAATATTTGGTTGTGATAAAAGAATACTGCAAATATGAAAAAAATCCGAGCACAACCACGCCTACTTCCCATATAACACAAAAGTTAAAAATCATTGTAGAGTCACAATTTTTTGTTCAGAGCCTTGAATTTCGGTATGGACTAATATTTGCTTGTAACAAAAAAATACTGCAAATATGAAAAAAATCCGAGCACAACCACGCCTACTTCCCATATAACACAAAAGTTAAAAATCATTGTAGAGTCACAATTTTTTGCTCATTGCAATTTTATGATAATATTAAGCAATGGTGAAAACATTAGCAATATCTGCTAACAACCACGCCTACCTCTCACACAAAATTACCACAAAAAATCCAATATTTTTCTTATTAGCAAAGCTAGATCGATTAAAACAGCTACACAGGCTTAAATTTTCGTGTTTTTTATTTGATTAAAATATAAATAAAATGCAGCAACATTCACGCCCATATTCAATGAAAATATCTGTAAATAAATAAAAGAAAATATTAAAACAAAATTTAAAAATCATTGAATTTTTGATGGTATTCACTATGTTGTTTTTAAATATCGGCGATATTTACCGATTTTTTTTAAATATTGATATTCTTGCCCATTCCTATCCGCAATACCATGCTTGTGAATGAAATTTGTCCTAACTTTTTTTAGTTTTTTACACCGGAATTGCTTAGGGTCAAAAATGGGCAGCTGAACTTTTGAGTATCGTTAGCTGAGACTTCAAGCTTTAATTTGATAAAAGTCTCAGGCTAGAGGTCGCTGCAGATCAATATATACAAGCCATAGAAGTTGGAGAAAATAAATATTTTTGGACAATTTATTGTAGTAAAAGAATTTTTTTTTTAATTTTCAAAATTTTTTTTATTTGTATATACATATATAATTTATAACATCCAATTGTAAAAAAAAAAAAATTATTGTGGTGTTGTTACAAGAGTATTTTAAAAGCATGAAGCGATAGAAATAATCATCTGAGTAAATAATTACATGATGAATTTCTGGCGACAGAGTTTGGATCTTTCTCAATTGTTCAATAATACACGTTGCAAACACGGAAGATACTAGACATATTCCGATAGATTGTTGGAACATTATGGGAATATAAGACTAAAGATTTTAGATTTAAGTCCAAGTGGCAACAAATCTAGCAAATAAATATTACATTGTTATGTTTGCTGGGAGAAGTAATTATTATTATCACTGCGATATGGACTTTTTTTTTAAGCGGAGGAGTAAAAAAATTTGAATTTTTTCATCTGTTTCTGGTTTGCGGTATTATTTGTATCTATTTATGTATTTTTCCTAGTTTTGCGAATATTGTTTTAATACAAATCTATGGATTGTGCTCACACGCACACATTTAATGTATTCCTGTGGAAATGGGCATTTGCTCGAGTTACATTAAAAACTAATGTTTGAGCAGAAACACACACAAGCCTACCCATATAAGTCCACGTGTATTTGACAACAATTGTATGAAAGTGAAGTCAAGCGAGTAATTGCCTGTAAACTGTCGAAATAATTAGCAATTTAATGTTGCAACTAATGGCAATACAGCTTTAGGTGTTTCTACCTTTTCCCTAACGTATTCGATCAAAGTCAAAATTGCTATTTTTTGTTATTGTTATTAAGCTAGAAAAAACAAAGCACGAGACAAAATAGTTTGCAAACATGATTTTCTAACTTTAGAAACATGTCTACATGTTTCAAACTTGTTGTGGTTTGTTTTCTAACTTTTTTTTCTCTTTCTAAATTTGATTTTTTTTTCTACTGGGCATAATTGTGATGTTTGTCAACCTTAGTTTCCTGACTAAATGCTGATTTTATTATTTAATTTGTTAGCAACATGTGGAAGAGAAATAAAATCGCTACAATTGCATCTATACATACATACTAATTAGTTTATTTTCTCAAAGTTTTCAGTTTTTATCTCTTTCAATTCATTTATTCAACGATGAAAAACATTGTTATTTCGAAAAACAACTGTGCTTAATTAAGTCTGAATGCATTCTTAAGTATACTCTGAAAGAAACAAATTAGTACCAGGAAATTTACAAACTCACACTCAGGCATATGCCTATGGGCATTAGGAGAAACTTTTTTGGAAGAGCTAATTGTTTTTTAAAAATGTACTTTTTAAAATTAAAAAAAAAATTTCTTCAAATCTATTGTCATATTGATTACCATAATTGTCAATACAAAACATACTTTTTAATAAAAAGGTACCAACAACTGAATCTGTAAATATCAACAGATACAAATTTGTTAAACTCAACAAATATTTTTAACAATGACTTCGGTATATTGAATAAAATATTTGTTGACAATTCGATAGAAATCTTTATTGCAAGTTTGTCTTATTAACAAAATGAATGCATTTAAAATTGTTTTTATAAATTAAGAAGTAAAACGTATTAGGAATCACACCGCAAATTACATTCCAACTTTTTTAAGCGACAAATTTTGACCTCAATGCACTGGGACGTTCTAACGTCATAACAAAACGGAATATTAACACGATCATCAGTCATATTTGAAAAGATAAACATTTTAAATTTCTTTTGTATCATTAAATAACAACTTACTTTCCGTATAGATGGATAAAATTTTGCCAATTTCTTATATCGTTTTATCTTTAATAGACTTAAAACTAAAAATACAGACTTTTTACTATCCCCAATAGGCGCTCAAAAATAAAATTTCAAGTGCTTAAAACTTAACAGGAAATTAACTTGAGTTCAAACGTATTTTTAATACTATTTAAGTTTCAAAATATTTTGCCAACATTCACTTGATTTCCAATTCGCATTTTATTGGAAAATGCTGCTGAAATAAAGTGTAACAAAAGTATATGTATCTCAACCCTTGAATCTTGAAATTAGAACTTGAATATTAATTGTTTTTCAGCAATTTTGCTTATTGGAATCGTATTAAAATTTTTTTGATACAAAATTATTTTTTACTACACAGAAAAAACTAAATGAAAAAGTCAAGCTGAACGCTTGTAAGCGCATTTATTATGCTCCCTTAGGCCGAGGCCACGCAATGAGCGGCTAAGCGTCAAGCGGCTGAGCGATGAGCGTCAAAGCGTCCAGTTTGAGCGGCAAGTGGCTTATTACTGAGCGTCACTTCTGAGCGGTTAGTTGTTGAAATGCCTTTGTAACGAGAGGTTTGTTTAATGTTATTACGCGAAAATCGTATTGATATTTATAAGAATTTAATGCGTTTAAGAAAAAAAAGAAGATTTGGTGGTTATTCTATAAATCAAGCAAGGGGACATTACGGCGAATTTAACCATTTATATAGAAATCTACGCAAATTTCCAGACAGATTTTGGCAATACTGTCGTATGTCTGTGAAATCCATTGATTTGCTGTTGAAAAAAGTTAACAAAGAAAACCTATTTCTGCAGATCAATGGCTTGTTTTAACTTTGAGGTAAGTTTATTTTTTATGTACTTGCTTTGGATTGTGTACATGTATTATTTGCAGATTTCTAGCTACAGGACATTCCTTTCCCGATTTGGCGTTTGCTTTATTTTTAAAATTTGGTAATCTGTCTTGCTATAATAGCGGTCGCCTCTGTACAGCTGAAATAATAAGCTCCACATTCACTTTTGCCATGTTTATTCTTTGACGCTCAGAAAACAACTTAAAAATAGAACAAGTTTTATTCCTGAGCGACGCCGCTTAGCCGCTCAGAAATTTCGCTCACATGCCGCTCTTTGCGTGGCCACTTCAGTAGTATTTCAAATGTTTTAATTTATTGACGCTTTTCGCTCAGCCGCTTGACGCTTAGTCGCTCATTGCGTGGCCTCGGCCTTAGACGTGAGTTTAAAAATTTAGCAATCGAACGCATATTTTAATATTTACAATGCCGAGTTGAACTTTTAAAAATAAATTTATTCATACTGAATTAAAAAAATATGCTTATCCATATCGGAACTAAACGTTTTATTTATATTTTTTGTAAAAGTAAATTTTATTCATATCTGAACTGTCATTCAGAAAAACAGAATTAAATATTTAGTAAATTTTGCCATAGAAAATATAAAGTTCTTCGTTCGATTCTTAAGGTAAATAAAAAAATAACTATTTTCATATGATATTTTAAAAGCAAGGAGGAAGGTTCAAATTGCCATCACTGGTGCAACAACAAAACAAAAAAGGAATAAATCTGTTAATTCTTATACATTTAATATGTTATGCCTCTATATTTTAAAAAATGTATTAAAGTAACAGAGAACATTATATAAAAACCTTAAGCAAAATAAAAAATAAAAAATGAATTATTAATTTTTTCCTTTGACTTGAGTGAACATAAACATCAATTTTACACAGAAAAAATGTTTGCAAAAAATTATTCAATTAAATAATTAATTGGTGTACATTAATTATTCAATTAATTTTTTGTTTGCTGCAATTAATTTTTTTAATCAAAACCCATAAAATTAAATGTTTGTGTGTATGTGGTGTATTTTTTGTTTATGCAATTAATTTTTTAATTCACTAAATTTGTGTCCCATGACTCGAAAATACAAATCCGTTAATTGATATGATCAATTCCTTTGCAGGGGCAAAATTAGTTAAATATTTAATTGTCTGAACGAATTGTTTAATTAAAGTCGATTTTCTATTTTTTCTGTGTACTTATAAAGGAAAAATTAATAATTATCAGGTATGTTTTAGGTTTAGATTCGAATTGAAAACGAAAAATTTTTTGAACCCGCATAAATCATAAATTTATGTTCTCAAATCCGCATGTTTTTGTGTATTCGAAGTTTTTGTTCGAAAAAACTTTTGTTGAACAAAAGATCGCTAATTTGCTAACCGCAGCATGATAGCAATGTCTAATATTTTTAAAAAATCGCGAAAGCTGTAAAGAATCACAGGAAAAAAACGCTACCATGGCTAAAATTCTCGAAAAATTGCAAACTTTTAGACAAACACTAAAATTTATTTGAAATCTTTAAATGGGTTAAAAAGAAAAAAAATGTGAAAATAACAAAAAAATAGCGAAAATTCGCGAAAATTTTTAATATGTATTTCAAACTAGCCATAAAATTGATTTAAAGTCCCTAAAACTATAAGGAATGGCAAAATTTTGGTAAAAATAGCTAAATTCATTGAAATTCGCTAAAATTTTCTAACAGCGGCATGATAGCAAAGTATTATAAATCGATAAAGCTGTAAAGAATCTGAAAACTTACACGCACAAATCGCTTATATCGCGAACATGGCTAAAATTCGTGAAAAATTTCAACATTTTAAACATACCCAAAAACTAAGAGATCGCTAAATCGATTAAAGAAACAAATTCTCTGAAAATAACCCACAAATCGTTTAAAAAAATTAGCTATATTTACATCAAAATCAATGAAAAAGTCGACTCTAAATTTAGGGTTAGTAAGGGCCTTTTGTGTTTTAGATAACGATATATTTTTGATTAAATTGGATTAAGAAGATTTTAATTATTTCTTTTGCAAAACGTCAATAATTGTCGAAAATTCTATGAAAATATTATTTCCATTCGTCTTTTTCTTTGTCGCTTCCAACTTCGCGATAACATTATCGAATTGCACGTCTGCTATGCCATTAATAATTTCTGTGAATCATTTGCCATCAACCGTCGTCAGTGCATGCTTCTAGTGATAATTTTGAAGTTTCGTCATTTATAAATTCATTGTCTTAATCAGCGTCTTATTCACTTGAAACATCAGACATGCGCAATCTCTTTTTAAGTGGCAATAAAGATATATCAGGACCCGGAATTATGTTTCGTAGTTTGTGATTTGTATTAACGGTGGGTTTTGGTGACTTCAAAACTAATGTGCATTTAGAATTAGACAGTAAGGTGCGCGCCACAGAAATGCTATGAGGCTCTTCAGATTGGAAGCAATGTTTGGATTGAATACCTGGTATATTTTTCAGCCCTTCCCGTTGATCATCCAGCATGGCTATCTTCTCTTTAGCTTCTTCCTTTGCTACAAATTTAAAGATGATGTTCTTATAGCCTTTTTACACTGATCAACATCTAACATTTACCATCAAAGATGTAGAAAATGTGAAACACTCATAAACATTAGTCACATCTAACATCTACCATCAAACAAAAATGTCACCATTTTTAAATAAAAATGTTTTTAAAATAAAAAAGTGTGTTTTTTTCTACAAAAGTGCCAATATTTAATAAGAAAACACAAAAATGTATTTGAAGTTCAGTTTGTATAAAAATAAAAAAAATACCTAACAAAAAACATTGCAATAAAAGAGAAAACTTGACAAATGGTAACGCTGCTTTCAAACCCAATTTTTTTTGTCAGTGATTCCACAATAATAATAAAACTTATTGCCACTTTTTTAGTGATGACACTAAAATAATCGAAAGATGTAGAATGGAGCAAAATTAGATAAGAACATCTTTTAAAGATGTTTAAAGATGTTGTTTTACCAGTATGTATTTCTTATGGAAAGATGTTAACATCTTCGCAAATTGTGGAAAATTGATGGTAGATGTTAGATGTTGATCAGTGTAAAAAGTTTATTAGCAAAACTGCGTGCTAAATTGTATAATTCTAGGGCACTGTTAACGATGGCTTTCCGAGACATAACCGCAATCCACACTGATCTTTTGACACCTCCACCAATTCCGAAAAAGTTCCATTCGAGGTGATCGAATTCATATTCTGCTTTGAGTGAATTCATACTTGCCATTACATATTGATTCTTAAATTGAGCGGCGCAATTGTCGCTGATGATAAACAAATATTTTATGTTATCAAAGACTGACTTGATGTACTCAAATATTTTTTGCAGGAATAAATGCACAGTATATTTATTGTGATTAAGTTAATCACTAACTATGACCAGTGAATGAATTTTGTCGGTAGTCCAAATACAACACGTGAAAAGTGTGACTTGTGCATGCGACCAATGTGCTGATTGTATTTCGTATTGACTAATTAACGCATAGTTCTTGGCAAAATCAATTTTTTTGCGTTTTGGATCAGATTGTACATTTTTAACAAAAGAATGTAGCTTGAATTTACCGGTGGTATCATGTAGTTTGGTTTGGTGCTTCATTGAAAGGTTTGCTAATTACGATCTGTATTGGTCTCTGATTCTGAAAGATCCAGGCCTTCCAATTAACTCAGAGATTGGAATCTAGAGTAATATTAAAAATGCTGGATTCTTTACATGCATCGCGGGTGCAACTCTCTTAAAAAAAAAATATTTATTTTAGTTTGCTTTTGATTTCTTCTTACTTTTGCAAAGATTTAGAACGTTAGCTCTTTATTTGTGTTAAAAAAAGGAAACTTTTTATATCTTTTGCATCGCGGGTGCAACAAGTTAACAGTGTATTCTAGCAGTCAATAATGCTTAATAAACAACAACATGAAGTTAAATTTTTGGGAACACGTAGATAAATGAATATTGTCACTCCACGTTTAGCCGGTAAAGTTTAACCTCAAACTCTCAACAACAACTGTTTCGGGCCAGTGTTGCTAGCTATGATTTTACAGTGTATACCAATTCTTCGGATGGTAATATTTTCAAAGACGCCAATAAAGGAGATATGGTATAAAATCAGATAAAAAAAATTTTTAGACTTTTTTCTTTGCACTAATAACAAAAAAAAAAAAACAACTAATAGCGAGATTGAAAAAATTATGCCGGAAATCCTCTACATATAGCGGAATCGCCCTCCTAGAGCTGAGTTTAGAGAAAAACTTATTAAGTGGCAGTCTGAAAAGGTAGGAATTCAGTTTTGTAAATATTTGCTGGCATAAGTGCAAACAAATTTAAATTACTTTTTTTTTTAGTTTTAATAAATTTATACAAAGAACCGGGTTTTACCCTCAGAAATAATGGTAAAATTAGTAAACATAATTTTAGAAAACACATTTGTGATCTGAATTCAAAAAAAAACTAACTCCATTCGATTTCAAGGAAATAATTGAAGAAATATGCAGAAAGTTTCCTAAGGAAGAACAAGTTTTTGTAGGTTTTTTATTTAACACAAAACGTCGTCCGAAAAAAGTACTAACTCCGACTCCAAACGCTTAATTTTTTTAAGTGCGACTCCGACTCACGACTCCAACTCCTACTACAATCTTGATGCTAAATGTATATGAGACTCAGTGATGTTAACTTTCATTATTTCATTACCGTACGGCCTTCTAAAAATTAGAGTTTTTGAGAATAATTTACCGTACGCAAACATTAATGTGCTGTTTCCAAATGACAAGCGATTGATTATATAGAAAAATTTATATGAAGAGCACTCAGTCCATCGCCTGTCATTTGGAAACAGCACATAAGAGCAGTATTCATAAACCATTTATTTAAATTTTAAATGTGTTTTAAGAAGATAATTTTAATTTTGAAAATTGTTTTTTAAATTTTTTATGCCGAAAAACTTTGGAGTCGGAGTCGCTGTGTTTTTGGGGGCACTACGACTCCGACTCCGGCACACAAACCTCATCTCCGATTCTTCAACTCCGACTCCGACTCCACAGCCCTGATTTTGAACATACATTTGGTTATTCTAAAATTGAACCCAGGCAGTATTTCCTTAAACGCATATTTACTTTTTGGTAAGCTAAACGTTACATAATGTAAAATTAAATGCACATTTTGCCCAAAACTGAACGATTTATTTGGATATTTACTACAAGCGTTTACGTTGCAAAATATACGTTCGGTTTTATACAATGTAATTTTTGCTGTGTAAGCTGGTGGTCCACACTACGCGTTCTATGCATATTGTTCTTTCTTGGTCTTTTATTCAAGACGCATGAGGCGTATGCAAAATAATGATGTAAACCTACTTCATGCGTTTGATATGTACATGTGTATATGCATTCTTAGCATCATTGATGCCAACAGTAGGAAATTTTCCCTTTTTGTAGGGATTTTTTTCGGTTAATTTCTAGCGAAGGGAAAAAGAACGGATTTTTTATTTCAAGGCTAATTTTCAAAATATTCAGCCATGCCACAGAGTAAAATTCCGTTCGGAATGATTCCGTTTGGAACCGAAGATAACATATTTGTTTATTGATAGAAAGTGTATATTGATAGTTTTTTTGCCTTTCAGATACATTCTAGTTATCGGTCCGACAAAATCCGACTTTTAACTATTGGCAAGTTGAAATAATGGCCCTAAGTCGATTTAGCCATGTCCGTCTGTCTGTCCGTCTGTTGAAAACGCGCTCACTTTCAAACATTTCAACTTATTTATATACATATATTTTGTTTCTTTTCTTTTTTTTTAATTCTTTTTATTATTTTGATGTATTTTCGAATAATTAAGAAAATAAAGAGTTAGATATTAAAATTCAATTTCATTGCAAACTTATAAAATGATTTTTTATCAATTTATTGTTTTTTAACTCATTTTCCATATTAATAATATCTGTTGGTATTTTGTTGAGAACTGTTGGCAGCATTACATTAAGGGTACTTCTTCCGTACTCATTTTTAAAACTGGCTACTTTAAGTCTTCCACGTGCACGTTGTCTTGTATTATGGCCATGATCAATGCGTTGTGTAAATCTGGTGTCATTGGAAAATTCCTTGATTATAGTTGTGTGGTATATATTTTTCACGTTAAGTAAATAAAGATCTTTGGCCAGATTTGTTGGAGTTTTACTGTGGCGATTTTGAATGTTTGTGTTATCTATGTTATTTGCATTATTTGCTTGTGTTATTTGAATTGCGTTTCTATAAATTATGTTTGTTGTGTTGTTAGAGTCTGCGGTTTCTTGTGTTAAGTTGTTGTTATGTGTATTAAAAGAGCTATTGAAATTATTATTTAAGTTTGTGTTTTTGGTATCGTATTGGTACTTTTTCCATAATATTTTGAGTATCTGATTTTGTGTTCTTTGTAGCGTGCTGCTATATTTAACGTTTCCCCATGCAGCTATTTCATGGCGAATATATGATTCAGCCAATGAGGATTGACGAAGTTTTTTTTGTAGCTTCTCAATGTGCGTCTTCCATTTGAATTTGTGATCAACATATACTCCAAGATATTTGTATGAATAAACCATTTCTATAGTAGTTGAACAATTGTCATTATAGTTTGTATTATGAGTTGCTTGTTTATGTAGACATTCTGTATTATGAAATTTTAATTCTATATGTGAGTGAACTAGGTGAGTAGGTTTGATGTGCATTACTTTTGTCTTGCTTGCGTTAATAATAAGGCCATTGTCATGGCTCCATTTCGCAGCAATATCTAATTGTCTTTGCATCGTTTCTAAAGCATTTTCTATATTTTGTTATGGCAGTATCATCTGCATATGCAAAGGTTGTTCCTTCCTTCAGGCATTTCATCATTTCGTTTGCATAAATTATATAAAGAATTGGTCCAAGTTTGGATCCTTGTGGCACTCCGCAATCATATAATACCTTGCTACTTAAAGTGTTGTTAATTTTAACACAATATGACCTACACTTTAGGTAATTTTCAAACCATTTTCCTCTGATACCATTTCTTTCGAGAGTTTGAATCATCTTGCTATGCGATAGTGTGTCAAATGCCTTGCTAAAATCAATGTATAGAACAAGAACATGCATATTTTTGCTTAAGCACTCATTTATGTAAGAAGATAAGTTTCCTAAAAGCTTATTTATATTTTTTTCCTTTTGGAATCCATACTGGTTAGCATCAATAATTTTATATTTTTGTAAAAAGCTTCTAAGTCTCCTTACAACAATTTCTTCCAGAATTTTATCTATTACAGATAAGATAGAAATAGGTCTATAGTTGTTTACATCTGTTTTTTCTCCGCTCTTATATTTTGGCCGCACTAACGACATTTTAAGTAGGTCTGGTACAATTGCACATTCCAGGCTTAGATTTACTAATTTTGTAATTATTGGGGTCAGAAAACTTGCATTTAGCTTTAGATCTTTTGGGCGTATGTTGTCTGCTCCTGCGCCCTTTAGAGTATTTAGAGACTTAATTATGTAAAATATTTCCTCCTCCGCAATGCTTTCAATGTATATTGAGTTTTGTATATTTGTATTGATATTCTCGATTGTTTTTATGTATTATTTTTTTAACATTTGTACTAAATTTCAACGCAAAATTATTTAAAATATCTTTCAAGTTTTCGTTTTTAAAATGTTTTATTATAAAGCTATCGATATTAGTATTTCTTTTTCCAATTATTTCACTAATTATTTGCCAAGTTGCACGTATATTGTTCCTATTTTCGATAAATTTATTTTTATAATATTTATTTTTTTCATAAATAATTTTCTTGTTTATTATATTTTGAAATGTTTTATATTCTTTAGGACAGAAAACACCATAAGTCGATTTAGCCATGTCCGTCTGTTGAAAACACGCTTACTTTCGAAAAACTCAAAAGAAATTAACAAACTTGGTGTCAAATTGCTTGTAGTTATCCTAAGCAGTTCGGAATTGAAATCCAGCAAAATCGGTTTAGTAGGATCAGAGTTATGAATCAAAATTTGGAACCACCACCTTAAAAACAATGCACAGAATCACATTCGATTTTGCAAAATTTCTTTTTATTCGACTGGAAATTACCATTACCAGAATTTATCCTAGGCCCCATATAAACCTTACTCCCGGAAAACAGTTAAGTACGCCTAAAACCATAAATAGAACTGCTATCAGAATAAAATTTTATACTTCACAGTTTTATATGACTTGAAATCACACTAATAAATTTCGTGATAATCGGTCCATAATTTAGTTTGGGCCCCATATAAAGCCCGCTCTAGTAAATTATTTAAATACGTCTTAGACCGTGGCAGATGTAGATATTGCGGTAAAATTTCTTCCAACTTTGTTTCATATGGGCAGAAAAAATGTCATGCAATTTTGTGATATACGGTCCATAATATACCTTAGATCCCATAATCGGTGTAGTAAGGGCAAAAAGGCATATCTTTACATCCCTAAAAATACTTCAATCTTACTAAAAATTAAATTAAAACAGAAAACTATGTTCGTACATTAAAAAAGGAAAACAAATTTTCAATTGGATTTGAAAACCTTTTTTTGTAAAAAACTATTTTCTTTAAACGGGAAAGCCGTTAAAACTTAGAGCCCTTTTATTTAAGTTTGATGAATCTATTGATAAGTAAAAATGTACGCTTTGTTCTGCGGCTCCTCATATGTACATTGAAATTGTTAATGCCTTAATATTATCATCTTATTTATTTTAAAATTTTACTTTAGCGTAAAGAGATTGTTAACTGGCATATTTTAATTAAATTTGGAAATTTGTTGAAAAATCGCTTGTAATTATTTTTAAATTCTAGCTAAACTGTTCATGCCTTTCAAATATATTTAAATTTATTGAAAAAGTTTGTGAAAAGTTTTTTGTAATGATTTTTTTTTATATTTACATGCGATTTTTCACATTATACTACATTTACATCTTCGCAAAATCTAGTACTTACGAGATTTCGAGCCAAATCTAGTTGTTTTTGACTAGATTTCCCATACAAAACAAAATCTACTTCGTGACTAGATTTCGACGAAATCTACTCAAAATCTAGTAGTACTTAATGATGCAACTATGGTTTTTTCAATAAAACACTAAAAAATCCTTCCCTGCACAAGAAAAAATGACATTTAAAAAAAAAACAAAACAAAAATTGTTAAAAAAAATTAAAAAGTTTTATAAAATAAATAAATAAAAAAGTGTAAAAAAAAAGACAAATAATATTGATAAAAGAAATATCGTTGATTATTAATAAAAGGCAATGCAAATTTTTTTGATGTATATTTCTTTTTGTGTTTGTATGTGTACTTTCAGTTAGTTGTTTTGTTATAAAAACAAAATCTCGCTAATGTCAAAAAAGTGTAATGTAAACGCACTAGATTTCGAAGAAGATTTTAAATCAAATCTACAAGATTTCGGCATAATGTAAATGTAGTATTAGTCTAGATAAATATTCTCTCCATGTTGTTTTTTTTGACAACCGCGCTACTTGACGAAAAAGTTCATTAATTAAGAAAAGCAAATAAAACAAAACGATTGATAAAGCAAAAAATTTCTCGGTGTGATCAAAATGTATCGCAAAGAGCAAAAAAGAAGAGAGGTAAATGTAACAAAAATCGTTATATCTATATATCAATCAGTGATGCTAACTCTTCTCTACTAAAAATAGCTAAACTTGTAGCAACAAATGGTTGAAAAGTGGCTAAATAGTCGCTGTAAATGGCTAAAGAAGATTTTATTACAAAAAAACGCAACAATATTAATAAAAAAACTTGTAACATTTAATTACTGCTCTGACATTTTACATAAGAAATTGTATTGTTTGTATTGTATATTGTGCAGCCAAGAAGAATTGTGTAAATTAACATCACCAGCACTGTCCGGACAATTCTCAAGGAACTTATATATTGAGTCGGAGAGGGAGCCGAAGCCCGATAAAGTAGTATCCCTTTCCGCATTTGGACTTCTGTAAAGAAACCCGAAATGCAAATAATTAAGTTTTATGGTCCCATTAAAAATATTGCAACATTTTAAGTTTTCATTGTTTTACAAAAGTAATAAAAAAACCACTTTCTCTCAAAAACTCAACAATATCGCAGAATGGGAAAATAAACAAAAAAAGCAAAGAAAACAAATTCTACAACTTAATTTAGAACTTTTGCGTTACTCGTTTCAAAAGCTGAATAAGTGGACCAACCAATGGTGGCTGCTATAACAGTTAAATTTTGTAAACAAGTTTCAGCAACTGAAACAACAAAAACAAAATAAAATTGGGATAACGACAGGGAAAAAGGAGATAAAACAAAAAGTAAACATCATTAAGCGTAAAATAGAAAATGCCGTTTGTATGTATCTGTGTGTTCAGTAAATCTGTGTTTTTGTTAGGGGAAAACACTTTAACTGGCTCTTGAATTTGTAAAATAAAAAACTGTCAATTAAGGTGCGTGTTTAGTTATTATTGTGGCAAAAATTTTGTAAAAACCACAATTTTATTTTTTTTTTAAAGTCATTACATTTATGGTTCGAATCATCAGTGATATGTCGTCTATTATTGTTATCAACAACATCATTATTAACATTTTCCTCATCAACGTCTTTATCATCACCCATCGTCATGGGCAATAACAAAATTATTTAAGCAAAAAAAAAAAAAAAAAAAAAAACGAGAATAAAAATGAGAATAAATAAAAACAATACTCGCATTTTAAACAGTTCGTATTTTTCATTGCTTTTTCTAATTCCTGGCCGTGTTTTTAAAAATTTCGTTATCGTCACGTCTTGTATAATTGCCACCTAAAAGTTAATCTCATTTCTAGTACAATAGAACCAGGGCGTGTTATTGCCGCTGCCGATGACTTGATGCTCGATGGGGGAATGAAAAGAAAAACACTTAAAATTGTCGTTTAACATTATTTAATAAGCCGTGAAATGAACAAACAATATTTATTCATAATAAATTAAATAAGAAAAAGTGAACAATAACAACAACCAGGTGTTGCAATCAAATTTTTGTTTAGCAAAGTTAAATCTAGCATCTGTGAGCAGAACTTTTTTAAGGTGTTTTCCTTTCTTTAAAATGAGTTATTTAAGGGAATTAAGCGTCAGTGATTGTTCTAGGACCTTTCATATATTTCTTATCATAGTTGAAGATAAAATGATACTAACGATCCCATTTACCGCTTCATTTCGGGAAATTAAATCGTAAAAGTATATTATTTGAATTTTAAGAGGGCATAAAATTCCTTAAATCTTAAGAAAAAAGTCAAGAATATTATAAGAAATCATTCAAATTCTAAAATCTGTAACAAATTAATTTTTAGAAAATTTTGAAATGAAACAAATATTTTTTCAAAGATTTCTCTATAACGTGCTAAATTCTCAATTTTAAGTTTTGCTACATACACTGAAATTTATTGTTGAGGGAGAGCTAGTTTCTATGTTCATTTCACTGGTTGCTTAGGCCAGATCATCAGGAAACCTTTTTCCAAAGAATTTAAAAAAGCCAAAGATATTATACAAATAAAACTGTAAAACGAATGAGAATTACAAACGTTCAAGCCGTACTTGCAAACGATATCAAAGTTTAGATCAGATGCCGCAAAAAAAATTTTAAACCATTAATCTTTAAATGACGAATAAATTAAATATAACAATTTATTTAAATATGGATGGAAAATCCATTCTGTAAAAATCATGGTGAAAAAAATCGCCAAAGTTTTTTTTAAATTAAAAATGTCTAAATAATTTTCAATACTTTTTCAAAAAATAAGTTTAAAAATAAAGCATTTTTCAGAAAAAATTCTTAAAATGTGTATATTAACTTTCTAAGATCTTTACATAAGGGACAACTCTTTGATGTATTGCATCACTTTAGCCATTTTAAGGATTTTATTCATTTACAGCAAAACAAATTAGTTAATTTTAACGAAAATGAAAAAAATTACACCCCTTAACTAAAATTCTTCATATCGTCGGTCTCATGTATAAAGGCTCTATATCGATTCTTTTTAAAATTGAGTTTTTAAGTGATTTCAATACATTTTCCACAAATACACCTCGTCACTAGAATTTAATGCAAAAGCATCAAAAATATTTGTTTTACAAGCAATTGAAGAAGCCATTTTACATTATGATACATACCGTTTCTATTATGTTTTTGCCTTCTCCTGTAAAGTTGCAATTATGTGAGTTAGGGCCTTTCTATATGAGACCAACGATATAAACTTATATTTATTTCTCAATGTTACTAAAAAGTCTTCTTCATACTTTAACGAAATTTTAACCAATTTGTATTCAAAATAACATATTCAAAT
This sequence comes from Pollenia labialis, assembly GCA_949318255.1. Taxonomy (NCBI): domain Eukaryota; kingdom Metazoa; phylum Arthropoda; class Insecta; order Diptera; family Polleniidae; genus Pollenia; species Pollenia labialis. The sequence goes on from OX439141.1 coordinate 151,489,444, forward strand.
ATTTATATTTGTTGTTTTCATAAAATTGCTTAACTTCTGGGTTACTACTATTTGTTTTTAAAAGAATTATAGCTAAATTTTGGACAATATTTTATTCATATTTTTTTTTTATTATTTTTAATTTCCTAAGCTTATCCCGCGAAGCTTTATGCTTGTCTGCAGGAAAGAAACCAGAGTATCTGGCTAGTCTACCGGGGCACTCAAATATACACACAGATTTCATTAAAATATATTTTTAACAAAAACAATTGTGTTGTTTTGAAGAAAATTTGTGTATTTGAATTCATTTTGATTATATTTGAGAAAAAAATTTAGTTGATTGAACTATTTTTTTTTTTTGGTTAACGGTTTACAAAATGTATCAGTTAATAGTACCGATGAAATTTGGTTCAGTGTAAGATCCTAACATAATGTGCAAAAAAATCAGACAAAGATTAATCTAACAAGTAAACGTGCAATATTCGTCTATGCCGTATCTTATATACCCTTCACCATGGTGTGAAAATAGCAGAACGTTATATCAATACTGTTCCTTAAATATAAATAATTCCCATTGATTGATAAACTGATATTTATTGTTAACAGTATAAGCTTTTCCTATACGCTTTTACTGGTTGCTTAGGCCAGATCATCAGGATACTTCATCCATAAAGATTTTAGAAAAACTAAAGATATTAAACCAAATAAAACTGTTAAGCGTATAAGAATTACAGAAACATTATTAATATTAAAAAAAATTCCAAATTTATTCATATTATTGCTCAATTTTCATTGCTTTTATTTTGTTATCAAATATTCAATTTGAAAACACATTTGATTTTATTTGATTTTATATTTTCAATTTATCTTTTTCTATGACAATACGCTTCGACGACGTACGACGTAGATATTGTGCGCCTTTGTTAAAAATATTATTAGTTTTAATTTGACAACGTATCACGTCGTACGCTACTGCGGTCATACAGCTTAATCGTGTTCCTACGGTAACAACTGTCCATCGTATTACCAATAAATCAGTATAAAACACATAAACGTTTTACTATACAAACATTATTACTTTCTACCATAAGAATTGTTAATGCCACCACAATAATTGTGTAATATTGCGGCCACTTTAATATTTACTTTATGCACCACATTCACTTAAGTCAACCATCATCATCATCATCTTGTTTTTATGATACACAAATATTTCTGGCATGTTGCGGTTTGTACATAATCCAATGAAATGTTCCAGTGCAACAGAAAACGTTAATAATACTCAACAGACCCACTAAGGGGTCTATTTCTTCATTCACCACTTACCAAATTGCAATGAAAGATGCGCTTTTCTTTTCTTTCATTCCCATAAAAATATGGATAAAAGAATGGAAATGGAAGTGGAAAAATCCAAACATGAAAAATTACTTTTGGTCTTCTTACAAATATTCATAACTAAAAAAAAAAACTTTCTTTAGTCAAATGCTTAAACGACTGCGAGGCATGCCACCTTTAAGTATTTGGTTTTCGTTGCAATGCTGTTATAAAATTTCTTGACACTTGCAACTTCTTAAGCAATACAAAAAAATAAAAGGAATTCATCATTTTGCCATTGACACTTGTGCTTAACCTATTTATGCTGATTTTACGACAACCCATAAATAAGCGAAACGAAATTTGGATTTGGTCTTGAATAAGCAACAAGGCAACAAGGACAGATCATAGCTTCTTTTTATACATACACACTTACGTTCATTCAGCTACGTACTTTAAATGCTACCCAACAAACATCATGCTATGCTGCCCTGCTTAAGGCTAGTTTACACTATCTCACAAGTCTGACGTATTCCATAATACTTTGTGAGATAGAAATCTAATGAGTTTTGTTGCGACTATCAAAAAATCTAATTTAACATAGCAGTTTGTGTTCACACCATCACACAAAGTATTAACACTCACACAAGAAATAAAATTCTTTCCTGATCCAAGGAAAACTATTATTGTTTAGACATCTTTCAAAAAACGATGAAGTCGTATGGGATGCCAAACTTTTTTTCATTATACTTGTCATTTTCATCACACATGCATTCACACTATCAGACTTTTACATATTACTTGAGTTTTTGACATGTATTTATGCAAAGTATAATAGTGTAAACTAGCCTTTAGGAAATAGGCAGTAAAGTAACGGGTCCGCCTCTAACGTTTTTTTTCAACTAGTGCTTATCGTGAATGGTTACACTTAGCTTATGTCTGATTAGACAAATAACTAGTTTTATCCTTCCGCTGAACGAATATGGTTGTGTATACGCTTGAACAACGCTGGGAAATATGCGTTTTCGCTGCGCAAAGTGGGCTTGCGATCGACTTAAAGAAGATGCCGATTTTGCCAAAAAATCATCTTTTCAGATGAAGCTCATTTTGATCTTGGCGGATATGTAAACAAGCAAAATTGTCGCATTTGGGGCACAGAAACCCCGCACGCATACATTGAGAAGCCGTTGCACCCAAAACGAGTCACTGTTTGGTGCGGATTTTGGTCCAGAGGCATAATTGGGCAATTTTTCTTCGAAAATGGACAAGGAGTGGCCTAAACAGTCAATGGCGATCGTTATGGGGCCATGTTGAACGAATTTTTATTCACAAAAATTAAAGAGGAGGGTATTGGCAACATTTGGTTTTAACAGGACGGCGCTACGTGCCACACAGCCGAAGCTACACTCGATGTTTTGCGCCCTGTTTTTGAAGATCGCTTTATCAGCCGCAGAGCTGATGTCATTTGGCCTCCTCGTAGCTGCGATTTGACACCGTTGGACTGTTATTTGTTGGGTGCCGCCAAATATAAGTGTTACGCCGACAAGCCAGAGACAGTTGACGCTTTAAAGGACAAAATTCGTGAAGCCATTGGTGAAATACAGCTGCACACAATCGATAATGTGCTTAAAAATTGGACCGATCTGCACGATGGCCAGTCGATGCAGCCATTTGAATGAAATTATTTTTCATTTTATCCGAAAGGATTGTACTTTCAAATAAAAAAAGAAATTTGAGAAAATATTTAGTAGTTTTTTTTGTAGCATTTTCAAAAAAAAAAAGTTATTTGGCGGACCCTGTATGTGTGCAAATTAAAACCCGAGAAAACTAAAATTTTAATTTTGTATCTTCGTATTTTGTTATGACCTTTTTTATATTGGACAACCTTTAAAGATTGCTCTTACATAGAAATAAAATTTTAAATGATATATTTTATCACTTGGCAGTTAGAAGCAACAAGGTATCAAAAAACCTACCACAGCTACTTAATGTGCTAAATGTCAAAAATATATATCGACTAACAATACTGACTGATCTAAACTACTCTACAACCTATAAACCATCGATACAATACTCGACTTCGTTCTAAGAGTCGATTTTAAATAAAAAAAAAAAACGAGAAACAGCTATGGGTGATACAACCTTCCTACCATCCTTCCTACATGAAATGCCAACAAAACTATTAAATACAACAGATAAGTCTAAGGCCAAAAGCTATATAAAATTTTCTTTATAAACATATTTATTATTCAATTTATCTATAAACATAGAATATTATCTACCTGCAGACAAGCCCCAAGGATACGCGGGTGTTAATTTAATTAAGGATGAATGTTTCTAACTGTAAGTATGAATATAATAAATAAAAAATGAAAAAAACATGTTAGAGTGCTATATTCGGCTGTGCCGAATCTCTGACACCCTTCACCGAAAGTTCGAATGTTTTAGGAGTGATATCTATATGATATCTATTTATTATTAGTTTTCCTTTATAAAAACAGTCGTCAGCATTAAAATTGGTTCGCGGTTTATACCAACATATATTAAACTATTGACAGACAATCAGAAAGTTTAATGCTGTTTTTTTTTAGTAATTTTCAGTAAAATATAAAATATCATGATTCGTAATAGTTTAAGACGAACTTAAATGATTTTCAGGAGAAGCCAAATTCTGCAGAAAGATATTAAGTATTAAAAAAACATGAAATAAGTTTTAGCGTTTACAGTGAATTTCAGAAGGCTGCTTTGTGCATTGTTCCAACATTTATGTCAGTTTTTTTTAGCAAAATTATCAATTTTTTAATGTAGTCGTTCAACATTTTTATTCACAGCTCTGATCCTACTGAAGAATTGTAGCTGGATTTCAATCCCAAACTGCTTAGGATAACTACAAACAATTTGACACCAAGTTTGTTCATGTATTTTGAGTTTTTCGAAAGTGAGGGTGTTATTAACAGATGGACGGACGGACATGACTCAGGGAGCAAGAGATGAATAATAAAAAAGTTTCACACGGAATGGCAAACATAGTATACTCTCTTCACAACTAATTGTGGTGGAGGCTATAAAAACACAATTAATGAGTAGAAAATTATTAAGGGAATTTATTGGCAACAATTTAAAAAAAAGGTAGTAAATGAATTTTGCTGCCTTTTTACTAAGCATGACAGAAAAGTGCCTTTGTAAAATAGTTCTAAAACGATTTTCAAATCACTTCCTAACATTTGACAACAAGTTTTGCATTCTGACTTCAAACTAATTCTCAAGTCGTTTTTATGTTCTGTAAAATATTTTAAAATTAATTCAATTTGATTTTGATTTGACAAACGACATTGTCTTAATGAATTCATATTCCACATGTTATATTCAAAATTACTTTAAACTCGATATTTTTCCGAAAAGTTTTCAAAATGTACAATACTTTTTAAAGTTTTTTCATCAAAATCAAATACAATTTAAGTAACAAAAAATTCAAACAAAACACTGATCTGCATACTTTAATTTATCGCTGCAAGCGTACATTTCAGATCAAAACAAATGCCGATACAAATTATGTAAATTAAATTGTTATTCAGAACTTAAAATTTTGTATTGGATTAAATTTCGAGTCGTTCTCAAATACAGACCACAACCCAAGCAATCGTTATTTGAAAATAATCTTTGAGAATAAGTTGACAGCAAAATGTGTTTCTTAAGAAAAAATACACGAAAATCAATGGGAAAAGTTACTCTTCCTTAATCTTTTTGAAACGCTTGCACATTTACTGTGATGATTGATTTCAAACTATTCTCAGATCGAAGTCAATTGATTGCTGGGCCATATAAATGTTTAAGTGCATAAGTTTGAAGGCATGAAAGTATGTTATTTTTAATTTATTTTATATATTTTTATTTTAACATCCACACAAATGTTTGGTGTGGTTGGCTGAATGACTGTGTAACTGACTGGCTGGTTGGTTTACCAGCAGGCTGGCACACAGGATGTAGCCTTGGTTAGGCTTTGTGATGTTTGTTTTGTTGATGCTGATAATGATGACTGCGTGATGATGTCGCGTAGACGGTAACGACAGTGATCAAATTTCATCTAATGGCACCCACTCCCACCATACTTCAATGTTTCTATACAGTACAAGCTCCAACATTGAAGCTTAAGAAAAAAAAACTTGCTAAATTTTTAACAAAAATTTATCAGTTGATAAAATATGTTACATATGATAATTGTCTACTAGTATTTCCATGCAGTTAAACTTTCCCTTTAAAAGAGTATCAACTCTTATTTCAGTTTTTAGTAATAACTGCTGATATTTACATTTATATATGGTAATTCAGATATACATGCCCATAAATCTGTGGCTTGATGCTAAAATGGCAAATGCCAATATTTTGCTGTTTTGAGTTAATCGTTTCATTATGTGTATTATTTTACTCTCTTTTATTTTTCTATATCAGCCAATATCTAAGTTAACCCAAAACAGTTTAATGAGGTTTTTAAGACATTGGCTGATACATAAAAATAAAGGAGAGTAAAATTATACACATAATGAAACGAATTATTCAAAGCAGCAAAATATTGACATTGGCCCTTTTAGCACCAAGCCACAGAAATATCGTCATATTAAATACAAAAAGGTCTAAAATTGTAATAAAACTTTCTGGAGAGATAAAAAATATAATCAACTATGATGATTATAATAACGATTATTTCTGGTTAATATCGTAAACAAATGAAGAATTAATGATACCAGCCTAAAAAAACTATTTCTGTAATCACAATAATTTGATTTGTATTAAGTTTCTTATCGTTTCTGAAAATTTTTTTAAGTGATGATACCCTTTTGTATTTTAATTGACGATATATATTTTAACATAGAATTTGACATTCGTGTATAAAACGAACTTTTAATGCGACACTTTTTAACTATCGGTTTGGGGTTTTTTTTAAATTCATTGCTCACCAAAACGTAGAGGTATTGACACAGTCAGCCAAAAGCCATTAAAATTTAACGAAAAATAATAAAACAACTACTAAATTATTGTTGCCGAGTTTTCTCTTAATAGTAGTTTTTTGTTGCAGGTATTAAAACATACTCGTAAATAAATATATTGCATTACACTGGCTCATATGTAACTACATAAATTTTCACTAATTTATAAATTTCTTTTTACTTTTACATACATAAAAATAATGAAATTTTAAAATACATATTTTTTTATGTTGAGTTTGTTCGACACATGTTTCCGGAAAAATTAAAAAACAACAACAGCTTAAAAATTTTTTTAAATCTTTGAGACCATCAGGCCATTGACAACTGGAAATGATGAATTGTTATGGTGCAAAGTATGAAATCACTTTCCTATTAGAAACTGGTTATTACTTTAAAGTTAAAGTATTAAAAGTAAAAAGTGAAATAAATATAAATTTATTAAAATGAAGGTCTCTAGATTGGTAGCAGCATTCGACATTTTTGAGGAAGCATTCGATAACTTCTTCGTATTTCAGCGGTCACCAGACAAATATTAGTTTTCAAATGCTCCAACGTTAGGGGTTTATTCCCATATACGCCGTTTTTGACGTAGTCCTACAAAAATAAAGCTAACGACTTTAAATCGCATGATCTTGGTGGCGAATTGACTTCGCCAAATCGTAAAAATACGCTTTCTGGCAACTTTCTACGCAATAAGGCCAAATTCGGTCGTGTTGAGTGGAACCTGGTACCGTCTTGGCTGTTGCAATACAATTAAAATAAAAAAATAAATTTTTGCTTAAATAATTATGAGACAAGACCATTGTACTATTACGGTCAATAATCCTTAAAGATATTGAAGAAGCTTTTGTTTACAGAACTACGCGGAAAGAGAATCCCTTTTAACACCGTGTCGTTTAAAAAAAAAATTAGTAAAACTATTAACCAGCTTTTGATGACAGAACTGCTGCGGACACTGTTATAATGTATAACGGCTCCTGCCGTTCTCCAGACATACATAGAAATATAATTAAAAAAACCAACAACAACAAGGGATGGGTAAAATAAGAGGCAGTCGTGATTTTTTGCTCATATCTCAACCATTTGTATAACGATCATGCTGAATTTCAATAGCAAATAATTGTGTTATAAACATATAACTACCAAGTCCCCATCATAACTGGTGTCTTTGGAAACCCCATTTCAACGGACACATGAACAGACAGTCATACGTATATCGTTAAATCAACTTTGTTCCTCATAAACAAGAAATAGTGGTACCATATGAACAAAAAATACTGCACAAATTAAACATGCACAGATATTTTTTATTTCTGGCGACGAATATTCCCGGCCAAAAATTCGTCGTTCGTCCCAGTTGTGTTCCTAGCATTAGATCAATATTGTAAAAATAACAAACAGTTTATAAAGTAATTAAAGTTTCCTTATGCAACAATATCCCTACATGAGATTAAGAGTTAATTCCCTAACCAATACCACTAACACAATTATCAGAACTAGAGGTTCAAGTGCTAACGGGATTTGAGTTTTTATATAAAAACACTAGTGCTTATCAAACTTTACAGGAAAGTTGTTTTTGTTTTTATTTTATTTCATACATTTTGTATGGAATTTGTCGTGGCCATAACATTTTAGGAGATTATGCAAGTGTTGCCAATACAGTCATTAATTAAAAATAAAAACGAACATTTTAAATGATGTCGCTTACGTTAGGGCTCGTTAAATGTATCTTGATACTGTTTCTTAAATTTGATTTCAAATCATTTATTTATGCCATTTTAATTTTAAAAAAAATGTTAAAATGCAAATTTTTTCTACACACAAAAACCAGTAACAAACTGGTTCTTAAGCACCCAATGTGGTCCAAGTCTACTAGTACTCGGCTAGGACCAATAGCACTAGGGATTTTCCAAGCACACTCAATGCTAATTTGAACATTTAGATGGTAAAGAAAAGTTTACAGTTGAGCACACTGTTCTATAGTTTGGTACTAGTTCAATCTCCGACAGGGATTCTTCAGCTACCCAATAATTCTGTCATCTTACGTATTCTTGATATTTATATTTAATATCAATCATACGCCACGTATCTTGCACAGACAAAAATTAAGGTTGATTTCAATTAAAAAATTAGTGATAATAATAAAAAAAATCAATTAAATTTGAACCAGTAAACAAATTAGCAAACCTATAATGCCTGCCCTTATAAGTCTTTAGATCCAAATCAAAAACCTAAGCTGTACAACAACTCTGTAATTTTCAACACAAATTTTATTCCAATCGGACCAACCGTTTACAAAAATCTGGAATAATTAGATTTTTTTTTCCAAAATCTCCCACTGTGTTAATACGGCGTAACAATCGAAATAATAAAATTTAAAATAGTTGCCCTTTATTTTTACAATTATTTGTCAAAGCATCTTATTACTTTGCAGCCAAAATCAAAAATGTATCATTCAGATTAACGATGCACAGTTTTTTTTTTGTGTACGCATCCAAACTTTTTTGGTGCATTTTTGGACAGTTAAAATTGTAAAATTCCACATAGATGCAGTATAGAATGCATTTATTTAAAAAAAAAAAAGTTACCTTGCAACTAAATTCATTTTTTAAAATTATTGTAACTCATGTTTGATATGCTCATATTGCTAAATGTTGTACACTATATGAACCGCTTAGTGCAGAAAGGGTTCTATTGCAAAACATTAAGTTTACATAATTCATTAAAACAGTGTACACAGAAAAAATTATTGCCGAATTATTTTCAAACAAACTTTTGTTTGAAAATTTTTTTAATTTCTACAAAATTTTTTTTACTGATTCAATTAATATTTTTTGTTTGATTTTTATTCAACCAACAACAATGTTGACAACTATTCAAAAAAATAATATACGCTTAATTGGTTTCAAGTTTCCATAATTTTGTATGCCATATTTAACGCTTTTTAATGTTGTCGATTTTTGCATTTTCTAATTTGATTGTAAGCAACTCTTTATGTAAAATATAAGAACAACATCAAAAAACACATACAGTCCATTTTGGGACGCTTTAAAAAAGGACAGCAAAAAAAAAAGATGATAAAATAGCGTGACGAAATTTGTAGTAAAAAAAATCAAAAACAATACCAGGTAGAAAAAAACGTTTAACTCTTTCCAAACAACAACAACATTCTAAGAAAAAATATAAATTTTTGGTTGCTAAAAAAGAATGAAAAACAAAATCCCGTATTAAATTTTTTAAAATTGTTTAGTTAAATAGGTACATTAAATACAAAAATAGAAAGATGACGAAAAACATATCGAGTCGAGCCAAGGAAAGGATACACCAACAGTGAGTGATGAAGAAAAACATTGTGTCTATTAACAAGACAAGACTTCGTTCAAAATATTCCAACAAAAAAAAATGTGTCTCAAAGCCAGCCGCCGCTCTGCTCTGCCTTCATCTTCTCTTTCAGTGATTGCTTGGGTGAGCGTCATTGCTTTTGCAAAAACTTTTTGTTTCATTCAGTTAAGGCCCAGTTACGCGAACGTTGCACTTATAGAACATTTAAAAACGTGTAATATGTTTTTCCGATACATAAACAAAAATAAATAGTATACATACAACAATACACACAGTGATGGGAATCAAAAATTTTTAAATAGTGACCGCTGTGTAGAAAATGTACCAAATGATTTAAATGGTATTAAAACAGTATTTTAATAATATTTATGTTATTGATTTACCATAAACAAATTTGTATTTTAGCATATATATTTTAAGCATACATTTATTGTAAATGTGCATTCACCAAACAAGGTTTTGATACCATTTAAAGCCTTTTATACGTTTCACATTTTCATTGTATGTGTACATACATATCTTACATATCGCACTCGTTCAACAATACTGTATTAACTCAAAATTTTTATTTTTTCACTTTTTGGAAAAAATGGATACGTAATATTCATATCTACCCACTGTAAAAATATTGTGCAATTTTGTCCACTTTTTTGTAATGAAACAGCTGCTTTAAAAATTCTTTTTCATATGCCTGTAATGTTAAATTGATAATTGTTTTGCTTCTACTGAAAATTTTTAAATTTTGAGTTAATACAGTATTGTTGAACGGGTGCGATATGTATATTTGTTTATACATATACAAAACTGTTGTACTTTAAGTTGTTTTTTCACAATTCCATAGCTTTACTGAAAAAATAACCAAAAAAATGAGCAAAAATACCCGCATTCCAAGAAACATACAAGCCGCCCATCACTGTTTTACAAATGTCACGTAACAACGGTATAAAATTCTATTTTATACAGAATGGTACGTTGCAACTACGGGACATTGCATTTCGGTAAGCTTTTGTATTGCGTTTCATATAACAAAAATCAAACAGCTGATTGATACAGTACAGATACGGTACAGCAACGTTCGCCTAACTGAGCCTTTAAACTATTTGTTTGAAATTTATATGAATTTCAGTAAACATTTGGTTTGATTCAGTTAAATTATTTGTTTGAAAAAATCAGTGTTTTTTTCAGTAAACAAAATGCTAATAAGTTGTTTGAATATGCCAATTTGTTTGTAGGACCGATTTCAAACAAAAAATGTTTTGATTCTACAAATTTTTTGTTTGAATTGGAAAATTAACTTTTTTATGTCTAGTAAAGTTTTATGGTGTTAGCTCGTAGAGGGGAGAACTGACTTTAATTTTAAACACTGGTTTCTTAGCAATACTCAAATGATGTACATCGAGTAAATTTCAGTAGTTCCCTTTCTGCACTTAGTGATTTATATGTGTACATTATTTTTTTGTAAGCCTCTATATTTTTAATTATTTTAAACAATTTTTTTTTTGTATTTTCTAAAACGGCCCATTTATTTTAAGGCTATTTGAAAGTGGTAGATAAAAGTGATAGATATTTTCTTAACCATATAATGCAGCTATCTTTTATTTAAATCTTCAATCTATCCTGCAGGACAGCTTTTCAATTCCTTTATTTTATTCAATTCTAATTTAAACAAATTCAGAAAAAAACTTCAAGGTGTGAATAGAATTGATATAAAATTTATCCATGCATACACTATTGTGTGTGAAAAAAAGAATGAATATTCCAAATTGGGTGTTTTTTTTAGAAGATATTCGCCAACAAGCATTAAGAAAAATTGCAGTTAAAGCGATAGTCGTATATACACACAAATGCATGTGAGAATGTGTGTGTGATGTGTACACTACGTCAACATTTTAATTTTGAAAAGATTCTTTTGTTTCTGTATTTGACGCAGTATTTAATAAAGATGAAGATAATGTGAAATTGCAAAAGAAAAGACAAAAGAAGTGGTGGCATACATGATGCACTTTATCAACTAGATCACTTCGATAGAAACTAATTTCCTTAGAGAACATTCACCTTACTCAGAACGTAAACTTTTCTTCAACATTTTCTTATTCAGGCAAATTTTCCTTTAGATAAAGAATAAAAGCAGACTTAAACAAAAAGTCAAGTAGATTAAAGAAATAAAAAAACATGTAGAACAGACTCTGAATGTAAAATGGTATTTGGATAAACGGCCGGATTGGTTGGCTCGTTTAGTTAGAGGGAGTTCACACGGCGTCTTATCAGACATGTCTACTAACAAACATGTTGCCAAACAGACACGAAACGAGTTTTCATGTTTGTTAATCGTATTTTTGTTTTTGTTTATAAAGAAGATAAGACAAGTATACATAAAAACAGACATGTTTGGAGAGACATCGTGAAAAGACAAAAAGTTTTGCGTAGCATGTTCAAAAGAGAATGTCAAAAACAGACATGTCTGGAAAGACACCGAGTAAATGTCCCCTTAGTTGGTTTACAGTTTGTTTGGTTTGCAAATGTGTTCACTTGGCTTTAGTTTATTTGAGTTTGTTCGCCATTTGATGAACAAATGTGTGTGTGTAAATAAGTGAATATTTGAAAATGTGTGTGCCCTGTTGTTTTTGGGTAAACACAACAAATGCTTCATGCAGAATTCAGGAAGCAATCAAGACTTTTATCGTTGTTTACCATCATAATTTGCTTAAGACACTTCTTTAATCTCACTGTATGTTCTTCTTAGTTGTATGCATTTTTGTTTGTTTGTGTTTAGCTGAAGTATATAACAGGCTAAAGGTTGGGTTTTAAGTGTATGTATTATAAGGCCATAAATAACTTTATACGAGTATGAACCTCCGTGGTTTTCTTTTTTGTTTTGTTGCATATGAATTTTTTTGTTAGCTGTGGACAATACCAGAAGTAAATATTTAGTCTTCTACTCACTTGTTCTCTTTACAAGCCCAATAGTTCATTTGAAGGCAGAAGGTTCAACTTAAAATTATTGAGCATTAAACTATTACTTTAGTTTATGGTTATTTAATTGCCTTTTAGCTATTTTTGAATTTGGACGATTATTAAGAAAGTTTTGAAAGTTTTGGAAGGAGTAATCAAAAAAATATCAAAAATTACCACGAAGGTCCTCTTTAAGTGTTCTAAACCATATCACACAATTAGGAAAATTTACCCGAATTTTTTTAACCAATACGATTTGGCGTCAAAACCATAAGTAGGGTATTTATAAAAAAACGCCAAAAAAAATTTGAGGTCGATCGGCGAAGGCTTACCCGTCGCTCGCGCTAACCAAAGTCTAAGAAAAATTATATTTTTACATGAAATCTGGCATTCATGTTTCATAATTTAGAAAATATAAATTTTGTAGAAAAGTTGTTGACAAGTTGTTCCTTTATCTGTTATTAAACAAAATAAACTGAAAAATATCGAATAAGCCACTTAAAAAATTTAATTTTTAATTTATTAAAGAAACGCATTTTCTATGAATCAGTAGTGTGATTTACTATGCTTTTTAATACTATGTTCACACTTGGGTTCTTAAACGCGTTTAAGCAACTCGAACGTGATTAAGCTCTAATCACATCAAAGTCGAGATGATTTCCCATACATTGAAGTGATTTGTTAATCACTTCAAATTGACATGTTCAAAACTAAATCACTTCATTAATCACATAGAATCCACTGAACATACCTCAAACTGAGTGTAATGTAGAATCGGCCAACATAAACTGAACAACCGGCCACGATTTCTGCTTAATGTTTTTATTTTTTTTCTTAAATAATTCATAAATTTTCACAATTTTATCATTAACATGTTTAAAATAATCTTCTGATAACTTTATAAAAGTATTTTTATCCATTTTTAATACTTTAAAGAAATATAAATTTGTTTGTTGTTTTTTTTTTTCTTAATCATCTGTCATCTTAATCATCTCAAATGTAATGTGAACGGCTTTGATTAGCTAAATCAACATTTTGCTTAAACGCGTTTTAAAACTCAAGTGTGAACATAGTATAAACTACAATTGTTTCGTTTAAAAATGTTAACCACAAAATTAACCATTTGGCTATTTACTAACACTTTAAACCACATCTGCTGGTGTTAAAAGCCAGCTGTTTCAGTCAGCTGTTATTTTTAACAAAGCAAATTGTGGTTTATTAACAACAAGATTTTTGGTGTGGTAAAAACCGCATATACAAGTGATTATTTATCGCATCATATAAAGTCGATTAATGATATGGCTTTTAGGTATCTAGCCTACAATTTATCTTAAAGCAAACAATTTGACTCAAATAAAATTAAAAAAATTCATTTAATTAAAATTAAATTATAAAAAATTTAAATAAAATAATAAAAATTAGTAATGTTTTACGCACTTTGCACAATATCATTTAAAAGGTTTTTGTTTTGTTTTTTATTCTTCTTTGTTATTTTATCCTATTTTTATGTTTCTTTTGGAAGAGTCGCCACGATATATCAATATGAATATATAGAAAACGTAAAATGAAAGAATTTGCCAGTTCTTTTTATTAAACTTTTTATCTAATTTTTACAATTTTTTATTAAAGAATTCTGTTTAATAGAGCATTATTTGTACAATAATTGTCAACAAATTTATTTTATTACAGAAATCGTATTGAAAAACGACTCTTAAAATTCTTTCGTTTTACGTTTTCGATTTCCATTACACCCCTGTATAAATAAGTTAGTGAATCACATAGTGGTTAGCGCAAGCATCCAAATGAGTGGTTAAAGTTAACACTTTTATGGCCGTTTTCTCATTACACGATTAACTTTTTTCCCAACGAAAAACTGCACATTAAAGAAATTTGGTTTTCCCAATGTCTCATTTGGTTCTATTCTGTCGCAAAGCTAACCAGCACTTGTCTGCCGATTATTTATTTTCCTTTTATTTGCCGTACAGATAAATTCAATCAGCTGACTCCCAACTTTAACATGTATTTTGAGAGGTGTTGCCAGCTTAAAACCATGTATTTTGTCGGTATATTGAGAAACCCAAAATTGATAACAGACAGTTTATCGGTCTTATTAATTTATGTTGACATTAAGTAACAGGCAGTTTGACGGTACATTGAGAAAATGGCCATTAGAGAGTTAAAAGTTTGTGAAGTGCACTACAGGTATCTTTAATGTTTTTGAAAAATATTTTTATTATTTATTAAAAAAAAAAAAAAAACGACCAGCCGGGCGGGTACCTGTCGGGTGCGCTGAATCCAGTAAAGCTTACCAGGTTTTAAGGTTAGCTCTTGTTTTCGAGATACACCGTTATTTCTAAAATGTAGGAGGTTGCACAACATATATTCGCCTTTTTCAAAAACGGTTAATTTTATTGAATAAACTAAAATCCGCAATAAAATTACCTTTAAGAAAGGTTTTTCGTGTATGCGCAGTTTTTTTAGAAACATAATTTTTTTGGAAAAAAATAATTTTTTTTAACAAAATTTAAAAATTTTTTACTTTAAAAAATCATAAAAAGTTGGAAAATGCAGCTATGCTAATAAAGTTGCAAACAAAAAAAGGCATAAGTGATTAAAATCTGTTTGCAACTTTTGATTTTTTTTACAAAAGACGAAATTTCCAATATATTTAATAATTTCATAAAACGCAATATTTGTATGGGAGCCTCCCTAAAAAGTGGTGATGGAGGGCTAGTACATTTAAGAAAAATGTTGAAAACAATAAACGAATGTAGGTCGGTCATACATTCTATCCCCCTGGGACGACACCTTGGCAGTTATGGAGCTTTTTCTTCAATATATTCCTAGTCGGTATTAATAATTTTGTATGGGAGCCCCTTAAGGAATAGAGAAAGCGGGAAGGTATGCTAGAAACAAATGATATGCTTTTGATTATTTTTTTAAGCAAACGCACACAAACACACACAATAAGGCTGAATTGACGTGTTTAAGAAAACATAGTTTTAAAGAAAAAAGTCGCATCAATGCTGTGACGACCAAAAGTCGGGGCTTCGTTTTTGGGTCACATACCCGAAACTACACCTATTTTGAATTTACCAATATTATTTGAATATTTTACCTCACACCGGTATTTGAATTGACCGCTATTATTTATTTATTATATTTCTATCTTGAATTTACCCATATTATTTAGTATTATATTTTTATTCATTTTTCTTACTGCGAATAAACGCTCTAATTTGTCTATTATTATCATCATGAATGTATGTATTGTAAATTTATTTTGTATTTTTGAATTATCATTAGTTCTTTTACTCATTATCATTAAATAAGAATGAATTCATACAAATGTCATTGTATATTAGTGCCGCAGGGATAGTAATAGTTTTTGAAATTAACGGACCAACGACTCCGGCCATATAGTGGTGAGTAGAAAAGAATGGGACACGACAATATACACTTATGAGCAACCATGATAATGAATTACTTTAGTATGTGTGTGTAAGTGTACACCGGCAAACAGTATAAAAGCGGAGTACGCACCATTAAGCAAGTGAGTCAGTCGGCAGCTGGCAAACGGAATTTAGATAAGAGAAAAAAATAAATATGTAAATAAAAAATGCTTACGGTTTATAACGTTTATGAAAAAGAGCGAGTGCGGTGTTTCATTTCTCTGGTCACTAATTAAATTTTTTGTAACGAACCCTTGGAGCCGCGAGCTCTACCCCAGCATAAGGTGGAAAACACGTCGTTACAATGGCGCCCGAGCAGGGACATTAGCAGCAAAACTGTGTTAATCGTCTCAGACCAGAGAAACCACAACCTCGACTCTTGTACGGGAAAGAGAAAAATAAGTTTAAAAAAAGAGAGAAAATAATATTAAAAAAAAAAAAATAAAATAAGAGTAGTATTGCACTGAACTCAAAAGAAAAAAAAAGAAAGAGAAAATTATTGGTGTGAAAAAAACAACACATCAAACGGCAATTAAAAAAAAAAACAACGACAAAATATTTTTTCTGCAAGAAGAAGAAAAAAGTAACGGCGCGAACAAACCTTCTGCGTGTACAGTTAACCGACGCGAGAAAAAAAATGTATAATGATTGAAAAAGTAGAACAATATAAAAACAATTTCTACATCTCGTACCGCGAAGAAGACCGAAAGTAACGGGCACTAGGCGCTAAAGAAAATTTCTGGGAAAAAAAATTACCAAACGGCAAACATAGTGAAACATTTTTTTTGTTAAAAAAAAAAATTTAAAAAAAAAAAAATTTAGAAAGAAGAAGGAGAATCAATTTTTAAAAAAACCGAAAAAAAAATTTTTTTAGTAAAAGTAAACCAAAAGAAGTAATAGTAACGGGAAAAATTCCGCAAGAAAAAAAAAGAAATAGTATAGGAAATATTATAAAATAATAAATTCAAGCGAGAAGCGGTTATTGTGAGTTCTAGTTTTTTTTACAGATCAATCATCCCCAACGAAATGTTACGAACATCATGGGTATACTCCCTTAAAAGGGAAGAATTGTTATCATGTCTGAGGGAGTTCCAAGTGGACCAGACCGGCAACGTGGATGAGCTCAGAAAGCCAAGTTTGTTAGTAGCGAACACGAGGAAGCTGAAACACTACGTCTGGTGGAAATACAGGCAAAATATGAGCCAATGGTCAGCTCACCTTCAGTCAACCTCCTGGTACCTGTCGACCCAAGCTCAAGGCCTAAATCCCCAGTAAAAGAAGAAGGCACCAAGACGATTCAGTCGACAGTGGCAGCCCCAGCCATCGATACCAAAATGAGCATAATGGATAAATTGAAAAGATGGAATCTCCATTTCAACGGAACGAGCGACCCAATAGAATTCATTGAAAGAGCTGAGGAGCTGGCACACATGTATGAAGTGGATCTGGATCAGATACCCGCGCTGATACCCGAGCTATTGCGCGATCGCGCCCTGGTCTGGTTTCGTAATAACAACCAACACTGGCTAACCTGGGATGGTTTCTACCCCCACGGTATTATGAAAAACTGGAAGACGCAATACACGGTCGAGTCCAGCGTCGAAATGAGGGATTCAATGCGTACCTGCTAGCGATTCAGAGTCTGATGAGACACTCAAAGCTAAGTGAGGCACAAAAGCTGGAGAGGATTTTTCAGAACTGTTACCCGGATTACCAGTGGTATATAAAAACTGGTGACTTTGGCAGAAGACCTAGAAAGTATCCGGGGCCGATCCACGGGTCAGGACTCGAACACATACACACCTACGAGTTACCGCAGCGGAGAAAACCGAAACGGCACACAGAATCCGGGAAACAGCTACGGAGGGCAACGGAACTGAGGCGTTGTGTCACTCCTGTTAATCAGACCTCATCAAATCAAACGGCATTAAAACGTGAAGAATCTCGCATAGCGGCGACCATCTTGATTGAAGGAAAGCTGATAACCTCCACGATAGATAGTCCCAATTTCCACAATGCAAGTCTTATTGATAAACTTATCACATTTTCTTCTTTGAATCAGCTACGGCGTTTTAACGTGTCAAGTCTTATTATTTATCTGTTATTCCATTTGTATGAATGAATATGTGCGTTTTGACATTTCTTTTAAAACATATTTCTTATTAAAATGTATTTAAATTCAAATTCGTGTTGAATATTTGAACAATTGTTTAATTTAAAATTAAAGTTGTGTAAAATGTACTTTTAATTATAAATTTCTTTTGTTTTGTGAAATAACAAATATTTAAAAAAATTCACACACAAAAAATCACACCCGCTACGAAATTAACTTTGTACAACGAAATTAAATATGAAAGATAATTGTCAAAATAGACCTGCTGAAAATTACGAATGAGAAAACAAAACGCATATGAGGAGTACAGCAAGCTGAGTACTCGTTTCTTTTCTCCTCGTCCCTCTCGCCTACAAAGTAGCAAGCTGATCAATAAGACTTGCATTGTGGAAATTGGGACATACCGGGGCTATCTGAAACTACATGAGGACAGATTTCCTCGGTCATTTCAAGGGTCCATTCCAGCGGGTGCGGGAAAATTTGGAGGTCATACTGGCCGATGGCTCACGAAAGCGAATTAACGAGGGCGTTCAGATAAACGTCACATTTGGCAATTTGACCTGGTCATGTATTTTTTTCTAATGACCGATTTTTTTGAAGAAACCATATTGGGGTTGGACTTTCTACGTTCTTTTGGTACCACCATTAACTGCGCGGGGCTGTCTATAAATTGTGAGTTTAGTTTCCCCGAACCCACGGTCAGGGACGTCACGGCTGAACAGGTGCAGCCACCATGCGCCATTATTGCCCAACCTGGGGTTAGTGGATACCGCAGTGTGGCCGAACATGACCACGACCAACAACGACAAATACAAGAGTTCCTGCACACGGAACTACCCAAGTTTGATGACCTGAAGGGATTGTCCCACATCGCTACAAATAAAATAGTGATGAAGGACGACCGGCCTGTAAATATCAGATATTCCCCAAGGAATCCAGCCATGCAGGCCATCATCGATGCCGAAGTCAATAAGCTGATTGAAAAAGGGTGTATTGAGCTCTCTAATAGTCCCTACAGCTTCCTGATAACTCTGGCAAGGAAGAAGAATGGTAGCCGGAGAGTGTGTATGGATTTCTGCCAGTTAAATTTAAGGTCAGTACCAGATGCATATCCCTTACCCAGAATAGATTCTATTTTGAACAGGTTGAGAGGCGCACATTACGTGAGTAGTCTGGACCTAAAAGATGGCTATTGGCAAATTCCTATAGAAGCCAGCAGTACGAAGTACACTGCATTTGCCGTCACAGGCCGCGGGTTGTACCAATGGCGGACCGGAACTAGAGCCATATGCGTTCGCTTACCTCGACGACATCATAGTAATCGGACAGACACTGGAAGAGCACTTGCGTAACCTGAAAGAAGTTTTCCGCCGACTGCGAGCGGCCAACCTCCGGATCAACATCGAGAAGTGCGAATTTTTCAAACGGGAGACGAAGTACCTGGGGCATGTTGTTAGCGGAGAGGGGGTGAAAACAGACCCCGACAAAATCGCCGCAATAAAAGGGATGAAACCACCCAGAAATGTTAAGGAGGTAAGAAGTTTGTTGGGAGTGGCCTCGTGGTATAGAAGGTTTGTGCTGGATTTTGCCAAGATATCCCAGCTCTTGACACAACTTTTGAAAAAAGGGAAACATTGGAAATGGGGAACAGAACAACAAACTGCGTTTGAGCTATTGAAGGAGAAGCTAACCACGGCCCCAGTACTGGCTTGTCCCGATTTCACCCAAACATTCACGCTGCAAACGGATGCCAGTGAGTACGGCATTGGCGCGGTCCTTACACAAAACCTGGACGGAGCGGAAAGGGTCACTGCCTACGCCAGTCGACACCTCAACACGGCCGAGCGAAATTATTCGGTTACAGAGAAGGAGTGCCTGGCGATCATCTGGGGCATCCGGAAAATGAGGCCCTACCTAGAAGGGTACCAGTTCGTTACTGTGACCGGCCACCTATCCTTAAAATGGTTGAACTCATTGGAAAGCGCTACGGGACGACTGGCTAGGTGGGCATTAGAGCTGCAGCAGTTTCGTTTCACAATTCAGTATCGGAAGGGTAAACAAAATGTCGTCGCCGACACGTTGTCCAGACAGCCCTGCGAAACACTGAACATGCTGAATTCCACAAAGAATAGCGAGGCGTGCCCATGGATCACGAAGATAGTACGAGAGGTCACAGAGGCGCCTGACAAATACTCCGACTACTGCATCTTACATGGTCAACTATATCGACATTTCTCAAGACAAATCAATGATGACGATTCCAGCCCATTGAAGCTTTGCGTCGCGCGCCATCAAACGAAACGGGTCTTGCAAGAAAACCATGACAGCCCTACCGCCGGCCACTTGGGCATACGGAAGACCATTAAAAGAATCTCGGCACGCTATTACTGGCCCGGAATGCCCCGAGACATTAGCCAGCACGTGCAGAAATGTGATTCGTGCCAACGTCACAAGGTGAGCCAACAACAGCCTGCCGGCGAGATGCTGACAAGGATTCCCGAGGAACCCTGGGCAACAATATGTGCAGATTTTGTGGGTCCCCTGCCAAGATCCAAGCATGGATGCACCATGTTATTAGTGTTTATCGACAGGTTCTCCAAATGGTGCGAGCTAGTACCATTGAGGAAGGCGACCGCGGAGGGGCTCGTAAAGGCGTTCAGAGAACGTATCGTCGACAGGTATGGCGTACCAAAAATCATTATCACCGACAATGGCACACAATTTACTTCTCACGTATTCCGGAGGTGCCTGGCCGAGTACGGGGTCACACAACAGTGCACAGGCCCATATACACCGCAAGAAAACCCCACCGAGAGGGCTAACCGGACAATCAAAACAATGCTCGCGCAGTTTACGGACCACCGACATAATAAGTGGGACGACCTCCTGCCAGAAATCATGTTGGCGATCAAAACCAGTGTGTCCGAAACGACAGGGTATTCCCCAGCCTTCCTTTCTCAGGGTCGAGAACCCCGACTCCCTAAGGCCCTCTACGACGAAGTCACCATCGGCACTGGCGCCCATAACCCACACCCCACAGCGCGGGCAGAGGAAATGAAGGAAATTTTCGAAAAAGTACGACGAAATATGGCCACCGCATCTGCAGAACAACAACGGCATTACAACCTCCGACGGCGGCCGTGGAAACCACAGATAGGGGAGTATGTCTTGGTACGACAACACCCACTATCAAGGGCAAGCGAGAGCTTCGCAGCCAAATTAGCGCCAAAGTTCGATGGGCCATACCGTATCAGGGGTTTCGCGTCACCGGTGATCGCCTTATTGGAAACTCCGGAGGGACAAGAGTGTCGTAGGGCACACTTGAGCGAACTCAAGCCGTACCACGAATGAACCCAAAAAATTATTGTTTTTTATAAAAGCAAAAGAAATACATAATAACAAAAAAAAAAAAAAAAAAAAAGGGAGACCTATCAAGTTATACACTTTATCGTAAACACCATTTGATTCTTACCGCCTCTTTAATTTTTTTTCTCTTTGTTCTCACTCATAGAGTCCCACTCAACAACCCGATTAACACGGACAATAAATTCGAAAGAGCTAAGAGAAAGTTCCGTCAGACGTAGACGTACTATTTTCCTGGGGGACGATGACTTACCCTCCACCAGTAAGCGGCCGAGAGCTACTCCAAGTCCCATGCCTGGATTCACACCGGTCTACCGCATGAGCGAGGAACAGTTGTGGTCGAGACTGCCCTTGACTTCAACTACGCCCCCACCACCGGCCCCACCGATGAAGGCCACAAACGCCGGGTATTCCCAATACCCCGGAGAGTACGATGCCGGGGACAGAGACAGTGGGGAGGACAGCGATGTCGAATTTGTAGAGATCACTCTGGCACCAACTCGACCCGAAAACAGGCCGTACCTACCCACCGAGATGGTGGATGACGAAGAAATAGAGGAATTGCGAAGACTACTATTGGGCCAGTACGACCGTACATTAGCAACCCGACCGGCCGACTCGGCAACCTCACCAGGGGCCGCTTCAGCAGTTCCCTCCGCTGTGGCAGCCAAAACAACCCGAACGAATGACCACATTCCCGACCAGATGGACTCCACGGCCAGACCAACTATGACGTCAGAACTTTCTCCGGTAATCCAGCAGGTTATCGCGTCCACGCTCAAACTATGGACGCCAGGGGAACAACTGAAGTTTGTCCGAACCGACGGTGCAGTCCGTTACCGAATCCGAGTCACTAGAGCCGGGGACTATAGTGTCAATCGGTTGAATTGAATCCCTATGGAAAAAAACAGCTATTCATCAGGGGGAAAACGGAGGCAATGTGACGACCAAAAGTCGGGGCCTCGTTTTTGGGTCACATACCCGAAACTACACCTACATATTTTGAATTTACCAATATTATTTGAATATTTTACCTCACACCGGTATTTGAATTGACCGCTATTATTTATTTATTATATTTCTATCTTGAATTTACCCATATTATTTAGTATTATATTTTTATTCATTTTTCTTACTGCGAATAAACGCTCTAATTTGTCTATTATTATCATCATGAATGTATGTATTGTAAATTTATTTTGTATTTTTGAATTATCATTAGTTCTTTTACTCATTATCATTAAATAAGAATGAATTCATACAAATGTCATTGTATATTAGTGCCGCAGGGATAGTAATAGTTTTTGAAATTAACGGACCAACGACTCCGGCCATATAGTGGTGAGTAGAAAAGAATGGGACACGACAATATACACTTATGAGCAACCATGATAATGAATTACTTTAGTATGTGTGTGTAAGTGTACACCGGCAAACAGTATAAAAGCGGAGTACGCACCATTAAGCAAGTGAGTCAGTCGGCAGCTGGCAAACGGAATTTAGATAAGAGAAAAAAATAAATATGTAAATAAAAAATGCTTACGGTTTATAACGTTTATGAAAAAGAGCGAGTGCGGTGTTTAATTTCTCTGGTCACTAAATAAATTTTTTGTAACGAACCCTGGGAGCCGCGAGCTCTACCCCAGCATAAGGTGGAAAACACGTCGTTACAATGCTGCTGGTTGCTTTTTATTAAGGTAAGTTTTTTCTTCTAGCCTACTTCTTAGTTAACAATTTTTATGAAAAATTAACATTTTTCAAGTTAGGAGGCATACAAGTCGAACTTAACGATTGTTCTCAAACTTTGGAGGGCGTAAGGGACAGGACAGCTTTGCCTTCGCAACAGTGCTGGCACGACTGAAATACCAGAAATTTCGCATCTGATGTCCTGTAACATTTTTAACATGATCGGTGGATTGTCATAGTCCTCCGATATTATTTAACCCCAAAGAAAGAACATTTAAGGGATAACTTCACACGAAGAAAGCGGTCATTTGCGAGAACCGTTGCATGAAGCAACTTGCTCGCCGAACTTGGTCTTCAATAATACGGCTGTATTGTACACGCCACGTTGCGCCTCCTGTTAGAACAACATATCGCCCATGTTCATTGCATCGATGTGGTCGCAAAGGTACGTTAATATCATGTGCCTGTATCAATTGCTGTTGTTGCGCCATTTTCCCCAAAAAACAAATATGGACCGATGTTGCGACCGGCATTAAACAATTAATGTTGGCCCTTCCGAATCGAACAATTTTTCTTGTTGGCAAAACCATCGAGCCAGAATTGACCATCACCTGAAACGATAATTTTGTTGTGTGTGCGCACGCAATACTTTGATAAAAAATTCAATAATTTGACAAAAATTCTTCAAGCGTGTATCTCTCCATGATTAAATCTATCGACTGATATTTCAAGCTGCAGCAGAATTGTAAAGTCAACTTCAATCCTCACTGTTTGCCACTAATAGTTGTATGGTTTGAACTTAACAATAACAGTTTCCTATTTTCTAAAAGCAACATGCTATATTTGAAAAAGAACCATGGTATTATAAGCGTTAACCTTAGTTTTGTTATTTTTAACCATAAAATGTTCGGTGACAATCATATTATGGTTGTGGCTTCTTGATGGAAAACTTATTTAACCATAAAAGGATTCCCGTTGACAATATTATGGGTAAAGTAGCCATAATATGCTTAAACATTTTAAAATAATTTTGTTGGAGGTGACCAATGAATGATCACTGACCATATTGAAAAATATGTTTTCTCTGAATGGGCACATATATTTTTAACAAGCCGAACGTAGACGCAATCTTTCCTTTAAGCTGATCAGTTAGTACTTGCAATTTCAATCAGTTAAGTAACTCATGTACTACATGGTTTATATTTGGTTGTCTAAACAAGTGTAAGTGTTCTTAATTTATGTACATGCTTGAATAAACATGCGTGTTTTGTGGAAAAAAAAGGCCAAATAAAAAGGAAGATAATATGCAATAATCTAAACAAATACATTTCAGATAACTTGGTATGTATGTTTGAACATGTGTGGGTATGTTAGGTAGTGTAAGAGTGTAATGATATACATATTTTAAATATGCACCTCTTTTTTATTTATTGCAACATTGTATAATATGAAAATTTGTTCAACATGCATAGCAAAAGTCCCTAGATGTTTCTTTCTACGCAACATTCTTCTCTGCTTAAACAGATACACACAAGCGTTAATATGTATGTATGTATATCTTCTAAGATTTTTTTCTATATGTGAAGATAAATCATAAATTAAAGAACAGAGATGCGATAGAGGGCTTTTCCAAGAGTTTACTAATTTGTGGTTTCCCTTCAATTGTTTTGGCATTGTATTCTTTCTTGGATTTTCGTAACGCCGCATTAAAAAGAACTTGTGTCGGCATTTGTAATAATTCAACAGCAACAATACGCTCAACAAAGTTACGTACAACAATTGCTTAGTCACCTTAAGAACAAAACATATTCAACGAGTGAATGAAAGAAAGAGAATGTGTAAACAGATTAACAAGCCAATGTATCAAAAAAATACCAAGAAAAATGCTGGAAGATGTCCCTTAATTTGTTTTCTCCATTTAAACATCATACAATTTTGATAAATTACCTTTCTAAGTTGTTTTTGTTGGTTATAACTGGTTTGTTGGTTGGTAGCCCAATTATAAACAACACACATTAAAACTAGTGCTGGGAAACTATCGATTGCGCTACCGATACTATCCATAGTTTTAAAATATCGATAGGAAAACTATTGATTGTCGATATTATAATTTAAAAGAACAACTATAAAAACATATAACAGCAGCTATAATCACAGTTTATAAGATCAGTACTGCTAATAAGAGGCCTAAGTCAAAATTTCTATATGTTAAGATGGGGACTGAAATGTCAAATGTTTGTGTAATGTTATAAAAAGAGGTAAATACAATTGCAAGCATAATGCAATACAATAAACGACTATTAGAGGAAAAGTCCTCTAGACCGATTAATTTTTGGGCGGAAAATCAAAACCAATTTAGAACATTATCTAAAGTTGCAATTAAATATCTTATAGTCCCTGCTACTTCGGTTTCAGCAGAAAGATGCTTCTAGCTGGCGGTTAAATATCAAATAACCGGAGAATCTGCCTTAAGCCATTTAAAGTGCTTGTGTTTTTACACAAATCAATTTTTGCATTCTCAAGAACAAACCTTCAGTCGCTTGTCGCTAGTGAAGTCTGAACTATCGATAAATATTTATGGTAGAAAATTTCGATAGTATCCCAGCACTAACACTAACACTAACTAAGATAAAGATGATGATCGCGCAGCAGAATTAAAGCAACATAAGGTAACAAAGCCAACCAATTTAGATACAAATTTGCATCTACATATTTGCATGTATATTTGAGTGGGCCAATTTGTAAGGACAGACATTAGTCGGTAATGTGCCATCGATTTTTCGATAGCTTTTTGCATTAGGAAAAAGGTTCCACTTCGACATTTCATAATAATCATTTTCGAGGCGTTCAAATTTTACTTTTTTTTTTTACTTTTCCTCAACTTTTGTTTTTAAGATTTTTTTCAAGTAGTTAAAAATAAAAACATCGGTTTTTTTTATTAAATATTAACTTTCCAAGGTGAAATTGTACGCTTAAAACGTCTGAAATTGTACGTTTGAACGGCGAAAGCTTTTTTTTTTCAAAAAACTGTCTTAAATATATGCTATCCAGGGTAAAATTGTACGCTAAAATCGACGGCACAATATCGATTGCTGAATCGACCCACCCTATTGTATAGATGTAAGGCTGAGTGTTTGTAGTGACATGTGCATTTATGTTTGTACAGTGTATAAGTATATTCTTGTATTTTAAAAATCTTTCCATCTTTTCCAAGTCTCTGCTGTTTGTGTCAAGAACTAAACAGAGTTCACTTACATTGAAAAAATATGCAAATTGTCTTCTTACTAAACTGTTTCACACATTTTAGTTGGATCCTGTGTTTGTATGGATCTGAGTGTAACAGAGCGTATGTGAAAAAGTTTCGTAAAAGACAGGTGATAATTAAATTGAATTTTGTTGCACAGTGGGGCAGAACAAACGTTGCGTTATGCTATAGACTAGACTTACTAAGCTTAAGATATTTTTATAATATGTTAGTGCGTTACTCTAGATTATCATCAAATGGAAATATGAAAAATATATAATTATGTTTCACTGCATGAAGGGTTTTCCAATAAGGTGTTCAATTTTGATATGTAAATAAAACGAGTATTTTAAGCAAAATCTAAAAATAAAATATCAAAAATTAATAAATTTATACGAAACATTTAAAGAGCAACAGCAAATTGTTGCTTGTTTTGTGCTACATTGTTTACCTCGCAAGCGTCTCTACACCTTTATCCTAAATCTTCTGTTTCGTGAAATATTTCTGTGCGACATGTCACATAATGCGAAACAGATCTGTCTTTAAAACAAATTTACATTACAAAATGTTTTACGTAAAAAATCTTTTGTTAAAATGGTTGTTAAAGAAACTGGAAATAAAAGAGTTTTATTTTAAAGACTTTGATGGAGATAATTGAATAGAACGTATTCGATAAATATATGGCAGACCTTTTCTACGATCAAAAAAATTTCAATTAAATATTTTTTTGCTTAATATTATAGATTTTAAGAAAGAATTTGCTAAGAAAGCTTTGCAAAAAGGTTTTTAGGATTTTTATAAAAAGATATAATAATTTTAGGCTTAGACCCTAACATTTTTTAAGAGAGAGAGAGTGGTGGTTAATAAATTTTTTCAAGCAATTATTTTTTTTAAATACACTCAAAATATTATGTAGTTAAACTCAAACGAAAATTCATTTAAAAACGGATCAGTTACATTTCATTTAAAATAAATGAATTTTACATTAATTTTTAAATTTTTTATTTATTAAACAGCAAATTCCGTATAATTTAATAGTTGTTTCTTTTAAAATATATATTGTATCCGATTAAAATCAAAGTACATAACAGCATAAATATGGAAAACCTTATTTTTTGGTAGTTTGTTTTTTGAATAAAAAACATAAATTAAACATTTTTTATTCTATCCTTTGGATAGCAATGAAGTATATTGTATGTACAGAAAAATTTACAATTATTAGACACCAGCAGAATTAATGCATTTTCTGGCCCGCTACAGCCTTCGTCAGCATTATTTTTGTCACACTGGATAGTGATACTTTATAAATTAAATGTATTTAACTCAACTATTTTAACAAATAGAAACTGGGAATTATTTCCTTTCATAGGTTACTTTATTATATTCAACATTTTTTATTTTTTCGAATTTATTCTATGAGCTAAATTTCAGTTATGTATTTTATAAAGCTTTTTTGTTTCTATTTCTTAAAAAACATAAATGTTATAAATCAATCCCTGAAGAAGTTAGAAAGAATACCAACGAAACGTCGGTTTTTATTGAGAATGAAATAAATAATCTTTTATATTTTATTTTTTAAATTAAGCTCTAGGTCTTTTAATAAAATTAAATTTCCTGAAGATGAAAACAAATTTAATAACTGTACTAATTTTATGAGTTTCAATGAGACTAAAAGCATGTCTCATTGAAACTTAAAAAAAATTACTTGTAAAATGTTTATGCAAAGCGAAAAATATTTTGCAAAAATGTCTTTCTTGCAACTGTACAAAATAGCACAGTTACACTTATTTGACGTGAGCAACCCGTTTTGTTTGCACCTTCCATTTTCAACTTCTGAACCGTTTTTTATATAATGGCACCTTCTACTTGACAATATCCAAAGATGAATGCACTTGCGATTATTTAAAAACAAACATTTTATAAATTTGTACCGTAAGTTTATTGAAAAATACACAAAATGACGAATATTATTAAATTACAAGTATAATTCATAACCCATCTAAGCCGAAATTTTTTTCAGACAAGTATTCCAGAATTTTTATATTTCTGCTTCTTCCGTTGACGCTTTTTCCTTTTTTACAAAGATAATCGTTAAATACTACAATTTATAATCACCCCTTTCGTGCACAATTTTTCCCTTGTAATTTTTTGTCTTTTCACATATTGGCAATCATGAAAAACTCTAATGAAAAAAGGTAATTCAAAGGAGAATAATAACTTGAAAAATGTTCACGGGCAAAAATTCCCTTGATCGTGAACATTTTTTTCCGTCGTTATTTGTTCACATTTCCCTTAGATTTTCTAACTTTATTTTTGATAGGAAACAGAATACGTATGTAAGTAATTCCTCCTTTATCGAATATTAAGGGCTAGATCCGTTAATAAGGCAAAAGCTGATATATTGGTCAGCAAAATACAAAACAACAGGTCGATTGCCTGCGGATTTGTAAAGCTTTCGAAAGACGGTTTAGCAGAATTTTTTAAAATATTTTAATACATAAAATTTAAAAAGTGCAAAAATCAACGTTGCAATCAAACTATCCCTCTAATACTAAATATTTTACTTTATTATTTAAACTTTTCTTTAAAATATAAACGTGTATATTTTTGAACAAAAATTTCATTGATATTTAATTTAATTCTTTTAAAACCTTATTTTTTAACATTCACTGAAACTGATAGCATGAACAATTTTTCACATGAGACTCATGATTGCTTTTTTCCCTTCGAGGGGAATGAAAATTTCATGGGAACAAAAATTCCACTTGTTATTCACGATAGGGGTGAATATTTTTCGATTCAAAGAAAACAATAAACAGTGAGTTTATCTTTTCTTACATACCCCACTTCTAAATTCATTGTTTATTGTTGTTGTTTTTGTTTAAGCTTTGATATTGTTACAAGTAAACCTGTTGCTTATTATTCCTATTCGCTTAAGGTCCGTTTTTACAACTTAGCGATAGCTAAAGTTAGGATTTTATCGGCCCTATAAAAAGTGTTCCATTATTACAACTTCACTTTAATCTACCAGGTAGATTGAACCTTAATTTACTTTATCGCTTACTTTAGGTTAAAGTACAGTTTTAATAATGGAACACTTTTTTAAGGTCGGTTTAAGTCTACTTTTAGCTAAGTTGTGAAAACGGGCCTAACAGTTTAATTTGTTTAATATTTTTAGTTTTTCTAAAATCGTTGGTTGAAGCTTCCCGATGATCTGTCGTAATCAAGCACACGCAAAGAAAACACATGGTTGTAGTTAACATATTTTAAGAGCAACATATTATGATAAGATTCTTGATTGTGGTCACCATATGACGATTATTATTGTTTTGTTTTTTAATTTGTATTTTTTTTTTGTAATTGTTGGACCATACACTAACAAATAATTCGATAGGCATATGTAAAACATACGACACAACTGATTGAAAATTATTTTGCAAATGGCGTTAACAAAATATTATCAGAGTTATCATGTTATGACTCTTAAATATCATGAAATAGTTGTGAGGAATATAATATGTTTTCAAAGTTGTCATTATTTAGTTGTTAGAAAAATTATTATTTTTCGGTCAACATTATCAAATTTATAATTGCGATACACATTGATATAAACAGTAACTATTATATTGCTGATATTAAATAAAAATAACAATTATTTGGGTACGACAAAAATATATTGTTACAATAAACATAGTGTTTTTATCAAGAATAAAAATTGGGAATTAAGCACGACAAACAAAATTTTGTTAATTGAAAATTTTGTATTTCCAAAAATTACTTTGATTTTAAACTGGCAAGTGCACGGCTTAAAAAAAATAAACTGTTTATTTTTTTTTATTTTTTGCAAAACCAATAAAGCAAGTTGTTTTTGTTTTTATTTTGTATTTTTCTTAACCTTCTTACAACTACAATTGTAGTGGGGAATGTAAGAAAAGATAGACTCACTGTTTATTGTTGTTGTTTTTGTTTAAGCTTTGATATTGATGCAAGTAAAACTGTTGCCTATAATTATTATTCGCTTAACAGTTTTATTCTTTGAATGAAGTTTCCTCTCGATCTGGCCTAAGCAACCAGTGAAATGCACATAAGAATATCTTATTCGATCAACAATAAATTTCAGAGTTTTTATCGAAAATAAAAATTGGGAATTAAGCCCGTAAAACAAAATATTGATAGTTAAATTTTAAAAACTTAGTATTTTTATTGGCGGTCTTGTAAATATAGCAAATTTAAAGAAAAAGAGGAGAACCTAAAGTCCGAATTTTTACCCTTCTTTGTACCTAAAATGTACCCTACTTGTTAGCCGCCTTTTTGAAAGAACATAAATTAAAATTTTGAGCAAAAATATTTTTTAAATAAACTTGTTTAAAAAAGTACCAACAGTACGAATTTTTACCCTGTTTGCCGATTTATGTTAAAATTTAAATCTAGGTCTCTGTCATGGTTTAAGCGTAAAAATAAATAAACTTTTTATATATTTCAAATAATGATTAAAATCTCTGAAATTAATTGCAAATTGTAAACTGTTCTAAAAATTTTCTCAAAAATATAAAAATTTTCTGTAGGCCTTCTTTTAAATTTTTCCTTTTAGTTTAACTTCACTTTTGTTATTGGCCAATAATTTACTCTTTGTTTAAATTTAGAAACATTTCTTATGGTAGAAACAAAAACATCACGAAATAAATGATAACAAAAAAAAAAAAAAGAAACTCTAAATAACTTAAGCTCATCCAAAAGAGGGTTATAAAGTGTTCGAGTTTAGTTTAGTTCAGTTGAGTTTGCAATAATCCTCATTATACACTTTAATCTCAAGTGACCTTTATTTTTTCTCTGTTACATCCTTTTTCTTTTGTATGAGTATGTGTGTCTTTTTGAGGCTTCCATACAGTTTATGTTTGCTTAAAGGACTTGTACAGATTCTACTTAACTACTTTTACTATCCGAACAACAAAAAATACAACACTTGATTTATTCTTCGGTCTAATGTTATCTTTTGCTCAGGTGGAAAAATTGCAGTGTCATATTACCTTTTTTTTTCCTTTTATAAAGAAGAAATGGGTAGAAAAAGAACTGCACTCAGATAACTAGCACATCAGTGTAGTATGCATACATATTAAAAAAAGACATACAAAACTGACAAGAATTCGCCAATCATTCAGAAAAGTGGATGAGACCATTCAAGCACAAAATACACAGTAGCCAAAGTTAAGGACACACTCACCATTAAAGGTATACTCTTAAAAAGCTCCAAGAAATCTTGAAAAAGTAAAAGAAGAAAACGTTAGGTACTAGAAAAATGCTGGGGAAGAAAGTAAACCAATACGGTGAGAATATTTATTTGGATGAACAAAGTTTTCGTAAGATTTTTGCTACTTTTGTTATTATACGGCCAACAAAAACAAGAAAAAAACAACAAGCATTAAGATCTTCTGCAGACATAAATTTCTATTGAATTTTCATCTAACTTTCTTATCAAAATTTTTTTATGAATTTCCACACATAAAAAAATATTTTGAAAATCGGTCGGGGTAAAAGTGAGTAAAAAGGAAAACATTAGGCAGTTTTTAATTATCCCCATTTAGACTTCAAAACTTAAACAATTTCTTTTTTTTTATGCTTGAAATTTGACCAGGGACATATTCTAAAAAAATGTTGAATTAAGGGGCGAAACGGGATCAAAAAAAGTACAAATACTTTTGGAACTTGCTGTAAACATTTTTTTTAATTTTGAGATCCTAAAATAAACATTTTTGTTTGAATGAATTTCTATTACTATGTCGACATGGCCTAAAAATAAGAACAATTTTAAAGTCAGTCTTTTAGGGGGTCATATTGGGTAAAAAGGTAGTTTCTGGTTCTTTTTAATCAATCGAAAATTGAAAATTTTTATTATTTTTAAGCTCTAACTTTCGCCAGGATCGTAGATTTAATAAAATTTTAACTGGAAGGGACAAGCAGCTTAAAAATTTGTACTATTGGAACTTTTTGTTAATATGTGTATTTTATTAGGTATGGAACGAATATCGATACCGGCTATTCTTCAGATTTTCGAAATGTTGATTGAGAATCATAATAAATTTCTGCAAAAGTATGCACTTTATTTTAAATTTATCATTATTTCATATTAATTTTAAATAAAAAATTTTAAAATAACTTTAAATCACGTTTATTTTATATTATTCACTGTTAAAATAACATTGTTTAATAGTGAATCCATAAAAACCTGATTTATATTAAAATCAAAAGTTTATCTTGTTAAATTAACATGCATACATAGTTAAGTATGTTAATTTTTTTTTATTTTTATTCCTAAAATATGTTTTAAAAAGAAGACAATTCCCGTATTCTTTTACTTAAAATTATTTAGTTAAATAGTACATCAAGTTTTCAAAGTAGAATGATGACGAAACCCATATCGGGCCACTCTGCTGATGCTTGCTTCTGTTAACAAAGGAGAATACAAAATAAGTGAAGCATGTGTTACAGGGGTAAGTGTTTTGAATTATTCTTAAATAAATGCATATGTTGTCTCTGAAGCTTCTTCACACTGTTATAACACACTCAAACCGAACATGAAATTCACGTTGTTTCAACTCGAAACAACTTTCATTCAACGTGATTCGGATTGTTGTTTCAATACAAATGACATTTTGCTCTGCCTTTACTGCAATGTTAAATAAACATGAATTATAGTTATTTTAAAAGAAAAAAATGTTGTTCGCCAGTTATTGTAAAATCATGTTAAATTAACATGAAGTAACAATGAAGCAAAATCATTACCGAAAACGGTAATATCAACCTTGTTTTTGACGATTGTACATTGATTTATTTCTGTGTGTGCGCCTTTCACTGGTTGCTTAGGCCAGATCGTCAGGAAACTTCATCTAAAGATTTTAGAAAAATACTTAAAAATTCTTTTAGTTTAAAAAACTTTGAACTTAAAAATAATTTCTGTAGCATTTTGACAAAACATCTTAAGTCAAATTCAAAAAGTTGAAAAAAGGTTGTTAATCATACGAATTTTTATTCAAAAAACATTTTTGTTTACATTTTTAAAATTGTGTATTATAAACGAAATTTTTCTTTAATATTGTTTTTTTTTATTATTTGACAAAAATGATTTTTTCATCGAGTTTTTTTTAAAAGCGTTTTTAATATCTTATCTCGACTTAATTTGTAAAATAATATATTTTCAGTCAGAAATAAAATTTTTAAAAGGAAACAAGCAAAACTAAAATTTACTCGAATAATTGTTAGTTGAAATTTGTTTCATGTTCTTTAAAAAAATGCGGCTAACAAGTAGAGTACAAAGCAGGGTAAAACTTCGTACTTAAGATTCTTTTCTTTTTTTCAAAATTTGCTATATTTACAATTGCATTTCCGCAAGACCGCCAATATAAATATAAAGTTTTTGAAAATTAATAATTCAGATTTTGTTTGTTGGGCTTAATTTACAATTTTTATTTAATTCTTATGCGCATTTCTCTGGTTGCTGAGGCCAGGTCATCAAGAAACTTCAACCAAAGAACAAAACTGTTAAGCGAATAAGAATTGTAAGCAACAGTTAAACAAAAACAACAGCAATAAACAGTGAGTTTATCTTTTCTAACATTTTCCACTACAATTGGTTGGAATTCCCTCAACATTAATTGTAGTTGTATTGTCTAATAAATCACTGATGGTTTAAACGTTGGCTTAGTTGAACTTAACTTGTATTTATATGTAGCTTAAGCTCAACAACTATAAATCAGTGACCCATGTATTATATGTTGTTAAAAAAATAACATGTGGCAGCACTATGATAAATCTTAACAAATTCATATGGTCTGTACACATTTTTAACCAAACAGAGAGTTTAACTTGCTGTGATTTTTTAGCCCTAAGTAGTTTCCCATTAAAAAAAATTTCGGGTTTTTGAAGCACTTATGAGAAAACGCGCATCATCGAGCGCTTCAATAAGAGAGCTCTTATAAAGCAGTTTATGATAAAGAATGAAATACACAAAAAAGCTGCTATTTTAGTGCTGACAACGAAGAGGTTTTAAAGCGAAAAAAAAATATATAATGGTTTACGAAATTTATTGAAACAATGCATTTAATCAACTAAAAGCAAAATATCAATGAATATGTTAATATAGTTAGCCCTTAAAAAAGCGCTTAAGGAGTGCTTTGTTTGCAAGTTGAAAAAGCGTTTATTATCAGCAATAAACACTTTATACAAAAATCAGGCATCCCATTAGCAGGTTTGAAGCGATTTGAGTTTAAAAATTTATAGTTTTTTTAAAAAAAAAAAACAACAACGTTTAAAAAAATTCTCTATAAAAGCAAATTGTTCGACAAATACCAGTGTTTGTCGGAAAAGAAGAAGTTTTTGGTTAATTTATTTTTAACAGTAAATTTTTAAGAAAGTTTTGAAAAGTTTAACAAAAAAAATTTATTAAAACAGAATTTCTCACTTTCAATTATTTTCGTCATTGAAAATTCTTGCAGGGTATATGTTAATTTTATGTATGTAAAGCAAATGGCACTTATTTTAGTACAAAGGATATTTATAGATTTTCTTCTTGTCTTTTGTTCCCCTTTAGTAAAAGTTTGTGTATTTAGACAAGAATAAACCATAAACCATAATCCATATTTCCATTTATTTCCCATTTCTTCGAGGCCAGTTCTATAGTTTTTCTTTTGGAATATTTCATCTTGTTCTAAACCACGTACTCATTTTTATACAAATGTTCTTTTTTTGTTCGGTGCGTATGTTTAGCTAAATTCACTTGGAATTTCATTTCGAATTTTTTATTGGTCTCACGTGCAAGAACTGCAAAATTTTGGCAGTTGTTACAATGAAATTCATGAAGGAATATCGATACAAGCTGTCAATTGTGTATAAGTATTTGAATTCTTGAATGGGAGTGTGTATGAGTTTTTTTTTCTTTCTTTAGTATGATGACGACGTTTAAACTTGGTCTTTTTACAAACATTACCGTTGTGTATGCTATTGTATTGGTTGATGTTGTTAGTGGTAAAACAGTCATTTGAAGAACATAACAAGAACCACCTAAAAAAAGAAAAAAATCTGATATACCAAACACGATTTTTATAATGGCAACGTTTAGTGCAAATTGTTCGCAAAGCACAGAGCAAAAACATTCAAAAAAAAAAAAGATGTGGAGTCAAACTTCCGAACAAACCAAAGTCAGCGGTAGCAACAGCAAATGTAACAGTAGAAAGTATAATGGCTTAAGGAGTATGTAACTTGACTCTCAATTAGGAAATTGGAAATATTGTATATAATTGTGTGTCTAGTCTGTCTGCCTACATGTTTAAATGATGTGAGAAAGAAGTCGCTTTTTGATAGGTTTTGAGCAGGGTTTTATTTAACTGCTTCTAGGGGACTATTATACTTGTAAATTTTTCATCCATATGCCTTAGTGTAACAAACACACGCGCACAAACTCAAATTAAAGCATAGCTTTTTTGTGTTCTAAAACAGTGGCAAATGTTTTATCAAAGACCATTTCTTGTAAAGTAAAAACAAAAAAAAAAAAATTTTTTTTCGAAATGCTTAAATGAAAAGAAAATTTTTATTTGTAAAAAGATCCTTTTGTTTTTAAAACTTACTATTTTCATTTGTAGGCTTGTTTTGTCCAACACTGTTCCATTTAATTTATGTTAGTATAGTGTTCTAGAAAAATACATTTTCTCTGCATATGAAGGCATGTACATATACAAACTGATAAAGAAACAATAACCTTAACATACAAAATTTTTATTCTGATCTGAAAACATTAAAACACAACACGAAGATTTATTAGTGATATGTATCGTATCCTTTCCACAGAATTTCAATTAAATTGCCTTGATTTCTATTCCTTGTTGTAATTTTTCATAATTTTTTTTTGATTGTGCGATCCTGCGATTGTTTTTACATTCGATACACGTGCTCACTTGATAACTATTTATTCATACATGAGAAAGAAATTCTCTTGTGTTTCTTTTTGTATGTGCTTCAAATGCAAATTTAATTTCTTAGTTCTGCTTACATTAAGCTTACAATAATTATTAGACAATTTTTGTTTTATAAACCATTAATAGAAAATCTGATTTATAAACGCTTAATGGATTTATAATACAGTACAACACATGATTTCGGGACTCAATTCTGATAATTGCTTATGAAAGTAGACCCAAGAAGAAGAACTTCTGCATCATTAGTTTGGTCATTGTACCTCAATCACCTGAAAAATATTGTACTGTGTAATTAAACGTTTTTCTTTTGTATTTTTATGTTGGCAACAACATGTTATTTTAATTGTAATTTTTGTCATAGTGATGCATACAACGACCCAAAGTTTATTTATAAAAGTACATGCAAGTGCACGGCTGTTAGCTTGTTTATAATCGTGAGATTGTCAAAATTTGCTTACATTTTTATTTTTTTTCTAAATATCGTCACCTTAAATGCAAACGGACGAAACTACACAAGAATTCGGAATCTGGTTTTCGAGTGATCATGGTTTGTTTTGTTAACATTCGCCATACCAATACCCACCCGGGTACCATTTCTATTTTATTTGTAAAATAACTTCTTTAAATTTGTTTCAGTTAAAAATAAATTTTTATTCACAGAATAAATTGTTATGTTCTTAAAAACAAAAAAAAAAATTAAAAAAATTCGTTTGACCGACAGTTGTTCATCATATGTGTAGTACCAGCCGGGTAGTTATTGGTAAACGATATAAGTATATAAAAGTCTTTGGTAAAAATGGCAGCAGAAATTCAAACCTACGTAAATCCACGTGCATCTATTTTTTAATGCAAAAAGACTTAACTCTTTTATGAAAAACATACTGCTAGAAATACTTTGACAAATCTACTTCAGATTTTTTAATCTTAACCACAAAAACGGAGATGGTATTATGCATTTGTGCTTATGTGTGTAACACTGAAAAATATTTTTATATACCGATCATCAACCAATCATTTTTTGACCCGACCTCAAGATGTCTGCCCAGCTCATTCAAACTTAAATTTTTTCTTTATAAAATTTATTAATTTTATTTTCATTTTAAATTCCGTCTGTGTTTTTAAAGTTAAAAAATAACTAAGTGCTGGTTCACACACGTCAAGTTTGACTCGTCAAGTCTTGAGCTTTTAGGAGAGAAGGGAAGAGAGAATGCCATTTCTTTTCCCCTCCCTCCTAAAAACTCAAGACTTGA
Source organism: Pollenia labialis (assembly GCA_949318255.1). Classification (NCBI taxonomy): domain Eukaryota; kingdom Metazoa; phylum Arthropoda; class Insecta; order Diptera; family Polleniidae; genus Pollenia; species Pollenia labialis. Next base: position 151,527,089 of record OX439141.1, read on the forward strand.
CGAGTCAAACTTGACGTGTGTGAACCGGCACTAACGTAAATTCTTTTTCTTTTTTTTTATTAAAAGATAAATAACAAAATACATTATTATTTGTGGTATTATTGGTTGCATATTTAAAAATGACTTAAGTAAGTCTTGTTGCGTCCTCTTGTATCAGCAAAATCAAGTCAAAGGTACGAAACTAACATAAAAACTCAATATAAAGAACGAGAAAAAAAAAATGTTAAAAAATGAATAAGTCTCCTTACTATAAGTAAATTTTGAAAAAAATGCAAAAAATATTTTATTATTATTGATTTTGTAATGTTTTTGGCTTTTCTTGTACAATAAGTAAGTATAGCTACGACCGTTTGCATTCAAGGTGGCGACATGTTTGTTTACATTTTTTATGTGTATCAGGGATGATAAAAACCTTTTTCAAAATTGTACTAAATTCAGTAAAAAAAGTACCTTTTCGACCCTAATTGTGCTAAAACCAGAAGGAGTAGTGAAAATGCAAAAAAAAATCTATCGGGTAGGTTTTCTCCACTACGACTTTTTGGCATATGCGCCAAACCAATAATGAGCTAACGATAAGTAAAATGGAATTTTGGCTAACACTTTTAACTTGTTATTTAAGAGTTGATAGTGGCATAGGGAAAAATACATTAATTTCTTTTGGATTTAGTATCCCGCTAAACGCCATTGGACAATATTTTCTAGCTAATAAGTATTTACATAAACGAGATTTATTCTCTAGCTTTTTTTATCATAAATTGGTATGAAAATATCAGATCGTCGGCGAATTTGGTATAGATAATACAACTTTGGCGATTCCCTGATATCTGGAAACATAATATTATTTCATTGAGATGACAATAATACACAAATAAAAAAAAAAAAAAGTTCATTATTTTCATTTTTCAAATTTCCAGCCCTACAAAATTTTTGCAATTTAAAATTGTACTTAACTTGTAGTTTTTTGCAATGTTAATAGAACTGAAAAATGTAAAATTGTACTGACTTTAACTTCCCTGATGTGTAATTATTAATTTGTTTTTGACAAGCTCACAACAAAATGCCTGCTGTTTTTTGTATTGTAGTTATGTTGTAGAGTTGCATGTACTTTTTAAAGTATACTTTGCAACGAACGATTTTTAAATGAAATTCTGTTTTGTTTTTAATCTAAAATGAATTTATGTTTTTCAAAACGTAATACATATTTAAAATAATTTTATGTTTTTTTTTTTTGTTAATAAAATACTTACCATTGAAGTAGAAGCGAAATGTGTAAATCATTTATTAGCAATATCAAAGTTTTACTGCTTAAACCCTGTAGGCTCCAAAAAAGATTATAGAGCTGTATGTTTAACGAATAACTCAACCAATTTTTTTTAAAATTACGCAGATGTTTTGAAAATATTACCTCCTAGGTTTTAACAAAACATTTGTAGCCTGTTTTTACCTGGAACAATATAATTTTCCTGAATAGCAATCTTGTTAAGTCCTGCTTGGGCGATAATCAATGCTTTTCCTTTTGCCAGATAAACCGTCAACCCATCTAACAAGCAGCGAATTACATACATATATATGTTCTCCTTTTCATTATGTGCTTTAGATAGTGGGGTGAATAAATAAGTCTGCAGCTTAAGGCCTGAGTCGCCCAACAAAATACCTTTTGATAGTTGCCTCATTTAAAATACGACATTCATGAGTGGTAAAATATTTTTTAATTATGTTCTTCTATAGTGTTAACCTTCCTGTTTATATAATATTGGGCCGGTTTTTTATACGTATGTGCGTACCACTAACGCCTGGGACATTTTTAATTGTCTTAAATTCTCTCATCAAGATTGCTTCCTCTATAAAGCCTAGTACTCTGTTCAGATTTGGGAAAAATGTTGAGCAACATTAATTATTTCACACGAAAATTTTGACATGTATCAATGTTACCTATCATGCGGGTTTGTACGATTTGACGTTTTTATTCCTCCAAGGTATGCGACATTGTTTTGCGTATGTAAGATCCTTTCACACTCGGCAAGTTCCTTGCGCAAGTCTCTTGCGCAACTCTTGGTTTGTAGATGTCAGCGGCAAGGTCGGGGTAAAGAAACAAAAATTTTGTACAGACTTTGTTGTTGTCGGCAAGTTACATGCCGAGTGTGAAAGGGGTCTAAGCAACCCTACCCACCCATTTTGGTGTTAAGAAAATGAAAAATGTGACTACTCGCTCATTCATTTCTTGTAGGGAAATCCCACATGTATTTAACTAAAAATTATTTTTTTAATAAAAAATTTAATAAAAAAGGAAGTAAATATGGATAAAAAAACTATTACCGGTTGTGTTATTTTAATTTTTTATTTAATAATCACTTTATTCTTTTTTGCTTTTGCTTTAAATTCCACGTGATATAAATACATCTTACGTTATTTCGCAGTTGTAAAAAAATGTTGCCAGACACATCTCGGAACTTTTTCACAAAATGAACAGAGTACAACTCTATCAACATAATTTTATAGATATTCCTCACAAGTTTTTTTTATATGCGTTTTGACCGCATTTCACGTGGAATGTTGAACAGAGTACCAGGCTTTAGAGATGAAGGCATTTTAATTTTTCTATTGCCCCAGCGAACTAAGGCACGAACCACTCTGGCTGAAATTCTACAAACTGTTGCTTGAGAGAACCCATGAAGATCGGCCGTATCATCCTAAATCTACAATTTTTTTTTTTTTTTTAACTTCAATTTAATTTGTTATTAGCGCTTTTTTGGTAATTGATAAAATTAGTTTTTAAATTTATGATGCTATAAATTTGAAAACCAAATAGTCGAGACTGTAAGAAAATATAAACTCACTGTTTATTGTTGATGATTTTGTTTAAACTTTGATATTGTTACAAGTAGAACTTTTGCTGTAATTCTTATACGTAATAAATGGTAAAAAAAGTTTGCAATATTTAAAGTAAATCTTGACTTTTTTATATTTTTGGCAAACAGTTATAACGACTTTAAGTGTCAATAGAAAACATATCTCGCGACCCACTTTATTTAAAAAAAAAATCTTTCGAGCAGTTTATTGAACTTAATCCAAACATTAGTTATCGTTTTTCTAGAAAAACCATTTTTATTTATGTATTTTATGTATTAAACTTCTTATAAAAATAAATAAGAAGACAAAAAAGTTTAATTTTTCGCGCAGTTATTAAAATTTTATTCAACCAAACATTGATATGTCACTTTATTAAACGCTTAAAGTAAACGTTTAATAGGCTATTAAACATTTATAACTACTCTTTTTTCGACTCTTGCTTATTAATGACTTATAAAGCTGCAATGATGCGATTATGAATTAGTCTTAAAAGGGCGATCATAGTTAAAAATTATTGTTATAAATACTTAAATGATTTTGAGGAAATTTGGTGCCAAGAAACTTTTAACTTTTTAACAGCATTTTTTAAGAAAGCCGTTACCTAAACCCAAAATTTTTTCGTGCGGTCTTCTATTGTTCAATAAAGTTGGCCTTTCAGGTGGTAAGAAAGAGAAATTTTGGGAACTTGTTAATCAATCCCGTTTAGACTGCAAAATTTTAAACGTTTATTTATTATTATGCTTAAATTTCCACCAGGGAAACTAAGAGTCTTCATAATATAGCTTAACAGCAATAAGCTCAACATCCAAACATGTCGATTCTGGTCTCCAAAATGCTTCAGCCTAAAAGCCCCGACCAGAAAAAGTGAAACACCCTTTCCTGCTCCTTTTTATCACGACAACTTCTACAGAAGTCATTAAAACCCAGTGGTCCTTATCTGGCTCCCAGGGAAACCAAATTCAACGCGCATATTCCTCCCGTCACAGCCAAGCCATGTAGTCCTGGCCATCACGCATCATCCCCCCTGAGCCGTTCTGTATGATTCATGTTAAATGAGAATCCTACAGCGACCCATTGATAGGCCGATCAGGCCGTCGACGATCATGTCGTCCAAGAGACAGCCCTGTTTGGCCAGGCCGTCTGCAGTTTGGTTACACAGGCAATCACTCTGCCCTGGTACGCATGTCAACATATCCTAGAATATTCCGCAATCTAATTTAGAGACATCCGGCATTCCACAGATATCCTCGATATCGTTAAGACACCAGCCAGAGCTGCAATGGCAGCCTTACTGTCCGTAAATATGTATATTTTTATATCTCGATATACAATAAAAAAAAGAATGTTTTACCAATAATTCTATTTTCTTTCAAAAAACTGTCTTAATGTTTGCAAATTAATTCAAACCAAAACGTGAATTGGTTAAATTTCTTCTTAGCTAATTTTAAAATGATATTTAAAAATATATATTTCTTCAAATATTCGCTTGATTGTTTGCAACGTTAGGCACAACTTTTTTAACAATCTTCCAAAAAAGTGTTGGCACACAATCAGCACCTCCAACCCATTAAAAGAAAGTTTTGGATTTCTTGAGTGCCAGCGAAAATGAGTGCCAGCTTCGCTTATTTAGTTTTATAAATTATTTCGTGTTGCACATTTCATTTGGAAACCGTTCTAGTTTTTATTAATATTCTTTTTTGTTGCTCTTCTCATATTTCAAATGTAAGTGAAGGATGTTCGTTTATATTTTTACGTGGTTTTGAATACTTTTAATATTTCTTTTCGAAAAGATACAAATATTTGCGTTTTTTTTTTTAATACAGTTAACATTTTACAGGTTCAGTTACAAATAGGTACTTAACATTGGTATCAACAAAACTGAATTTATCAAACCAATTTTTGTGTTTTTAATTTAATTAACTTTCTAATGCAAAATTTGACTACCCTGCATTAAGGACACATTCACTGCCAATAAACCAGAGAACGATATAATGGCAAAAACGTTTATGATACATCACATCATATATTTTAATTTATATCGTTTCGGTCTTAATTAAAATTTTTAATATTAAAATACTTATCAAAATCAATTAATCAATCAATCAATTAATTTCAAAATTTCTCCCAAAGAAATTGGACTTGAATATCCATTGTAATAAATTTGATTCAAAAATCCATTTTTTATTCTAACCAATAGAATGTCGTAAGCAATATTTTGCAAACTTGTAAAATATTTCCTTTAAGAAATAGTTTTTGTTTAATAGAAAATTTCCGATTTGGTTTTTTAGTCAATTAATTTACTAAGAGCTAAGAAACTATGAGTTTTATTTTGCTCTCAAGAAATTAAGTTTTAAAAGAACTACGAAATCCTAAAGAAACCAAATACCAAATGTATTCAAGAAATCCCTTTGCCAACAAAAAAATAATATTAACCATGGGCGAAGGGATTATGTTGCGATTCAAATAGAAATTCTTGCCACGATTGTAGCCAAAAAAGTTTTTCGGCTTAAGGAATTTCGAACATACATAAGCAATGTTTAATAGCAAAAGAAGGAAAGTTTAAAAGACTTTGCAAACAATTGTCATTAGTATTAATGGAAAACGCTCAAAATGTTCTATGCGCTCTGCGAACTAAATCACAATCATCACAATTCATATAATGGAAGCAATTGAAGTTAGAAGCAAAAGAGATTTTATTTCGGAAATGGCTTCTTCATGTGTGTGCATGAGTATGTATGAATGGGTACTTATGCTCATGCATAAGACATGCTTGTGTCACCTAACTCACATCCCTGCAAATAATAGGACTAGTCCAGACACGCGTGTAAAATGTAGTCCACAAGGGACCAGGACTAGTTCAAAAGTAACCCAAACGAATGGAAAAACATGTCTATCTAACATTACGATGTCCTATGGCAGGACTACATAACCCAGTTTTGGATTACAAAGGAATTAAAAAGGAAGTCATGTCGTCTCACTACAAACCCTTTTTAACAAAGGCATTGTCCATGCTTGCATTACATCGGACCAGTCCATGGAGTAGTCCATTTAATCAAATTGGATCAGGTGGCCCAATATTATTTGCAGGGATGTGGGTGCTTCTTTAAAACTTATGAAATTTGTTTGTTTGTACACATATTCATGTTAAACTGTGTATCTGTATCATTCGTTATAACGACCAAGTTTAGAAAAAAAGTTTCTTAAGGCATTTAAAAAAAAAAATCACTTTTTTTAGCTTTTTATTTAATTAAATTTCTTTATTTTTAGACGTTTCTTTTAAAATGTGTCTAAACTTGGGTTTAGACAATATAAATTTTTTATTGTATACGGCTACTTATGCCAACTGAATCTAATTTATTTGAAATGTAACGTATCCTGAATTAACATATAGTAAACTAAGATAAAAAAAGAATTGTAAAAGTAAAATTAATAAGAAAAATGAATTTTAAAACAAATTATAATATTAATCAAGCTTTCAATTAACGTAAATGAACTAGAACTTGAATTAAATCGAATCAATTATGTAAATAATGCATGTAAATTATATTGTAAATTTTCCTAGTATTATGCCAACATTGAAGTATAGATGGCGTTACGAAAAATCCTTGTAATGTAATTAGATTGGTAACGTAAAATACTTACGGAATTATTCCAAACTTTTTCGGCTTTTATAAGCCGAATACGTTTTAGATAAAGTTTTTTTTTGTCGTTAGATCGATTAATTGTCACTTAGCAACAGGAGCGAACAGTTCATAAATAAGCCTATCTACTTAAATCTAAATTATTATAAATTTCTTAACCTAATTTATAGAATAAAACAAAATTAACCTAACTTAAAGAATAAAACTTAAACTACCTTAAAATTCAAAATTAAATCGAGTTATTAATAAAAAAAGGAATACAGCATACCCTAAACCTAACTATTCCCAAAGGTAATTATTAATCCAGTTTATAACCCTTCAATCCAATTAGAAAAGAAATAATAAATTCTCTTTTTTTATTTCTTTGGCAAAATCCTACAATTATAATCACTCATATGAGTTTTTATAATTCCAATCTTCCACTAAAGATCACCCCGCATCTTTAGTGCCCTGCAGTTCTGCAATCAACTCGAAGATTGGTTAACTTCCTGTGTTAATCCCTTAGACACAGAATTACAAAATGAAAGAATTAATTTTAAAATATAAAAATTCTTGGGAGATGACTTAAAGAAATAAAAAGGTAAATCATCGCTTTTCCAGCGAAAACTCGCCAGCTAAGAATATCGACAGTATTTACTTGTAAGATACGAGATTATTTCTTCCTAAATTCCATTATTTTAAATTATTTGCGCAATAACAATTGGGTTGTTCACGGAAGGCTGATTATCAGTTTATATGGGTAAGATGTTGTATTTAAAGCAACAAAATAGATTTAAAAATATATAAATAAATTTACATTGTTCTTGTTAATATAACTACATAACCATACATATAACCTGATTAGCAATTATTCTTAAATTTTAGAAAAATAAATATTTTTTGCTACTTAAAAGCTTTTAGTACAACAATTATTTTTGTTTTGTAGTCAAAATCAAGAACAAAGTGATTGAATAATTTGTATGCTCTCTTTTCATTCTCTCGTTGAAATTTTTTTACAAGTATTGAAAATAGGCAATATTTTTTTTGCAATTGAACAGACCTATAAATTTTTTAAAACTGCACAAAAGTTAAAAAGGCACTTTTTGAAACAATTCTCTTGGGTTTTCCTATTTGCACAATTTTATTCTATTTTTGTTTTGTTGCACTTTACGAAAAAGGTAAAGGAACATTGTCATATATAAAATTAAGAATTTTTGCCTAAGGGAATTTTCTTAAATTTTGTATTCCCACAAAAATTATTTTGATAATAAACTGGCACGTGTACGGCCTAAAAAAACTGACTGGCAGCCCGCTTTTTAAATAAAGCGAGTTGTTTTTTTTTCTTAACCTATATACAACTACAATTAATGTTGGAAGAATTCCAATCAATGGTAGTGGGGAATGTAAGGGGGGATAAACTCACTGTTTATTGTTGATGATTTTGTTTAAACTTTGATATTGTTCCAAATGGAATTGTTTCTGTAATTCTTATACGCTCAACAGTTTTATTTGGTTTAATATCTTAAGTTTTTCTAAAATCTTTATGGATGAAGGTTCCCGATGATCTGGCCTAAGCAACAGTGAAATGCAATAAATTTCAAGTGTTTTTATCAAATAATAAAAATTGAGAAATTAGCACGAATAACAAAATTATTTAAATTTAATCTTTAAATTAATTTTAAATATTTTAAAACCGCCAAATATTTGTGAAAATAATAGATTCTTAACCTCGTTTCAATACAACCTGGTTAATTTTGAGCCAGTGTAACATCATTTGCTTGAAACATTGTCAGCTAAAACTATTTTTAAAGTTAAATCGTTTCTCATCTGACATATCAAACTAAAGCAGTGCTCACGATTTACTTAGAACTTCCTATTTTTTTTTATGAATTTTAGTTCAATTGAACCCAATGTGCATTATCGGATAGAATATAAGCCATAAATCACTATTATGTATTTACAAAAATATCTTAGAGCATAAAAAATTAACAAATTGAATGTCACTTATGGCCGTTTGTTTTTCTTAGGCCCGTTTTCACAGCATACCGATAGCTAAAAGTAGACTTAAAACGGTCTTATAAATAGTGTACCATTGTTAAAACTTTACTTTACCTGGCCTTTACACATGCAAGTACAAGTTCGAAAAACTCAATACCCTCACACTTTTTTACTAACACCATCAAATTTTTCGTACTTGCAGACAACTTGCAGTCAACTTGCAAGAAATTTCTGAAGACAGTGATATTTTGACAATTGCAGCAAGTTAATGTCAAAAACATAAACAGTGTTACCAAATTTTCTTGATTGCGGAAATAGTAATTATAGATTTAACTTTTTTAAAGTATATTTAAACATATTTCTTGAATTTTTTGCATATATACATAAAGAAGACAATTAATTTAATTTTTAAGCATCAATCTAATTTAAAAAAGTAATAATAATTATAAATGCCAAATGTTTATTTAGAAATGAAACTCTGTTTCGCACATGGTAACTCTGATTAATAAGGAACTTTCAGTTGACTGTGTAAACATTCATGCAACTTGTATGGCATTCGACTATTTCGTCGCCATTTTCGATGTTTATACGTATGGCCTACTTGCAAGTAATAACTTGCATGTGTAAAGGCAGGGTTAACATAAAGTGAGCGATAAAGTAAATTAAGGTTCATCCTACCTGGTAGGTTAAAGTGAAGTTGTAATAATGGAATAAATAGTGATACGGTCGGTAAAATCGGACCTTAAGCTATCGGTAAATTGTGAAATCGGGCCTTAAAGTTTTTTTTTACAAAATTTCATATATAATTTAATGAGGTTTATCGGTTTTATCGACTGGCTTAATATCGGCATTTTAAAGAAACCAAACATGTACTAAATTTCGCTTTAATTCAACATATTAGAAGAAAAAATTTCTTCTTAAAAAATATTAATTTTGCTAACAAATTAAATTTAAACTTAAAAATTTCCAATTTTTCCTTTTCTCCCATTAACGTGTTGATTTGAGTTTACGTACATTGCTTGTAAGTGAGTGAGTTTTAAAAAAAGATATGGACATACATTTTCTTTTAATTATCAACAAGAACACGCAGAAGAGTACAGATAGTGTCTGCGTGTATTTTATGGAAAACGGTTAGTCTTGATGCAGCCATCAACTTGCGAGTAAATGAAAATAGAAGAAATTAATCACGTTAAAGGAAAACTCTACTTTACAATGACAAGTACATTGTTTTTTATTATGCTGTCGGACATGAACAATTTTGTTATTTCAAACTGTTCACTTCATTATTACACATCCCCCCCCCTCCCACTTCTTAAAACTTAAATTCTATTTACTGTTTCTTTGTGCCAATTTACACACAAGATTATATACAAAAGTGTTTTTGTTGGCTTCACTATGTTTCGTTATGAACGTATTTGACTAGCTAAAAAGCTTAGTTTCACAAAATCTGTCAGGAATACAGAGACAAAAAAGAAACAAAATGGAACACTTAAAAAACTCACAAATAGCCACAAACTAAGTTATACAAAGGACTACTAAGTAAGACAACAACATCCACTTAACAACTACGACAACAGAAGTAGAAGTGTAGCAGTGGCATCGGTAGTGTTATTGCCACAACTACAATAGTTAGTAGCTGCAACAACAATGCAAACTATTCAACGAATTTGAAAAAATAAAATAAGAAAGCACATAAAAGACAAACGATGTTTCAAGCCAAACTTCTGTACGAGACCATGCTGTGCAGTAGTAGAGGAGAAAACAGCATAACGATTGCTCGCAAAACAAAATAAAACTTACAATGCGAAGGACATATCGTGGCGAATATTTTTGCAAGGACATATTGTGCAATGTAGGGATGATAAAGTGACATAATATCAAATATTTCACTCTGCTGAAATCTTAAAAATAACAAAATAATTGTTTGTAAACAATTTACTAAGAAATTTCAAAAATTCAAAAAATTTTATATGAAAATATTCTCAACGCAAGGTGAAGTGAACAACAAAATTACCCCCTAAATTTATATTTATTTTTACTCTGTTTCCATTTCGTTAAGCTAAGATAATGCTTAACTTTTCCTTTACCTTTTTTTAAAATTTTTTTTTGAAATTTCAGTCGAACCTTTTTTTTTTACCATTTTCTCTATGTTTCTTGAATTTTCTGACATTTTCTCTTTCATAACAGCAAACATTGTGTTGAGATCCATATGGCTTGGTATTTTATATTTATTTATTTATTTTTTCACATATAATCGCAAGGCAATACAGGCCAAATAGATTAAATTGCATTATTTGACAATTCAAATTTAAAATATTAATCTAACTTATTATAATATACATTTTTAAATATGTTTTACTATAGGGATGGCTATCCCTATCACGAATATGGGTCCCATTTCTTTGAAAGTGGTAACCAAAATATTGTAACATTCTCTAAAAAAAACCTTCTAAGTATTGACTTAATAACAATAAAAATATTCTTTTAAATTGTTCAAAAGTATAAGAAAAATTCCTATTTTCATATGGTTATCTTGAATTCCACAATCCAGTCACACGAACTTCAAATGATCTCTGTATAACCACTGTATGAAAACGAGGACAAAACAAACAGTGACTTCTCGTTAATTGCGAGCAAGTAAACCTTGACAATAGAAAATATGGAGAAGAGGTTTAAAACATTTTGTAAAACAATATTAAAAATTTATGATTTACAAAGTCCCTAAAATTGCATCCCAAAAAATCAAACACATATTCCGAGACATGGTCCCATCACTCTGTTCACACATCTTTCAACCCTTAAGAAATAGCTGATTTTATTTCACTATAATTTTCTAAGCCATATGAGATAAGTGGCCTTAACCAAACATGACTAATTCTCTTTTTTACATCCATTGATAAACATTACAGGGAACACTATAAAGACTACGTAATGTAATAAAACCCCAATTATTCATAAAGCTAATGTGTTGGCTAAAACACAAATCCCAATCATTGTACGAATAGCAACTTCCAATTCTTCAAATTCATAAGTAACGATGTCAATGTTGTGTCGCTTGACCACATCAATTAATGTTTTTTGCAACTCAGCTTTATTTCCTTCAGTCGCCAGATCCACCTTGCCCAAATCTTTCTTAAGTTATTCAACTTTTAGCTCGTCGAATTTCAATGATTTTTATGTTTTTTACTATTTTCATCTTTTAATTTTATCAATTTTTTTAATGCAATTTTACTTCTGAAACGAATTGTAAAATTTTTAATTAATAACACGCCTTTTAGTTTATTTCCTTTATAATAAATCTTTGAGTTCTTTTAATTGCAAATCAAAATAAACACACACACATTTATTCAACTTACAAACTTTATTGAAATTATTTATAACTAGTGTTCGCCTAATGGTCAAAATTCGAACCATACATTTTTATGTAAATATAAAGAAAACATAGTTCTTCTTAGTTTATATGAATTTACATGTTTCGATCATTTATTTTTTCCATCTTAGTGAATCAAATTGGCGAGAGACCAACCTCCTGTTCTCACTCAGGACCATGCATATTTATTTTTATCTTTGTAGATCGAATTTCGACATAAATTCAAAAAGTACCAGATGAAAAACAAAAAGTACCAAACATTTTCATGGTATAGGTTATCATTTACTCAGTAACCTGCACCTATATTATGTTTCTAAGTTCAATATTATAGAAAATTTAAAAATTATCACATGGAGCACAGAAAAGTAAAAGAAAGAAATTAAGTTTCCCGTTTTTCCCCCTTTTTGATACTTTTTTCTCCCCATAGAGGTTCGGTTGACAAACAAAGGAAGAAAGAGTTCTTAACTGTTTTGCCAGTGATTTATACATAAGATTTATGTAGTCGAAATATTCGAAAATCCGTTTCTGAAAAATGTCGAATAATTTTATTATTTGACAATTGAAGAAAAACAACTTTTTTATTTCTGTATGTATTTTGCATGTATGAAAGTAGCAAATTTGAACGCTTAAATGATGAAACAGAACTGGGGCTGTACGATGTTTTTCATACAGATTGACATAAAATTAAGCCAGAGAATGCGGTCGAGAAATAGAATCAATTTTATTTTGAGGACGTTTTTTCTAATGCTCTCACATATATACACTTATTCTCTTAACAATGCTACCATACTTTCATTCAATTTCATACATTTTATAAACAAAGAAAAATAAGAACAAAAGAAAACAAAAGAAGTGAGAGAGAATTTGAAGTTACGACCGACGTTTTAATTATGGGCTTAAGAATTTTTGCTTGAAGTTGAAGACTCAATTCTGTTTCATCATTATAACTCTGAAGTTATTAAACAGATTTTAATAAAATATATATTGTGCACTTCTGGGAGTAAATTCCTTTCAAAGGGTGAACATTTTTTTCAAATCGGTTGACATACAGAGGAGGTAATTGTTCTTTACTATTTTGCCCTTGCCAATTTATATAAAGAAGATGTTCAACAAATTTATACACTATTGTAAGTAGTGTATACACATTTATGTGTCAGCCTGTATTTATAGTTCGCATCCATCTCTTGTCGATCCAGGAACTTTCTTTTCGAATTATTTTATAATAACTTGTATACATCTAAAGCTAAAGTCTATCTGTAGTAGTACCTTCTTCAGTTCAAATTTTAACGGAAACGGATAAAAAATTTTATTTTTGTCAACGCCATCTATGAGTCAATTCTTTCACCAACACTCTAGAAAGTACTGCTTATGTATTGTCAATTATTTTTGCATCCTTATTTGTTCATTAAAAAGTTCGATTGATTTTGGAAATTTAGTGTTATAACTGAACCTATTTTTTTTTATTAATACATAATAAACCAAGTTTTCGTTTTTTAAAAAAATTAAATATCTCGTCATTAATTAGTCTGACCTGCCTACTGTGAACAATCTTGTGCGAATTACTAGTTAAACTTATAGCAAAAAAAAATTATAAGAGATTAAAAATCAGTTGTTGTTTAAAACAAAATTGTTCCAGGTTATACCTATTCAATTGAGTAGAAACCAAAAATCTTTTTCGATTGAAATAAATTGTAAGTATGCATTAGTGGTTTTAATTAGTTTTCAGTTGTGTTTTATTTACAAAAATTGGGCTTATAAATTATGTAGCTATTGTGTCACACCTTAATTGGATTTCATAAATTTGGATTTGTGTTAATGGGAAAGGAGAGTCCGTCCCTAGGTTCCTTTAGTATCTGAAGTTACACTCCACTCGGTGCCAAATAAAGGTAATTTTATAGACAAGTTTCTATAGGAAAATGTTTGTGTCATAGCCCTGATTGTCTTGAACCTTTGTATTTCAAACAGATTTGCCAGCTATAGCTAACCATTATATTCTGCCTAACCTTTGATGCTATGATATACACCTTCTGCCAGTATGCTATTTTAAATTTACATAAAATCTTTTTCTCAGTTGTCGATGAAGTGTCAATCGTAAAGGATCGTCATAAATCTGTGTGTAAAGGTGTATTATCTACGGTCAGGAGGAAAAGGGGAGAAATAAAATTGGGGAAAAGTGAAAGAAAATTTGTTTTGTGTGAAAAAAAAATTTAACTACATATGTATGTGTGCTTAGAATTTGCGTTTTGAAAAGGTATAGAAAAGCCATGCTCAAAATTTTTAAAATTTAATAAGAAAACGAGCATTTAAATAAGTAAAATGAAATAATTTAAAATATGAAAAAAGAACTATATTAAAGCACTTATAAAAAAAAAAAAAATTTTTTTTAAAAGAACAAATAATTACACTGGTCTACGAAATTTAAAGTAGAACGTAAACAATATTCATCCTTTATAAGAATAAACTAATAGTTAATATTTAGAATACCAATAATTAGTTAATTTGTCAAAGTTTCATTAAAAAAAGTCGTTTATATCAACGAAACATAATTACAAATTAAAGAAGTGCATAACATTTTTTTTACAGAATCAGAAGCTTATAAAATTTATTGAATTAAAAATTCATAAGTCCTAATTAAATTAAAATGTGTTAACTAGTGTACCAAAATTAAAAAAAAAATTTTTGAAAACCAGTTTTAGCTTCCTTTACTTAAAAATTAATTGAATGCAATTGCATTGTCATACATATATGGGTGTATGTAAAATTCATTTTTAATGTATGTACATGGGTATGTTTGAACAAAATTGCATACAAAACAAAAAAATCAAAACTCTGTTAAGCCCTGTTAACAGAATTGTTTTTTATTCTTTTGTTAACAGCACTTCTGTTATTAACAGTGGTTGATAAATTTTATTTATTGCCTGTATGTATGTATGTATGAAATGCAATTGAATTTTATTTGATTCTACAAAATTTTCATTTGTTTTAAATATAATAAATTTTATTTAAGAAAAAAAAAAAAATAATACTTAATATAAATTAGGAAAAAATTATGTAAAAAGTGCTTCATGGGGTTTTGGTTATAAAAACATTTTTTTAAACATACATATGTAAATAACAGGCGGCTTGAAAAATTGTAATATTCTCTTTTAATGATAACAAAACAACAACATTAGCTGAACTCTTCGAAAGTACTTTCGACGTGGGAGCAACAACAACATAATGTAAGTCAAGCTTTATTTGTTTTTCCTTTATACCTAAATTTTTTTCATTGCTTAATTTTTTTTGTTATTTTTACATAAATGCATTTTTCCCTTATTTATTTTATTGCATTCTGGTCAACGACCTATCAAATTTAATTAACCCTTGAAGCAGTTCAGTTTATTATTTTAACTCTTTCGTGGTTACTACAGTTTTTTTTTCTATTTAATGAATATGATTAAAAAGTTTTAATATACATTCCATTAGTACTTCTTAAGTATAAAAATTTAAGTATTTCATGTTTAATTTCATTATTAATTGATTAAATGAATTTTAATATTAATAAATCATTTATTATGATCAGTGGATAAGCTAAAAATAATGACTGTTTAATTTCTAATCCGTTGTGGTAAAACTTAGTTGTGAAAATATTAGGGATCATGGAAATTTTGAAATTGATTTCGACTTTTCTTTTGGATGTATAACCCATGATCATGGCTGGGTGGGCAACAGATTGCTTTGCTAACAACGTCTTTCATAATCAATCTGTTAAATAATCTAATAAAAAAAAATGTTATTCTTCTACTTTTCTTAACCTTTTCTGTTTACGCACGCATTTTATATGAATTTATATGTAGCTACAGGGTAGCGATTTGATATGGCTATCGAACCCTCCCTCCGACGAGCAAGTAAGCCGGTCTACAAGCGTGCAACTGCTATATTCAAATTGAAAACTAACATCTGCCCGTACGATGAAAATTTTAACTTAGGTTATATGCTACATATCTTAAGGCGTAACAAATTTTGTACTAGAAAATTCGATAAATCTTGGAATTTTAAATTATCATTAACGTTTATTCTTTTTGAATTCTATAGAGATGTTATCGATAACTTTTGAATTTTAAAGAGATCGTATCCAGAACATTTATTATCTTTAGAAAATTTTCGATTTAAAATAAAAAATTTTTATTTATTTATTTTATTTATTTCTTTTATTTTCTTTAGAAAAGTTTTCGATATCTTTTGTTTTGCAGTAATCGATTATTTTTAGGAAGGTTGTCAGTAACCTTTTGTAAGTAGCACATTTATAAATAAGTGCTTGTTTATTAAAAAACAAACGAGATAACATTTTTTAACATGTTTGGTGCTAAAAGCTGCAGTTGAGATAGTAAAAGTCATAAGATTGTTCTGCAACTTCGACATCTTCATTTGTCATTGTACAAAAATTAACTGTTGCCTTTACTTCTGATTCATTAAATGAAAACAGTCGCAGTAAGGAAAAGCAAACAACGAAAAGTTGTACACAACAAAGAACATCGGCAGTCGACATGTTTGAAAGTGTTTGGTTTGATAGACTGAAACTTTTAAAAAATCCCGTAGTTACCGAAGTTGGGTGGTTGTGTTTTTTTCCGAATTTTTTTTTTTAATAATACATGTGTACATAAATACATACATATGTATTTATTTTAATGCTTAACTATCTTTTTAATTTTTTGAAATTAAATAAAACGTATGTATTTATGTACACATGTATTAATAAAAAATTGCAGAAAAAAACACAACGTCCCATCTTCGTTAACTTCGGTATTGATTAAAAGTTTCAGTCTGTCAAACGAAAAACTTCCGAACATGTCGAGTGCCGATGTTCTTTGTTGTTTTCAACTTTTCGTTTTTTGCTTTTGCCTTCACTACCACTGTTTTCATTAAATGAATCAGAAGTAAAGGCAAAGGTTTTTTTACGTCCAACGAAAAGTCAGAAAGTGGAAGAAAAAGCAATTTTTTGATATTGACTGCAGCTTTTTAAACCTGGTTTGGTGTACATTTTTACATTAAAAAGTCATGTTACTGGGTCCCCCGTACATTGCTGATATCACCTTCAATGTAAGTATACGTTTTTACGTCTTTACACATACCCACTCCTGTGCGGTGTAAACTGCTACAAAATAACTACTTTGTTAAATGCAACAATAGCACGAAAATAAGAATAATAAAAATAAAACTCTTAATTGTTGCTGTTTTTAAGCGTTAAACAATTTGTCTTCCTGTCGAGCATTACCATTTTTGTGCCCTACGAATTACACTTGGCATAACGGGTCAGCACACGACACTTTAACGAAAGCTCTGATCTAAAATCATTATAAATTTAACTTAAACTACTTGTTAAGATTAAATTTAAAATAGTAGCGACACATTGAACAAAATGTGGGAATATATTAACAGTAATTCGGCTTTGATTCGGTTTTAATTTACTTTTCTTTTTTTTCATATTTTAAATTCGTTGTATTTTATTTCATCTATCATGATCTGATTCATTCTGATATATTTATACAAGGAAAATTGCACAAAATATTAACTTTTAAAAAATAATATTTTCCACATAAAAGAATTTTAAGTTGTAACAATTTGCATCAAAAGCAACTCCCTCTCGCGTTGCACTGAAATAACGTTTTTACGTAACATTTCCGCTGACCACTCGCAACTGTGTAAAAGGGGGAGTTTTTTCGATTTTCATTTGATGTAAAAAGCGTTACATTAAAAGCATTTTAACATTCAACAAATGCATGATAATGTTGAAAAAGTTTTTTTTTTAAATGTGTTAATTGTTGGTTGATGTGCGCGTGCAAAATTTTCTCGCTCTATATGCAAACAACTTGTAACTCAAATGTAAATTGGTATTGTTTTTATAGTTTTATTTTATAATTAGCTGTGAGTTATGAAACAAAATAAATATAAAATTAATGATTTCCGACAAAAACTTCAAGATAAAACGGATAGTGTTAAAGTCAAAAACACAATTTATTTTGATCATACATACTTATATATCGTTAAATAAAACGAAAAAGGCCCTAACTAACCAAAAATTTAAAATCGAACTTATCATTGATTCTGATGTATTGCCCCAACACAAATTTTTCCATTTGAGGTGTCGCTTAATGTAGCCACAGTAAGTTGTCGAGAGGTTTCAAATCTCATGAACAATTTGAATTTTATAGCTGGCACCAATTAAAAGAATAACACCAGATACTCTGCTGCAGGAAAACTGTTGTAAGGAATTATAATCCTGATTTATTTGTTTTTTGTTTTTGATTTTGAAGGATACACAAACGAAAATGAATAAATGTTATCCTCTTATTTATAGGATTTTAAAAATTTTAAGGCGTTACTTTTCTTGAATATATTTTGAAAGTTGTTACGTTAAAAAAATGAAAAAGACGGCCCTCTAGCATTGTGTAGATTGCTTAGTAAAAATAGGCGCGACATTTAGTTTGCTTAAAAGTAAATAGTAAATCTAAATCGGAACACGGAGTAGGTGCATGGGTTTTTGGACCTAATAAACGAATCTCGATGGCTATTGGCGAATCACCTAGTGTGTTTCAGGCCGAGATTTGAGCCATTGATGTGTGTTGCAGCAACATTCATGACAAAGGAATGGCTGGCGGCAGTATTCTAATTTTTACTGATAGCCAAGTGGCTATAAGGGCTGATGAGATGGCCAGGGCTAGTTCACCCGAATGTTGGCTTCCGAACCCTTCTGTAAGTTGAGTTGGGTCATGGTTCAGTCCCTCATGGGAGACTGGGCTCTAGGGGAACTTAGGGGATACTGGATATCGCTTCAGGGATCGCATAACGCTAGGAAATTCATCTATCCCGGAAATTTATTGATGACAAATGGTCCCGGCAGACGGGATCTGCGACTGTTGCCGGCTTATCTGACTGGCCACCACACGACCAAGTACCACCTTTATCAGATGGGCCTGGCAGAGGATCAGGAATGCAGACTGTGTTAAGACGAATCGGCGCAGAATATACGGTGTGACAGCCCGGTGCATGGATGCACTTTGGGCATAGCATATTGGGTGCGCCACGAATCGGTGATATATCAGCAAAAGACCTGGTTAGGTTCCTTTAGGAAGCAGAGAATATTTTTGCCAACTAAAGGGAAGTGGGTACAATTGACATAACCTAGTCGCGGTACCCATCGCTATTGGGGGAAACCTACCCGCTTTGTAAAAAAAGTAAATCTCATATGGTAAGCTTAACGTACTTGTCGCGAGTGGGGGGAATTATTTTAATTAACAGTGGAAGGAACTTCGATAAAAACAACTTTTAAAATATAAATGTAATTTATTGTATTTAAAAAATATTTGGACGAAATTTAAAATCTATAATTTATTAAAATTTTACGCCGTTTTAATATTTTTTGCTTTATATTTTTAGATTAATTGGAGATTAAATTTTTTTTAAGGCACTTTACATATTTCGGGAAAAATATTAGTCCCGCCTATAAAAAAAACTAGAAGTAAAAGAAAAACCTGAAAACGGATTTGAGTGTAGCACCTTAAAATCTTTTTATTCCATATAGTTTTATTTTAAACAATTTTTTTTGCCGATAAGTGACATTTTTAAAATTTTAAGTAAAAAAGCAATCTAAAAGAGAATTACTACGTGCACAAGGAATACATTAGGATAATCTTTGTTGCATGAACTACGTTTAAATTAATTTTTTTTTAAGTTTTAATTAAAAAACTCATCTTTAACGATTATTTTCTGAGTTTTATTTATTCCTTAAAATTTAAAACTATTTTTTAGAATTAAAAAAAAAGAAACTGATACCCAAACATACACTTCTGCATAATTGAAATGGATATGCAAATAAAAATGAAAATTTATACACCTATAAAATATAGCAAAAATAAGTATTTTTGCATAAAGTTTTATTTAAACAAATGATTTACAAAAACAATTTAATATAAATATGCCAATTTATAAAGTTAATAAAGGGTCATAGTAAAAACAACATATAAATATATCAACATGTTATACTTTTCATAAAGAAAATGATAATTTCGAAAAAACGAAAACAAATATTTAAAAAATATATTAAAAATAAGTTTATATTATGAGCTTTTGTCGATGCATTTTTTTAAGTTTATAGATATGTATGTCAATTAACAGCAATTTAAACTTTTTAGTTTAATTGGATTTTAATTTTTATTGCAAAGTAGAATTTTCGCTCCTCTCCCAGCGATTACAATTTACATATTGTAGTCACAAGAATCGAATTGTAATTCTGATGGCAAATAAATACATATTTAAAGTCTTAATGGCAAAATGACCGCAAATATTATTCGTGCGGAAAATACAATCGATGAGGACGTTGATGATGATAGCGATCATGATGACGATGTCCTCAAGTAATTAATTAACGCACGACTTCTTTCAAAATTAAAACACATGCACGTACATTTTCATGCATAAAAGGGCATACACGCATACTAAAATTTGTTGCCAGTGTATGTGAATTTCCTCCATTCTTTGTTTTTTTTTTGCTTTTTAATATTTATGCCCTGTAAATAATTGCGCAATTTTAAGGTGTATGTTTGCGTGTGTTGAAAAATTTTTCATGTGGATGCAGATGAGTGAATACAAATGTATCCATGAATATAACTAAAGGCTGCCCAAGAAGCTTTTTATTGAATTTTAAAGGTAGACAATTTTCTGTAGTTTTTACAAAATTTCTTTTACACTTAAAAACTCAATAGCCCTCTTCACACTCTTGTGCAAAATGATCTTTCATTGTAGCACTAGTAAAATGGTATAGTGTACTTTCACTCTACACTATCATTATAAAAAACCATGTACTAGCTATTAGTTTTGAATATTCATTACTTAAAACCAATAGTTAATATATTCTCGACGTATGCAACACTTAATTGCCAACCGACAGAAGACATTCAGTGACACTTTTTACCAGCAGCTGTGAATTTCGTTTTTCACAACAAGCATTCCTAGCTAAGCCAAAGATGACACACACAATTGTCAGAAAACAAGTACAATTGCATAAATTTGCATTCTCAAATGCACAAGATTCTGAATAGGGCAAATATTTATTTGTTGTTCTATCTTTAAATTAAAAAAAAACCCCATAAAACAAATCGATTTAAAAAATCGCTGCATATTAAAACAATCACATCAAAAAAAAAATCTTTCATATACATTTAAAAAATAATTATGTGAGCTGCATGTATGAACAACAAAACTTTACATTTACAAATTATTCACATAAAAAACAACATTGAGTATAATTGATTTTTAATTAACACGATGCTCATACGACACAACTGCCAGTTGGTCAATGAACGAGCGCGTGGCATATGAATAACAATGATTTGCACACAACTTACGTTACAGAACATTCTTTTTTTTTTTATCAATTTTATTGCAGCAAACACAGTGCAAAAGGCGAAAAGTACTTCATTTCTTAAAATGTATATTTTCCTTAAAGGTAGTTTTTCCCAGAAAAAGCATGTATAAAAAAAGAAAAACATTAAAAAATGACAAAACAATAATAATCAAAATTATATTTTTGCTAAAAGGGATCTTTTCAAAATTGTACAATTAAATTTGTATGTTATTGCTGTTGTTTTTGTAAAGCTGTTGCTTATAATTCTTATTCGCTTAACAGTTTTGCTTGTTTAATATCTTTAGTTCTTCTAAAATCTTTGAATGAAGTTTCTGACGATCTGGACTAAGCAACCGGTAAATGCACATAGGAATAGCTTATCCCTTCAACAATAAGTTGCAGTGTTTTAATCAATAATAAAAATTGGGAATTAAGCACGACTAACAAAATCTTTTTAAAAGAGAAAAGTATCGTTAATTTTTATATTCTATGGAAGAGTTATCGGTAACTTTTATCTTCTTTATAAAATCAATCGATAACTTTTATATTTTATCGATAATTGTTATATTCTATAAAAAAAGGTATCGATAATTTTCATATATTTTGTTAAAAAAGTTATCGATAATTTTTATATTATAAAAAATGTAGGCAGATTAAAATTTTTATTGAACTTTTCTAAAAAAAAGTTATCGATAACATTTATTTTCTTTAGAAAAAGTAATCGATCACTTAGTATTTTATAGAAAAGTTATCTTTTAACTCTTATAGTACATAATAGATTTATCGTAAGCTTTTGTATTTAAAGAATAGTTTTTGAACTTTTTATATGGGCATTTCCAGCGAAAAGTCTTATAATTCTTATTCGCTTAACAGTTTTGTTTGTTTCACATCATTAGTTTTTCTAAAATCTTTGGATGAAGTTTCCTGACGATCTGGATTAAGCAACTATTGAAATGCACATAGGAATAGCTTATCCATTTAACAATAAATTTCAGTGTTTTTATCAAGAATAAAAATTGGGAACTAAGCACGACTAACAAAATCATTTTAAAATAGAAAAGTTATCGTTAATTTTTATATTCTATGGAAGAGTTATCGTTAACTTTTATCTTCTTTAGAAAATTAATCGATAACTTTTATATTTTATCGATAATTGTTATATTCTATAAAAAAAGGTATCGATAATTTTCATATATTTTGTTAAAAAAGTTAGCGATAATTTTTATATTATAAAAAATGTAGGCAGATTTAAATTTTATAAAGAACTTTTCTAAAAAAAGTAATCGATAGCATTTATTTTCTTTAGAAAAAGTAATCGATCACTTAGTATTTTATAGAAAAGTTATTTTTTAACTCTTATAGTAAATAATAGATTTATCGTTAACTTTTGTATTTAAAGAATAGTTTTTGAACTTTTTATATGGGCATTTCCAGCGAAAAGTCTACTTTTTGTAACGTAACGCCAGAAGTATTTTAAATGGTTTCTCAAAAAATTTTATATGTATAGTTTTCTTTTTTATATTTTAGTGTAAAGCGTAACTAGCTCTACAAATAGTAACAAAAGGGATAACGATTGAACAACATGGTCCAAAAATACAACCTTTTTTGCAATCTGGCGTCACATTAAAATAAGTAGACTTTTCGCTGAAAATACCTATATTTACCTTAAAACCAGCAAAGATTTATAAATTTTATAGCTTGAAAAACAAATCTATATTAGTCCAAAGTTTACTAAAATAGGTTTTATACAAAACATTTTGCTCAATTCGCAGTCTTATTCAGTTTTGTAATGCATGTCAAAATTCACTTCCGTTTTTTAACGTCACGCCAGCCCAGATTTTTGCTTATGTCTGCAAATCCTTAGCGTCAATAACTGTAGTGTTTTTTCTGAATATAGTGCTACTTCATTATTTTGTATATATAAAAACCCTTTTTACAAATTTGACTTCCCCATTTAATTTTTTTACATTTTGTGGTACAAATATCACTACACGTCAAAATGGAAATGCCCATATCCAATAGAAAAATTAGCGATAATTTTTTTTTATTTATTATATTTTATAAAAATATTACCGATATCTATGATAGTCTACAGAAAAGTTATCGCTAACTTTGATATAGAATAAAAAAGAATTTTTCAATAATGTCACATCGAGCTCATGGCCCAAAAATAGCTTAAGCGATATCATTTGAAATTTTCGTTTGTCACATAAGGTACCGTTACGATTTTATCGCAAAAACAATTCTAGCTTAAGCGACAACCTTCATAACAAAAGTTTTGTGAAATAAAATAAAAAAGACCTTCTCCTGTAAAATTGTGTTTTCGCTCCTTCAAGAAAAAAAGCTCTCCTTCAAAATGTTTCCTAAAAAACTTTTCTTTTCCAAAGAGTTTGTACTCAAAATAGTTTCAAAAGCTGTTTTCTTTTTTTCTCTCAAAAATTATTACACTTAAAAAAAAACTTTATTTTTTTTTTCTGAAGTTTTATTTAAACAACTTATTGCTTTTTATGCTACTTGTAGACACTTAATTGTATATTGTCTAGGAAGAAGTCTTAAATACTTACGAATTTTACTTTTTTCTCTAAGAAAAAAAGCTTTTTCTTTATTCATCCCTACAAACTTAAAAGAAATTACTGGTAACACTGATCTGAATACACGTTTGGAAATATATATACAGACATATTGAACTTAATTGTTATTTTATTATAACCACCTCGATTTTCTTTTTCGTTACAGTTCACGTCGTTATTTAATTAATGCTGGGTTACCACGAACTTTACAATCCTTTCAACCAAGAAATGTATGTATTTACTTTCACTTGCATACACACTTCAACTGCTACAATATTAAGTTTTCGAATACCCTTTAGTTCTTAAATACAACAGTATCGAAGTATCGACATAAAATATTCAAAGTGTAAAGTTCAATACATATTAACATTTTATCACGGAAAAGATTCGGTTTATATTTGTATTTACTATCCTACACAATCTTAGGTTTCATTCACACGAAAATCTGACAGAATTCTAGCCGACATTAAAAAAATGTTTGCACAATCTGTTGTCCATAACACATTTTCACACAAAAAATATGCAAAATCATATGACTCAGCTACATCGCAAGAAAAAGCAACTGTGATCGCACCGAATGGAAACATTTGCAAGTCTGCCAGACTCGTCAAGCAAAGGTGTCACTCATTTTCAGGTCACACTATCATACTTTATGGTATATACACAAATGGACTGAATACGATAGCGAACCGCCGGCTTAAAAGGGATTATTTTCTGTTTATTGCAAAACATATACTAGATCATGTCTGTATATTAAATACTGATCATAACTAAATTAAAAAATAAGTCAACGTTTTCGTAAATTCAGTAAGAAACTGAGAGCGTAAACTCTATAGAGTTACTGCTACAGACAAAAATTTATTCTCAAATAACTTTTCAGTAATAATAAAACCAACTTTAATTAGCGCCATTTTAATCCCACTCCTGGAAGTCACTCTTACTATCATTTGTTTTGTATACATAACTCGTAAACTGGCACGTGGTTTTTACAAAAGACGGCATCGGTCGATAACTGATAATGCAACGGGATCTCAGTGCTTGCACCCTTGTTGTTATGTGCGTTCTGTAGATGGCCTTAGCTGCTGCTGCTATTCAACAGAAGCTACTGGGATTAATAAAAAAGCAGTGGAGGTAAGTTAAATCCGGCTCCTAAACAAAAGGTGGGCGCATATATTTTTGGTGAATTACACACTCTAATTGATACCTGTGTGTACAAATGATCCTTCACTTACACACGGGCATTTGGTAAGTGCTATATATATTAACACACCAAATGGTTAAGATGCACCGTGAAATTAAGTCGCAATGCAGGTGTTTACGTCAATCGATATCAGAGTGCTATTGGTTCGGTTTAAGGTCGGCTCCAAAAATTACTTTCAACAAAAATCATTTTAATCTTTTTACATCTATAAATATTCTAAACATTTGAAAATAGTTTTGATTGCTTATCATGAACAAAAATAATTATTCACAACATTTTCGATTTAATTGATCTTTAGAAAATATTTCAAAACTTAGGGTGTTTTAAGCCCGTTAGAACTTGAAGACGTTAAATAGAACAAAAAAATTTTATTTTGTTAAAAAAAATTCTAGTTGTGAAATTTCAGGACATTTTCGTTGTTATAAGGCCCAATGCTGCCAGCAGCTAGTAAGCCGCATCAACATTTTTTGAATGCAATGGATTATGTATGGCAAATTTTGCTCACACGCAAACTCGCTAAGCCAAATAGGAGCCGTGCTCCATACAAATTCCGAAGTAGTCCATAAGTTGCGCAAATCGATGACTGATGTTCAAAGCAAATTTGGTAGCGTTGCTTAAGCACCATTGTTTATGATTTGCCAGAGTATAGTGATCATAAGAGTCAGAAAGTGATCGCTGTATAAAAGTTCGTTTGACAGCACTACCTTTGCTAAATTTTATCAGCCTTAAAATTTTTAAAATTTAAAATATTTTTTTAAATAATTTTTCTTTATATGTACATAATTGTTTTCTACGAAAAATTTTAAATGGAAAATAATGTTGGGTGTAAACTATTTGAAGTGCAGTTTCTTTTTTAATTTGCATAAATAATAACGTTATAGTGTTAATTTAAAATACCTATGTACTATATACGTATGCATGTATATATCTGAAAACATACACATATTATGTATGTATGTATATCATTGTCCCAGCAAACACAGAAATACTCTATATATATTGCGAAACGTATTGCCTGGATGAAAAATATTATTGCGGCAATAATCGATTTCGTATTGCGGAAGATACTTCCTTCGGGAAGAAACGTGTCTCGATAGCAATACTCCTAAGCAATACGAAAGCGATTCTTCTAGACGATGAACTAGCAATATTGCCAGATAACCACTTATAAGAAAATAGGAAGATGTCGCCAAAATATCATTAGGATGATAAAGAGAAGATTTTGCATTTCAAAAAATATAAATTTACATATAACCACACATTTTTATTTAAAATTAAATTGTTTATTTTATAAAATATAATTACAAATAATACAATTTAGAAAAAAAAAAAACAAAATGTGAGAAAGAACAATGAACATCATCTTTATTTACCCCATGTATACGACACTTGAGTTAAATCTTTTTTTGTTTTTCGTAAAAATTTGTCATAAATTTTGCTGCAGTCTCTTGCTTAGTGCTTAAATATCTGTAATGCTTGTTATCGTGGAGATTACGCCCTTTTTATATAATTTTCGATAGGTATACATTAAATGAAAGTGAATGTTTTATTAAAAAAAAAAATTTAATTTTTGTCTGTCTGTATTCTTTTTTTAAAAAACTATAAATGAAAGAAAATTAAAAATTACTTTGATTATTTTCTTCTAGATGACAATTTTGGGATATTGCTAAACTATTGCCTTAGGTGATATCTTCCATTTGTTTGCAGGGGTGTTTTAATACTTCCAAGCGGTAACTAGAATGAGTGAAGAGGCCTAATAGAAGGCCTTATTTAGCAGTCACAAGCCCTTCTTATTACTTTTTAACAGAGGTTGTTTTTGGGGGCAATCCCTTCCACACTGCCTTTAATATCAACTTTGATTCCACCCCCAAAGTAAGTAACTTTCTTTCTCCCTTCTTAAAGAATGGAGTAGCGAATGTATACTGAATATTTTAGAAGGTCTTTCAAAAATAAATTTATACCTTCTAGAAGACAGAACATCATGCGAAGCGAATCTTTTAGAAAGGATTATAGAGGACTTCAAAAAGGCCTGCCACTTGCAGTTCTTGTAATATTTACTGCTGGGTCGTATTTAAAAAAAACACAAATGCTTTCAAACAAGTTTTCAATTTTAATTTTATAACATACAATACACCTTCTTATGTACATACATACATACATGCACTTAATAAACACTCAGGAAAAATGGTCGTAGTTATGTTTTAAAGTACTTCCAAAATTTAAAAGAATCAATTTAATTGCCTCCTCGTTTAAAATAATTTAGAAAATCTTGAAAAAAAAAATTGGACAAAAAGCTAAAGATAACTTAAAATAAATTTCTTTATCAAAGATATTTTTGGAAATACGTAATTTTTCATTAATAAGATATTGTCTGTTGTGCTAAATTCCCAATTTTCATTCTTGGATAATCCACTTAAATTTATAAGAATTGTTCCATATTTTAATAAAAAAATTAGAGTTTCCTTTCGTCTGCAGGATGGATGTAGTTTCCTGCAGGCGGAGATCTCGGCTATAATGCGGGCGGCAAACTGGCTGAGGTATCATCGCATATTGGGAGATATACGTAGAAGGCTGCCCTTGCCTCCCTAGCGGGTGTCTATACAACATCTAGGTTAACTGAAGAATGTCGAATATCTTTAAATGAGATTGCGATATATTCAAGGGTAACGCTAATATGGATACCGGGCACTAAGAGTACCCGTTCAATCAGGTAGCAGATGGGCTGGTCAAACAGGATGGTCGTATAGATGGCACATTCATTGATCAATTCGTTGACCTTCCAATGGCTCACTGTAAGTTACTTATCATACAGGGTTGCGCAGACGCGGTGGACCCGTGAGTCCACCTGCTCGATATCCAGGATACTATGGCCTGGATATGACGAACGGAGAACTAGGTCTCTACTTGGGTTCAACAGGGACCAGATTAGGACAGTGGTGTCGGTTATGACTGGGCACTAGCCGGTGGGGACTCATGCTGGAAGACTGGGTCTGGAATTTAACGACTACTGCAGAAGTTGTCAGAACGAGGAGGAAGAGGAGACTGTGCTTCACTTTCTCTGTCAATGCCCCGGTATGCGGGGCATCAGGAAATAATACCTGGGGGAACCGGTGTTTGCCTGATTGGGGGATCTGTCTAGGATAGAAGTTAAATCGCTCCTTCTCTTCATTAGGAAGACGAAGTGGTTGGACTTTGCAGTGACGCCATCTGAGTAACTGCTCTATAGGATGGGCATTGGCGCTGGGTGTCACAAAGGGACCAGTAAAGGGCCCAAATGAGCTGTCTCTCGATGGCTGCCCATGGAACCTTACCTAGCCTAAATAAAAAAATTGAGCATTACTAGACTTTCGTCAGTGCTTCCTATTATCAATAGGGTTTTAAATGATTTTAATCTGTGTTTTTTCTTCGATTGTACCAAATGTGACGAAGTAGTGACTCCTTGGAACATCACCGAAAAACACTTCATCAAATGCTTAAAGAGAAAATAAGAAATATCGTTTATATGTTTTTTAACGTTAAAATTCATTTATATTTCTGTATAAGCACTCAGCTAGCAAGTGTTTACTACTCCATTACCTCAGCAAGAGTCCATCACGTTTATATGTGCAATATTCGAAAACATACAAATGCAACACTGCGTGTATTCAAGAGGGTAAACGGCAGATAATAAAAGAGAAAATTAAAAATACCAGCATCATTTAATTACAGTTGAAATTGCAAAATTTAATTATAATATTTTTATTATTCATACATGACTTTTTTCGCTAACGCTTATACACATGCAAGTATAAACGTCACAGAAAAAGTGTAGCTTTAAATGCTGCCTCGAAATATTTGCTGAATCATATAAATTTTTTTTTTCTTATAATTTAAGTGCCATAACAACAAACAAGAGTGCACTCAAATATAAACACACAAGCTTAAATAAGACATAACTACTTCAACAGGCCCTGTTGTGGCACTCGTAAATGTATCCCCATAAACAGGATGCACACGAAAATAAGGAAAATATGAACGCAATGACACACACACACACACACAAAATAATACAAAATGACTGTCTTTTTTACTTCGTTAAGCACGATTAGTGCGAATAAAGTTATGGATACTAAAAATAACTATGTACATTTACAATGGGCGAAATAAATCTAATCTAACTAAATCACTTGATATATTTGATATACCACAGGGTATTGTTTGCACAAACACAACGGCAAGTTGTTTAAGCTTTTTGCTTGATCAACAACGATTGGAATATTTTGCATATACTTATAGATAAGTGCATATTTTGCAATGCTGCAGGCGATTTCATAACAAAAATATGTTTTTTTTTTGCACACACGAGATATAACCGGAAAAGTTCCTTATAAAAAAGTACTTTTTTAACACAAAGGCTTTTTAATAGAAAGTACATTTTCACACAAAGTACCTTCTTACAAAATGTATGTTTTACAAAAATTATTTTTAAACAAAAAGTACTGTTCTCAAATTTAAAAGAACTTTTTTAAAGAATTATCATCTTAACAAAAAGGAGCTTTTTACAGTAAGTACCCAGTAAAAAATGGAGCTTACTGGTAAGCAGTTTTGTAAGGGAGAGAAGCACAATACCCCTTTACAAACCTGCTTACAAAAGGCATGATTTTTATATAGCGAATTCCCACTTGAAAGCACTCCTTTTTTTTGCTCTCTGCTTAAAAACAATTGGATGACTGATTGCGTTATAAAGAAATGTAATTTCTATCTTCGGTAATATTTCGGGAATGATCGTAAACACATTTGAAAATCATTGCAATACAATGAATAACAGAAGCACTTAGAACATTGTTCATGAAGTTTTTTTTAATTAATGATTTTAATTATTCACTTAACACCTGCTTACTTATAACGGATAATGCAAAGCTATTCAATCATTTTTATTAACTTAAATTAAAAATTCACTTGAATGTAGTTTTCGTGCTTCCAGAAACCTAAAAATTTTTTACTGTGTAGCTTCTTGAAAAAGTATGTTTTAAGAAGTAATAGCCTTTCAATAGTAATAAATATGAAAAATATTAAGCTTTTTTAAAGCAACTGACTTGTGTTAATAAAACATTTTTAACACACTCTGCAGACAACTATAAAATGTTCATGTTAATTTACTTATTTAACAAATTTAGTTGAAACCTTTAATAACCTTTAAATGCCTTTTTCGTCGCTAATGAGTCATTTTCCCTAACATATCTACGTCGTTCAATTGGTGACCCATTATATAATAAACAAAATTTATTTAATTATCTTCAAAATATGTAATCCAATTACGGGGTTTACATGGACACTAAATACGAACATTAAAGCATGCATACACCAACAAGTCCATATCAATTTGATAACAGTGTACTTTGTTTAATGTGCTTTTAAGTGCTTAGTAAGACCATTTTCATTACTACAACATATTTTATTAAAAAAACGTGGTGGATTTCATATGGCCAATTAAATATCAATTAAATCGTCGAATGAATAACATTTTAATCAATTATTATGTATTTGGGAAACCTTCAAGACTTTAATTTATGCTGATTTTACTTTTCTTTAAATATTAACTTTCTGGGGGGTTTTATAAAATAGCATGAGAGTTAATAAGTAACTTATGGCATAACGTAAAAAAATCTTTTCGTAGAGATGCATTTAAGTTTTTGCAGGAATCGTCGGGGCATAAGAAATTATCGCAAGATGTTATGAGAACACATAGTAATATTTTTTATTGCATTAAGAAAAACCATACACTGCGTTTACCAAGTGCTGAAATAGCTAAGCAACCATTAGAGCTCCAAGGAACGCAAGGAAGCCATATAAGAGGAAGACCAGCAATCTCAAGCAGGCGAACAGTGCAAGGCGAGGCAGCTGCTATGTATTGTAGCTGGAATGAAGTAAAATATTTAGCATTAAGTAGATCGAAATTGAAAATTTCGCTGCGGCCCTATGTTCCTCTCAAGAATTTAAGGGAATAAATAAAGAAATAAAAGAAAACCTGAAGCTTGCAAATATAAAAATTAATATGATGGTCTAGCAAAAAAATTTGAAATGAATGATAAATGAAGATTAATGTTGGCTGTAGGTTTTTTAATCTGCAACAAAAGCCCAACTTATCTTGATCATCTACATGACATCCTACAAACTGTCTTATCTTAAGATGATCCCTAGCAAATCCTATCACAATACAACTCTAACTAACCAATTAAATTTTAAATTCAAAATATATATTTTGTTAGGAATTTACCTAATTTTTTCTATTAAATAGTATTGGCAATTAAGCCATTAAGTGGCTAGATTTCGCTGTCTTGCATTTTGGTTAGACATTTAAATATGAGTTTAGCCATAAGCCATTTTTTTTAGCCATTTTTCAACTTGTTTATCTATAAAAACATTTTTTTCCGGTTTTCTTTTTAAATAATAATTTTTTTTTTTCATATTAAGATTAATAAAATTGCTAAAAGTAAAATAAACCTTTTTAACAATTAAAGAGCATTTAATTTAAACCACAACTTGTACAAATGTTATAAAATTAATCAACACAAACAACACTGTTTCTTTCTGGTCGGAAGTATTTCAATACAGAGATGCAGGCGAAAAAAAGACTTTAAGAAATTTCAGAATTTACTATAAAGTTGCTCTCACCTGGTCGCTCTCCATGGTCTAATGCTGAGGGTATTTATCCAAGTAAACGTCATTAAAAGTAATTTGAGAAAAAGTTTCCACTAAGCAATCGTTATTTCAATTTTAATTCATTAAGCTGGGACCACACGATTGCCGCAAATGCACCAATATGACACAATTTTTATTGTGCTCTATTGACGCACAAAAATGATATTGCACCAATCAAATATTCTGAAATCACACGATTGGTACAAATCGGAATGGTTACAACAATTGCCGCAGAACAGTCACACGATTATTCTAATTTGTGTTAACTGCGAAAACAGCTGTTGCGGTAGTTTTTTATTTGTTTGAAAGTTCTTGTTTAATTTGCATCATATACTTTAACAAGTTTTTGTTGAATTTTTTATTTTTAAATTTTTAAGAAATTTCAAAAATTAAAAGCCTGTTCAACCATTTCGTATGTTAAGATTTGCATAGAAATATCTTTAATAAAAATATTCGCACTGAACAGCTAAATATGCCTGTGAACATGCATACATATTCTGTTAAAAGCAATAATTAAAAAAAACAAGTAAGAGTGCTATATTCGGCTATGCCGAATCTTATATACCCTTCACCATTGCGCAATAAGAACAAAAAATTATGTGAACATCATTCTTAAGATATAAATAATTATATTTTGTGCCACACCCACACAAGAGTAATTTTTGGGAATTCAGTATTTTGGTTATAACTCAGACATTTTTTAACCGATTTGACAGATTTATATACCGACGTGTTTAAAAAGAAATTTACTATTTACTTGAGTTATAAAGCTTGGACTCGGGGAGATGTATGGTTCCCGAAAGTGGGTATTTAAAAAAAAAAAATTTAATTTTGGCCATAACTTTTTGGTATCTGAACAGATTTTTCCGAGTTTTTTACAAAATATGTTCTACTAAAAATTTCCGATATTTTGTTATATAAGTCATATTCATAGGACATATGGCAGCCCTAAAATTTAGGTTTTTATACAATTTAAAATTTTTTTTGTACATAAGGTACCACGCCCACTTATCCAATCCCGCCCACATTTTGCAGGATGGTGTGTATTGACAACCTTAATGTGTGAACATAATTTGGAAACTTTGACTTTTGCCGTTCCCCAGATATACAGCAAAAAGTAGTAAAAATACAACAACCACTAGGGATTTTTGGAAAAAATTTAAGGTAGTCTTGGTTTTTTGCTCATATCTCAGCCATATTTTTCTCCAACATTACTTGCTAACTTTCCAGGTAAGTAAAGGTTTTCTTGGGTATCGGCGAAATGTCGGTATTCGTTACGACCCTAATTGTCACTTACCTATCGGCGATTAAATAGCAGATAGTGTCCACAATACTGTCATCAACGGCATTATTAAAGTAATGTCGCTAATCGGGAATTAACGACTTTTTGAGAAAAAAATCGTTTATATAGTCGCCAATGACAACTTTAACCCCATTGTTACCCATATCGAACCCTTTGCGCGAAATTATCGTGTATGCCAATTTTTTGAAATTGAGTTTTTGATGCAATCTTGTTCTACATTCAAAGAGACGTCACCTGACAAAATATTGTAGGCGAATTCCACTTCGTTGCTCCAAAAATTGAATGTATATTTTCATTTTTATATGCAAGCGAACGCAGAGAAAAGTAGAAAAATGGATGTCCTGTAAAATTTGGTTTTTGTAACATACGATAATTTCGCGCAAAGGGGTCGATATGGTCATTAACGACAATTGTCGTGTACGACTTAAGTGCCCTTTGTTCGAATAAGTTGTCGACGATTTGCATTGGATGTCGCTAACAATTCGTTAGGGATTTACTATGGGCCTTGTACGCGTCGTCGACGTTGTCTTGAATACATGGCCAACTAGGGCAACAATATGTATCAGTGTGAGTTATTCCAAGTGTCTGTAGAGTAATATTTTTGTATTTACACTGTATTGTCAGATGAACGGATATGTGTCTGATATATTGGATGGCTATGTGAGTATTTCATTTCGTATGTTTTTTTTCTTTTTTTGCCTTATTGGTAATTCCAGCAGCTTTCGATTCAATTCTGTACTTTAATGTAACTTGTGTGTAATACAAATAAATTGCTTGCGGAAAAGCAAAATTTTAATGAAACTGTCAACGGTATGTGTCTCCCATCCGCAATGGTATCGCATGGAATCATATTGAACTGAACTCAACTCAATTCAACTGAACTGATGATATTTTTACTCTTTTATTACTACTTCTTTTCATATATAAATTTTCAAACTCCTTAACCTGTTCCTTAAATTGCCAACTGCCTGCATACATACTCATATTAAAGCAATAAATATATGTGAATGTATACAAAATCGGAAAAAGTTTCGAAAGTCATTGGGATCAGAATCAAAGGAGCACCACTAAAGTCACTAATTTGGAATTCACCTCTTGCCAAAAAAGGCATTACAATCTGAAAAAGGTAAAATTTTTTTTGTAAAAAGCGAACATTTTTGTTTAAAAACTGTGGCTTT
Organism: Pollenia labialis; assembly: GCA_949318255.1. Taxonomy (NCBI): domain Eukaryota; kingdom Metazoa; phylum Arthropoda; class Insecta; order Diptera; family Polleniidae; genus Pollenia; species Pollenia labialis. The sequence continues at coordinate 151,561,242 of OX439141.1, forward strand.
TTGTGTAAAAACCACAAGTATTTATCTAGCAATACTGGCTTTTATGTAAAAGTTGTGACTTTTTTGCAAAAGCTGTAACTTTTTTGCAAAAGCTGCGACTTTTAGTTTTAACAGATGGCTTTTTGTACAAAAATTGTGATTGTTTGTGAAAAAAGTAGAACATTTCGGGAAAATGTGTAACATTTTGTGTAAAATATGGGACTTTTTACGTAAAAACGGACTTTTTGTGTAATTAAGGACTTGTTATATGAAAAGGAGTTTTTGTGTTAACAGTGTCATTTTATGTAAAAAATGCAATATCGTGCAAAATGTTACTCCTTGTGGAAAAAATTACTTTTTATGAGAAAAAAGCTCTTTGTGTAAAAAGTGACATATTGTGTGAAACGAAATTTTTTGTGTAAAAAGAAACTTTTTGTGTAAAAAGAAACTTTTTGTGTAAAAAGTAACTTTTTGTTAAAAAAAAACTTTTTGTGTAAAAATAAACTTTTTGTATACAAAGTAACTTCTTATGTAAAAAGAAACTTTTTGTGTAAAAAGAAACTTTTTGTGTAAATGAAACTTTTTGTGTAAAAATAAACTTTTTGTGTAAAAAGAAACTTTTAGTGTAAAAAGTATCATTTTGTGTAAAAAAACTTTTTTGTGTAAAAAATCTTTTTGTGTAAAAAGTAACTTTTGTTTTTGGTGTCGGAGTCGGAGTTAGTACTTTTTTCGGACGACTCCACAGCCCTGGTAAAAAGAAACTTTTTGTGTAAAATGTAACTTTTTGTGTAAGACGAAACTTTTTGTGTAAAAAGTAACTTTTTGTGTTATAAGAAACTTTTTGTGTAATAAGTAACTTTTTGTGTTAAAATACACTTTTTGTTTAAAAAGAAATTTTTGGTTTAAAAAGGAACTTTTTGTGTGAAAGAATTTTGTATGCACAACAATAATTATCGTGTTAAGACTGACTTTTACGGATGAAAACAAAAAATATTGATATTTTGTGCTAAAGGTGCTTATGAAGTCAAAACTTGGATTTCTTTCGCAAAAAGTGTTGCTTCTTTAAAAAAAAAATTGCAATATTTTTGAGCAAAAAATGTTTGTTTTTGTGTAAAAATTTTTACTTTTGTAAAAAAATCATTTTTGTGTAAAAAACATTTGGTGTAAAAAGTATAAATAACATATGTGTAAAAACTGAGTTTTATATAAAAATTTTCATATTGTGTGAAATGGGAGAAATTGTGCAGAATGGAGAAACATTTTAATAAAATTATGAGCATTTATTTTGTGTAAAATTGCACACATTAGTAAAACGTAAAATTTATTTTAAAATAATGAAACTTGTAAAACATGGAACGCCTCGGGCCTTTTTAAGATAAAGGATATACTTACACACGTTTCACATGAACGAAATTCGTACGAAAGTGAATATAAAAAATGTTAAAACGTTCTCTGGTAACAAAACGGTACGAATTGAAAAATGTAAATTTTTTACTTACGTACAAATTCTGTGACATACCTGATAATGAAGGAATATCAAAAACTTTTTTTTTTGTATGTTATTAAAAAAGTTCATGAATCTCTTATATATGTACCTGTTTGTTTTATACTATGTGTGTTATTTTATTTATCCATTTATTTTCAGCAACCAATAACACCACTCCACTGCACAGTTACTCCCAATCGCTCCAATACGATCTCAGACAACATAAAATCACATGCACATAAATGATGCGTATTGCATTGCAGCAACTACCTGTATATGTGCAATATACACGTGCGATTGTGTTCTGTACATATAGATATGCGTGTGTTTCAAAGAGTGGTTTCGATGTAGTAACACTTGACTATTTATTTTGCGGTGTAGTAAAGTAAGACACACACACAAACAAACATAACTGAAATACATATCGCTCTTTATTGAAACATTTTCATATCTCTACAAATAAAAAATTTCAAATTACTTAAGCAAAAGTGTTGCTTCATACCTTCTTTATATCAGTATTATCAGTATTATATCTCAAACTGAATCGAAGTGATAGCAAAATATATTTTACTCAATCTGCATATCAAGGTACACTTTGAAAACTTTAATCGCAATTTGCCAAGTTCGATTTTTTTGAGACACGCCTCTGTTGCGATATGTGTTTTAGTTATGTATAAACGAGCAAATTTAAACGAGGATTTTGTGATAGTGTTTTTCTTAACATTATGGAATTAATGGAGAAGATGAAAAAGAAAAATAACTTTAAGTGCAAACAACAACGTTTTACAAATTAAAATATGTTCCTAAACCAGATGTTCTATCACTTGGAAAATTAATTAAAAAAAACCAATTTCGTACATGGGAACCACAAATTTCTATTTTGTTGTCGTTATAAAAGCTTCCCTTCTTTATTTTACTATTATTTGTTCTCTTTCCCTCCCACCACCAGAGCTGAATTTCTTGGGTGTGCCTTAAATTCATTCTTAAGTTAGCAATGACAATTAAGGAAATGAGAAACTATTTGCAATTATGGTTTTTAAATTGCAGCATTATTACATCCCCAGCTGGGATTAAGACAACATATTCTCTAACACATAAAGGCAATTTATACACCCATACATATATACATACGAAGTTATATTGTATGTGAGTTTTGGTGTAAATATAAGTTTCCTTTTATTTGTTAGAACTTAGAGAGCAACTCGACTACTACAACTACAGCAGGCAATTATTTAGTTTACTTATTTATGGCTCTTTAACAGACTGAGACACATAATTGCATACTTTGAGCTGTATTTCCATTAAAAATAACATTTTACTTTACACAGAACGAAAAAAACGTTTCTTAAATCAAAACAACAATAAGTAAACCTAAAATTCACGGGATTAAATTTTTTAATTAAAACTGATTTTAATTTTTTATTAATGGCTTAGTTGAAATTGAAATTGGCGTGCATTTTTTCTGTGTAGCATCAATTAGAGTCAATTTTTGGAGTGATACAACTTTGAGTTGGCATCACTGCTTTAGTTGACCACTAATTTAACAGCTGATAGTTGCTTTTTGTTTAGTTTGCTTTGACTTTCATTGCTTTCATTATTGATCGCCTAACACCAGAGCAACGCGTGCAAAAGCACAAATTGTTATTGATTTTGAATTTCCATTTAAAATTTTATTTTCCGATTTCTGGTTGGATGGGTACGTAAATAAGCTAAATTGTCGCATATGGAGTGAGAAGAATCCACAAGCTTTTGTCGAAACACACAGAAAAGTAATGTTTGGTGTGCTTTATGGGCTGGCGGAGTCATTGGCCCATATGTTTTCAAATACGATGATGGTCAGAATGCGAAAAGTTGTTGAACATTTGTGTTTCAAATTGCGCCTTTTACGCGCCAGCCGTGGCGACCATATGGCAGTAATAATATTTAAACATAAATGCCATAAAATTTTCTATCAAATAAAGACCGTTTCACTCACATCTCTATGTTTTATTATGATTTAAACTTGTATAACTCTATAAAAAAACACTAATAGTTCTAAATGTATATTTTTATATCTCTAAATACCAGGGTTGTGGAGTCGGAATCGGAGTTGAAGTGCCGAAGTGGAGGTTATAGTACCGTAGCCGGAGTCGTAGTACCCACAAAAACTCACACCTCCGAATCGAAATTTGTCGGCATAAAAACTTTTCTAATATTTTTCGAAATAAATTTTTTTATAGATTCTGCTTTAAAAATTTTGAAGGTTAGTTTTAAAAATTAAAAAATTGTCATTACAATTGATTTTGACAAATCTTTTAAGACTGTATGAGAACCAATATTTATATTGTATCGAAGCATGTCCTTTTCTATGTTTTTATGTGACCTCAAATTGCAGTTGGTATCAAAACTGGTTCAACATATTTAAACTACCTCTTTGCATTTTCTGTACCAAAACTCACTGTTTTAACCTTTCTGTTTGAAGTGCTCCAAGATATTGTTGATGAAAAACAAATTAGGGAATTTTGTTTTAATAACTCGTATATTGAAAAATATTTTTGTAGCGATTTTCATACACGGAAAGAAGTTTATTTTCTCAAGTAATCAATTTCGTTTCTTAAAACAAGAAAATTCAAAATTTAAAAATTATTTCTTGATCTTAACCTGATTTAACTTATTAACGTACTAAGTAAAATTTTTATAAATTGCAACAAGGAATTCAAAATTTGCTAGTTTTTATTAGAAATAAGAAAGATATTTCTGAGTTCAAGATACATTCATTTAATATTTGTCTGGATTTCTTGCTTTCTAAATAGAATAAAATTCCTTGCATCAAGAAACAAATGCAAGGGATTTTTAAATTTTTTTTCAGAAAATACTCAAGAAATCTTGGTTTGATTCAAATTATTTTTGTTTAATTCGGCATATCAAGCAAATCAATTAAAAGTTTCTTAATTCATATTAAGTTTTCTACAAGTGCACGCAGAGAAAAAATATGGTTGGGCATGGTTACGGCAACCACACTGTGTTTATTGTAACAATATATTGTTGTTGTACACAAATAATTGTTATTTTTATTAAATATCAGCAATATTATAGTTACTGTAAACATATTAATGTTTATCGCAATTATAAGTTTGAGTATTGTTGACCGAAAAATAATTATTTTTCTAACAACTAAATTAAGATAACTTTCAAAACATATTATATTACTCACAGCCATAACATGATATTTAATAGCCATAACATGATAACTTTATATACATTAATCATAATAAGTTTAAGATGCAATCAAAATATCGTTACTCTAATAATATTTTGGTATCGCCATTTGTAAAATAATTTTGTATCAGTTGTGTCGTGTTTTACATAAACATATCGAATTATTTGTTAGTGAGTGGCTAAATAATAAAAAAATAACCATTAAAATAAACAAGAAATTAAAAAAAAATATTAAAAAGAAATAACAAAATAACCATTAAAATAAACAAGAAATTAAAAAAAAATAAAGAAAACACATTAAAAAAGGGTTGTAGTGTCACAAAATAAAATATCTTTGCTAAAAAATTTTAATAATCTTAAAGTGGTGGAAAAATTTGTGAAATATTGGTGCAAAATATAAACCATTACTGGTAAGTTTTGTGTTATTTTAAGAGAAAAATAATGAAAACTCCATAAAATAATTTATAAATAATTACGACCTACGACAAAAAGATTACAGTAACTATATTATGTTTTTTATTTTATCATAAGTATTTTTTCCAATAAAAATATTATGTTTAAAGTTGTATCATATTATGATGTAAAAAATGTATGTATAACAGTTCATATCACTTTGCATCATAATATGATTACTTCTAAACTTATTATGATTGCCATGACAATAATATGATTACTTCTAAACTTATTATGATTGCCATAACAATAATATGATTACTTCTAAACTAATTATAATTGTCATGACAATAATATGATTACTTCTAAACTTATTATGATTGCCATAACAATAATATGATTACTTCTAAACTAATTATGATTGCCATGACAGTAATATGATTACTTCTAAACTTATTATGATTGCCATGACAGTAATATTATAACTTCTTAACGTTTTATGATTAACAGGATAACAATATGATTAAGGGAAAAATATTATGATGTTATATTACGAACATATTTGGTCATAATATGATTTAATAACAATCGTAATATGGTGACTACAATCATGAATCTTATCATAATATGTTGCTCTTAGAATATGTTTACCACAACCATGTTTTTTCTTTGCGTGTGGCTAATGCTAGACGTTTTTATGTAAAAATCAGGATATTCTTCCTATTTTGGAAAATATTAATGGCCGATTTTCCCAATTTATTTAAATATTAATTTGTCCATAAGCAACGAAAACTTGATTTATTTCACGAGGAAATTTCAGCAAAAGCCAAACAATATGGACTGATTATCAAATAAGAAATAAAAAAATTAAAATAATGCAACCGGTAACAGTAACGAAAATGGTGCAAAATTTTCATGGTTCAAGCCATTATTCTGCTTATTTAATAAATCATTATTTCCGAATACAATTATATGACTGGAAATTTACTGTAGCTCGTGTGGTAAAAGTACTAAGTGAACAACATTTTAAACCCCAACCTTCAAAGTGAATGATAAAAGAAAAAAAAGGAAAAGGAACTCGGAAAAATAATGCATCTTTAGCCTTCAAATTAAGTACAGCCAACGTTCTCACTCACACAAACATTTGGGTAGTAATGAGGGACATGAATTGTAGGAGTGGCATTTCCCACATGAATAAAGTAATAAAATTCGTATATCTGAAATACGATAACAGTTGATGAACCAAAGTTCTGCCATAACAGCATTAACATCTATATGATTATTTGGATTTGAAATAGGTGCAATAGCTATAGTAGGCGTGGCACCTCCCATATGAATTAAAAACTAAAATTCGTATATATGCGAAACTATAACTGATAAAAATCATAAAATTTTTTAAAGGCAACTTTGTTATCCATATGAACATTTATGGAAGCCATGAGTTCGCTAACAAAAGTGGGTGTGGCACTTTCTTACGAATTTAATACCATAATGTGTGTATTTGGAAAATTATAACAGCTGTAAACCCAAAATCAATTTAAATATTTTAAACAAAAATGGGCGGTCTTCCAAGAGTGGGCGTGCCACTTCCTTTATGAAGTAAATCTTTAAATAAGAGCCAATAAATTTTGTACGAGTAACAGTAATATCAATATTAGCATTTAGGACAAAAATGGGCGGATCACTAATTTTGGGCACCTCCTGTATTAAGTAAATAATAAAATTCTTAAATCTTGGAAACTACAACCTCTTCAGACTTCAAATTAGATGCCGTGGTAGCTCCCATTTGATTTTAATATTAAAATTTGTATCTCTGTACAAGAGCTGTCAAATTTTGCAAGGCAGTTTTAATTTTATACAGATTTTTGGAGAATAAATGGGAACAATGCCAATAGCGAGCCCCATGTAAGAGCAACTTTGACGCCCATACAATAGAAAAAATTTTGAGTAACTTTTTATATAATCACGTATTTTTAATATTAAATTTTAATTTCATTGCGATAAGGGTGGTGAAGAACACCTGGTATTAGCTAGATGGACAGCCAGCCAACCAATTAGAAGAATGAACATTCTTAGGTCGACCCAGAACTCGAGTGGTATACTTCAAGGTGGGTCTTAAACCATTATTTTAAGGTGTTACAAACATCAGCTCAAACGCATAATATCCTCCCACTATTGTAGTGTGGGTACTTGGTAAGTACACGCAAAGAAAAAATATGGTTGTAGAAATCTTCTTATATACACTTATTATTAAAATTATACAATACAACATAATCTTTCAACTCTTTTAATACAACAACCACCTACAACTGTAAACAATTTAAGACTTTTTGTTAGAAAAAAAAGAAAAATTCTAAAATGATTTTAAACAATAAGCAAAATACCAACCATACCTGAATTTAACCATGCCATTCAAGCATTAACGTCAGTTCGAAGCTTAAAATGAAAAATTCCTTTTATGAATTAAAGTTAAAATTTGAATTTGGTTTGACTCGACTTGAAATTAGTGAGCAAAAGCTAAAACAATTTATTTCATTTTACTACCTCACTTATCGCTGTGAAAATCCTTTTCAATAAAGCATATACATCTTTTGTTGAGATTTCAGGTCTTCTTTGTGCAAAAATGTTTAAAGAAAGAAAATAAAAAATATTCAATATTTAAACAATTAATGTTGTTGAATATACGAATATTTAGTGCGAAGGAAGTTTTTCATTCATTTAATAAACAAGCGAGTTTTTTTAATAACTATTTACTTTTAGTTTAAGTATTTTTTCGAATCCATCGAATATATTTCTACATACGATTAAATATATTTCTGTTTTATATTCCATAAAGCCTGGTGCAGAAGAAATTCTACGATAAACAGCATTAAAAGAAAACCTAACTAAGCAACGGCACCTTTCATATATTTTTAAACAAAATAGCTCGAAGAAGAAGCAGAAAGAGTCTTATACAAATTCCATAGAAAATTCAACATCTACATGAACTACGGAAATATTTTTCCATAAAGGTAATATTGACTTATCGCCTTCGTCGTTGTCGTTGTCACGTCGTTGTTAAAGTAACAAATACAAACCCATGCAACTCCCACTTGCTCACTTACACGTAAATATATGTATTATGCTTATTTAATTCCAAAAAGTAGTGGTCAAAGGGTGTCAAAATTAAGTAGCAGAAAGTAAGATACTTAAGAGATTTAAAGCAAATTATTTAACAAATATTTGAAATTTTAGGGACCCACTGACTTTCGTTGCTCGCTCGTTCCTTTCGTCCTTAAATTGAAAATCGTAAAAAGTTTGTTTAAAACCAAATTAATTTTCTAATTTTTTTTATCTTTCTGTCTGTTTTTTTCGGTTAAATGCAAAGAATGCTTTAGGAAAAACAAGTAATTTAAAAATATGTACATTAAAATGGTTTTCATTTTCTATTTTAAGAAAATTTAAGCAAAATTTTGTGTGAGAAATTATACTGAAAACAACAATCAAATATTAAAAACAGGCAGTAAATTTAATTTATAAATTATCGTTAAAATATATCCAATATACAGAAGTTAAATCAACTTTGCTCACAAAAATTTTGAATTTGTTTGAGTTAGTTAAACATTATTTACGATGGCATTAAAATTAAAGTTTGGTTTTAATGATATTTATTATGAGATTATTATTAGCGATATTAAAGTAATTCAAAGCATTTATGTCTATTTTTCGTTTTTCATGATATATGAGAATTTTAATATTATTTTAAAATACTAATGGCCAATTTACCAATTCTATTTATATATCAATTCTTATTTTAACCCTCCGTCTTACACATGTTTTTATTTTCACATTCGTAACGCATGAGTCTAGCCAGATCCAACAAACTTTTGAATAAATAAAATACATATTTTCATATTTTATTTAAATTATAATTGTGTATAATATGACATTTAGTTAAAAAAATTGGTTTTATTTATTCAAAAGTTTGTTGGGTCTGGCTAGACTCATGCGTTACGAATGTGAAAATAAAAAACATGTGTAACAGGGAGGGTTAAATTGAGAACTAGATGGAGGAAATAGTTTGTGTGTTTAATAAAAAAAAAATAATAGATAATTTAACAAAAAAATAATTAAAAACAGCAAGAAAGAAAGTTAAAAATACGGCATCTTCTATACAAAATATTTATGGGTCTGGCCAGACCACATGTGTTACGAATGTGATGTGTGCAGTAAAATATTCGAATAAGTTTCCTTATATATCCTTTCCAGGTTATATTTTTCAGCTTTTTATAGTAAACTAAATTTAAGAAGGGTACCTGAAACTTCAAGTCTCTACCTGTGTTTTAAATATACTAAAATAACATTTAAAATCGAAAAAGGTCTGGCCAGACTCATGAGTAAGACGAAGGGTTAATATATGTGATCTTCTCCGAGAAAAGGGACTTACCCAGCAAAAAATGTACTCCAAAAGGAGCAGGTTTTATGTTTGAACTCATACCTCAGAGCGCTTCAAACCTGCTGATGGGATGCCTGATTTTTGTATGGGATGTTCCCGGTTTGGAGGACTATTTTCTGCTAACAATAAGTGCTTCTTTAAACATGCAAACAAAGCACTCCCAAAGTGCTTTTTTAGAATAACTATATTAACGTATTAATTAAAGTTTTGCTTTTACTTGTTTAAATGCCTTTTATCAATAATTTTCGTAAGCCACATAATTTTTATTTTGTTAGCTTTTTTGTATATTTTATTCTTTATAATTTACTGCTTTATAAGAACTCTCTAATTGAAGCGCTCGGTTATGCGCTTTTTCTCTTAAGTGCTCAAAAAAACTAAAAAAACTGAAATTTTTTTACTGGGTATAATTAACGAAACGCTTACGTTTTGTCTCGATTCTTGCAAATCGGTATGCCCATTGTCAATATCAAGTTTTGTCGTCGATTTATTTTTGGTATGCCGTACGCAACGTTAACGATGGCATCGATATAAATTGACTCTGCTTTTGTCGTCAATCTTATTGGTGTCGAAACAGTTTTATTCCTTTTTAACTTTTTAATAATAATAATGTTGAATTAATAAAATTGAAGAAGAGCAACAAAGCTACGCGAAAATTGCAAAAATTTGCAAAAATAGCGAAAATTTGCGAAAATTTTTATTATATCTAACAAGCCATAAAATTTATTAAAAGTCCCTAAAACTATAAGCAATAGTAAAAATTCCAAAAAATGCCTGCATTAGCGGAAATTCGCGAATTTTAGCCATGTGTCTGATAGACGAAACTTTTCCTTTAAGTTTTCTGATTCTTTAGAGCTTTAACGATTTTTAATAAATATTAAACTTTTCTATCGTACCGCTAATTTTGCAATTTTTATCGAATATTTGTAATTTCTTATAGTCCTAGGAATTTTTATAAATTTTATGGCTTCTTTAAAATATTGAAAACTTTCACGAATTTTTGCAATTTTTTTTTGTATTTTTCCGACATTATGTTTTTAACCGGTTAAGCGAGTTTAAAGAAATTTTTGGGTTTTGTTTCATGTTTGAATTTTAGCCATATTCTCGAAAGAAGTGATTTTAAGTGATATTATACCGCAATTAGCAAATTTTTGCGAATTTCTGAATATTTAGCCTTTTTTATGGAACTTTTGCCATTCCTTACATTTTTAGGGACTTTCAATTAATTGTATGGCTTGTTTGAAATGTTAAAAATTTTCGCGAATTTTCGCTATTTCTGCAAATTTTCCGAATGTTTGCAATTTTCGCGAAACTTTTTGTTGCCCTTTTTGGCAAAAAAGTCGCCGTTACAAAGATAGCCCCATATCTAAACCGAAGTCTGTATTTTACAGGGCACCATCAACACTGTCGATTTATACGGGGCGAAAAGTGTAATGCCTTATGGCATTAGTAATTATGAATTTTTTAGAATAAATCAAGCATCCCTTTTTTAGAGCACAACATTTTTAAGAAATGAATATCAAATTGCATTAAAAAAAAACTGAAAACAGAACAAACCAACTGTCTAAGTTATTAGAGATGTGCTTTAAAAAACTATAAGCAATCGACATCGTTAAACTGCTGTATAGAATACAAGTTTTGCATCGAATTGATGACGACGTCGAAGAAAATTGATGTTTATATTTAATTGATGACGATGACGTTAAATGGCATAAGGGTGATTATTTTTTAAATTTTACTTTTTATTATACAATTAAAGCTTTTTTTAAAGCAATTTTTAATGGCGTTTCAACAATTAATTCACTCACAGAAAAAAATTAAAACAAAACAATTGTCATATTGAATACCAAATTTGTGAATTCAATTAACGTTTTAATTGAAAAGGCACAAACAACAGATTTTGTAAATATAAAAAATACTTTTGTTTATTAAAATGGTTCACATTCAACAAATATTTTTAACAATAATTTTGAAAAATGTATTGCACAAAAAGAAGGAAAAACATTTAAAATGTTGATGTAAATAATTTTTTATTTAAATATAATAAAATCTCATTACAAATAACTTTAACAGGGACATACTTAGAGTCAATGCACTTGAAAGTTTTAGCATGTGCACAAAACGAAATCATGACACAAACATTAACTATAATTTGAAAAATAGAAAAAAAAAACCCCGTTAAAATGTTTATAAGACGTTTGAAATAAAAGCTTTACTTACCCCAGAAATTGTCTCAGTTTTCAATAAGAGTCATATTGTTAATTCTTTACGAGAAATCAAAAAAAAAAAAATATTGAATTCATTCATTTTGTATTGAAAAGTTTTGACAAAAAATTATCTGATTTTTTCAAATGAAACAAATTGTTAATATGACCATTTAGAATAATTAGTATTGTTGTTATTTTGTTGAACTGTTTATGGGTTTTTATCAAAATTTTGGTATTTTAATTAGGCTTAAGTTCATCAAATTTAATTTTCTCGGCCAAATATCGGTGGCATACCTCTATAACATAATCCATATTTTAAATGACTTTTGCGAAATAATTGAGATTCAATGTCGTTAATGTGTAGAATTAAATCAGCCTTTAATTCTTAAATTGTGCTTGGCTTATTGACGTTCACTGTTTATTTTAAATATCCCCAAGGCCAATTAACAACACTATGTAAGATAACACGGCCATTAAATTTCTCAAGTAGAATACCCATTGTCTCGTTGGCTGTGTGGCAACATCCTGTTAGAACCACATTTTTCCAGGTCAAAATCCTCAATTTCTGAACACAAAAAGTCCGTTATCGTCTCGCGATAGCAAGTAAAAACCGCACCAAACAATCACGGTTTGTGGATGAATCGGCTTTTCAACAATCACTCGTGGATTCTCATTTGCGATTGTGGACACATTTGATCGCTTATGCTGACTAAAAAAATCACGAAGTGCACGAAATGCAGTTTAATTTAAAGACCATTTTCGTAAAAGGCTTCAGCAATCTTGACGCGCTGTTCAATTGTGTAACTGTCCATTGCTAAATTCGTCAAACACTGAAGCAAAGAAATGTCAAATTAAGTTGGACAAAACTTTCCGTTAAAGTGTGACTCACAATTAATATCGTGCATTGCATTGGGATGATCCTTTACATATTCAAAAAAACACACAGAGATGGATGGATGAATGAATGCATCCAAAGCAAAAAACAGACACCCATTAAACAAAAACATAAAAAATGATAAAACGTACAAATGCACATGTTGACTTCGTTAAGCAAATTGGTTAGTTCAAGGCAAAATTATTAGTAGAATGACAATGTTCTTGTACGAACATGTTGTAAGCATTTGGATGTTTTTGTATTGACATTTGTTTTTTTCTACACTCACAATATTATTACAGTAACGGACTGTAGTTTATTTAAGAAATATTCCGTTCAGTCATTTTTAAATAAATAAACATTTAAAATTCCAAGCAAATTTATTTTTAACTGATTCTAACAGTTATTCAAAAAACTAAGTGCATATTAATACGGATTTTCAGTTGCAGTTAATATTGACAGTTGATTGAGTTAAATTCTTCTTTATGTTAAAGTAACTTAAAATGTAATTTAAAGCAACGAAAAGTTCATTTAATTTTTACTGTCAAAAATTCAACCGCGAATTCCGTAAAAACAAATCAATATTCAGTTATCTTTTATAAATTAATTGTCAAAAAATTAACTACATATTCCGTAAAAACAAATAAATATGCAGTTAATTTATAAAATTTTACTGTCAAAAATTCAACACCATATTCAGTAAAAACGATTAAAAGTCAGTTATTTTAAAAAATTTAACTATCAAAAAATTAATCCCATATTCCTTAAAAACAATTAAATAGTCAGTTATTTTTTAAAATTCAGTAATTTTCGTTTACTCCACAAAAGAGTCAAATTTAAAATATGTAACTGTAAATTTACATAAAAAACCTAGGTACAGAGCTGCCGTTTTTTGTCATTTTTAACCAAAATTGGTTATATTTTTTTGATGTGGAGATGTGAATATTTTTTCATTTTGGTTACTTTTTTCTAATATAATACGTATGAATATGTTTTTCTTGATACAATTATTTACGAGGCCGAATAATATGTACTGTGTACTACAATTTTTTCATTATTTGTTACCAATAAACGGAGGTTTTTTAATTTATCAAAAACAAAACATCCCTTTCAAAACAGCAACCAAATGATTTTTTAAGATTTTTGCTAAGAAAATATTGCCATTTGTGATTTTTATATTATAAACGTCATATTCTGTAATCGAAAACAAATGAATCAATGGAGATTTTTAGTTGTTTTTTTTTTAATAAGCTTAGTTTTTCTTGATTTTAAGGGCCATTATTATAACTTGATGTTAGCTGTTATCCGGCGGTTAACAGATGCTTTTTGACAGATAACACATTGCTATCTGTCAATTTAATCTTATCTTAGCTAACTTCAAATTGTAATAATGGCCCTAAGAGAAGTAAAGATAAGTAGTACTTAAAGTAGGAAGTACATAAAATCATGCGAAATCGATTTCAGAAAATTACTGAAAAATTTCACAAAAGTCGTTTTAGTATTCCTAAAAACTTGAAAATAAGTTTAATGTTCTAAATATAGGTTATTTCCAGAAGTTTATTGAAATACATATTTGAAAATGCACATACGAATTTTTAAGATTTTTCAAAAAGACATTGATTTATTAATATCATTTTAAAATTTATTGAATTTTCTTTAAGAAATTTGTTGGTATGTAATAATATATATAATTAATTTGTAAAAAAAACTTTTGACTGTCAGTCATATACTTTTTCCCCATTGAATGTACGTTACGAAAGGCGAATTTGTTTATATTCGCCATAATATTTAAAAATCATTTACAAAATAGAACAATTTTAAAACAGTTATTTATAATAAGAATTACAAATTTGAAATAAAATTTACAAACAAAAGAAAAAAGTTTTTATAATATTTTAGATATACATATGTATGTATGTAAATTAAAAAATATTTAATAAAATGCATTCCGCATATCGCCAATCGCGAACGTAAATTTCGACAAAAGGATTAAGAAATCGCCACATTTGATACATTTTACTGTAAAGTGCAAATAACCTTTGTATTACAATGCAACTTAAAATAAATTTTAATGATTTTCTCAATTAAAAAAAGGCATTTTAAATTTGGTTATATTTTTTTACATTTGGTAACTTTTGAAAAAAATTTGGTTGTGGCAGCACTGCCTATTTATTTTGCGTTAAATTTGATTTGATTTATTCTCTTCAAATTATATTATCGAAAAATAATAAAAAAATTTACCCATGCGGTCACCTGAAACGCAAAAAGTTTTTTAAGGTAAATACATTTTTATTAAAATCACATATGTGTGTACTAGAAACATAAATATGCGGTTTTAATAAGATGAACGAATACTACATTTAAAATAAAAACAAATTTTGAAATGTTGTTCTACAATATTTAAATTAGGAGAGCGAAATTTTCATACGTCTTATCAAAACGGCACATACGTTTCTTTAAAATGCCGATTTTATAGATTAACTGATTCTCTTTAATTAATGAAAAGCTACTTGGATAAATTTTTTTGTTTATGGTAACGATACATAGTCAGTAGCTTGTTTCAAAAGAGTGGAACTCAGGGATGGAAAATGGCTTTTATAATTTTGTACCAACTATGAAAACAAAATGTAATTTTTAGGCCATGACGGTACCATTTTTTAATATTTATTTAAAAAAAGCTTAACGGGTACAAAAATTTCATTTAACCTAAAGTGAGCGTTAAGTTAAAGAAAGGTTCATCCTACCTGATAGGTTAAAATAAAATTATACTAATACCTTTCGCTAACGGTAAAGGTGGATTCATCCATGCGTTACAAACAATAATTTTTTACTGAGAGTGTTCTTCAGAACAATCATTTAATTTAATTTTTGTTCTGAACCAATTCAAGAAAAAACTTGCCGAACAAAATAATTTCTCTCTCTCTCTCAGAATTAAGACGTCAAACTCAATATAAAAAAATGTATCAGAACACATGGGTCGATCGTTAGAAGAAAACTTATCATTAAAAAGATAAAAAGGGGCAAAAAGAGAACAAAACAAAATTAAAGTTGACATCTAGCAAAACGTTGAGATTTTGAAATTGTACCAAGTAAGACGCGGTAGTACCACGGTACTAAGATGGTCCAAAATATACAAAAAAAAGTACAATTGTACCATGACTTCCATCCGTGGTGGGAATGTAGCTGATATTTTTTTTTATTGATAACTAAAATTTGTTTGATACACTGAGAAGTATTAATAACAAGCTACATAAATTTATGCATGTTTTCGTTATGAATGCATGTTTAAATCAGTCGACTGATACACTTGTAATATAATTGTTTAATTTTTCGTACAGTACAATTATGTACATATATTTATTCGAAGGTGGCACAATATATTGGCAAGAATCAAAATCATTTTAATTTTGTTGCACCACGAAAAGAAAGTGAAATGTGTTGACAACTGTACAATGCTGTTTTTGTTTTTCCAATAGGTTATGTTTACTTTTTTATTAAATGAAAGTTGAGCCATATTTTAAGTGAAAACATTGTGCCACTTACTGCAAAAGGAAAATATTGTGGCGAATAGAATATACAATAACATGGCTTAATGGATGGGGCGCTTAAAAGCATCTATCAACCAAAAGATTTTTATTTTTCTTTTGACATTGAAATTTTTAACAAATTTTATCAATAGCCAATGTTTTGATTTTAGTTTGTGCAAAAAAGCCAATCGATTATTTTGTATTTTTTTAATTTTTGACAATTGCTTTTTTAAAAATAAGTATTCTTGATTCAACTCTTTAGAAAGGACAAACGAGGAGGAAATGAATAATGAAATACGAAGTTTGACTAAATTTTGTCTCTAGATACAAGGATATAAAGGTGTTACTTCTAAAGAGAAAAAAAATTTCAATTTGTAACACTGTGTTATTTTTGAAAGTAAATTTTCATATGTATGTGGGCTAATATCATACATTTGCTTTTAATTTTTTCCTAAAGTATAAAAATGACTGGTGCGCTTTTTGAGTTTGCTATTGTTAAAAAAGCAAAAGTTGGCAGAAGCCAGTGTCCTTAAAAAAGTTACTTTTCACAATCAGTGTTTATTTTGCTATTGCTTTTGAAAAGTGTAGGCCTTTTTAGTAGTGGCACTTGTAAGCCTTTTTTTTTTGTTAATTTTTAAAAAAACAAATATTTCGAAATTTTAATAAAAATATTATTTTTTTTTCAAAAAAAAAATATTGTTTCCAAAACGACTGCGCATATTTAAACAATTTTATTACGGAATTTCGGTTTTTTTAGTTTTTTCAATAAGCTAAAGCGTTTTTGAGTTATGCGAACATATGTTGTGATACTCCGCCATTTTCGAAATTTTTGTATCGGGACCACCCTAATGATTAAAGATGGAGACTAGGTATGTTCTGAAAAAATGCTCGGGTAGCAAAAATACTGGGGGTCTGTCATATATTTGACTCCTCTAGGGGCATTCTGGGGCTAGTTAGGGTGGTGGCGGGTGATTTTATAAAAAATAATATTTAGTATGGGAGCCCCCTTTAGGAGCACAGATAGGTGGTTAGTTTGTAAATAAAACATGTAGTGGGGGAAATATTAGTGGGAGTCAGTCTTACATTTTACCCCTCTAGGAGCGACTCCGGGAAAGTTGTGAAGCTTTTTTGGCTTTTGTATCGTTTTCGCCTAACTTTGACCCCGATGAGGAGCAATTTACCCCATCCCACTCCCCTAATTTTTTGGCTCATGGGTTTTTTTACTACCTTCACAAAATTGGGGGTTCTAGCGTATCGAAATCTTGCTGCTTAGGATTTCCATATAACACTAATTCATACCTAATGTACATTGTACTTATTTTTTAAATAAAATTTTTTTAAAACCGAAAATATTCAATAAATTTAATATTTGTTATAACAATTACATCAAGTCTTGTTAAAAACCACAATTAGAAAAATTAATCACTTCTTTCAGTGTAATAATCTCATTCGCATTACTCTTTGGGAACAAAACTATTTTACACCAACAAAATACATATGTACCTACTGTTGTTTTTGTGTCGACCTTATAATTTAACTAAGTCACCCTTTACATCGTTCGATTCTTGTCTTTGCAATTTTTACGTTATTGGTGAGAGGAGGGATGAATTAATGCATCTCTCCCATAATTTAAGAATCGCACCGACAAAAATCGCTCAATGTAAACGGCAACTAAGAAGAAGACAAAAAGTAACTGTATTAAAATGTATGTTTATACAATGTAGAATCTACAATGTAGATACACATTAACATACATACATAGTTCATCTCTATACAACATTTATTTTTAATAAATGTATCAGTCATTAATCACAAGGCTAAGTTGGTGTTTGTTTTAATTTTATAAATATTTATTTGTGTTAAAAAAATTAGTTTGTTGTGAATTATATTGGTAGGTATGTAAGTATAAAAAAAGTTTGGTATTGTAAAAAAAATTAATTTATTTTATTTATTTTAGTTTTCGCGGTAATTTAAAGAAATGGCAAACTGTTTTGTGTGTAGGAAGTGGTTTAGTTGTCACAAAGAATTTTTTAACCATTTAAAAATCCACTACATTTCAAAGTTTAGTTATTTTACTTGTATAGAGTGCCAAAATAAATCTTTTTCTTGCTTAGAAAATTTTAGAAGGCATATGAAAAATGTTCATTTTAATAATGAAAGACTTAATACTGTCCCAAACCCTTCAACTCCTATCCCTCAAACAGGAGTAAATAGAATTGAAGATTCCCATAAAGATTATTTTAATAGTAATACAGAAGCTAAAAAAACAGATTTAGACTGCGACTCAATTAATCATTTTGCTAATTTAAAAAATTCAGCCTTAAAGTTTGTATTGTCTTTATTTTCCAAAAACAATATCAATAGGACAAATGCTTTTGAAATTATAAATTGCATTAGACAGTTTATACTGGTTGAAATTGTAAGCGCAATCAAATCTATCATATTACCTTTCATAGATGTTAACAATCAAATAACTTTACTTGATTTGTTGTTTAATATAACAAATATGTTTAACAATTATGATACTGAATTTAAATTCATAAATGCACTGAGTTCATTGAATTTAATAACATCAGTAGAGAAGGTTGTTTTTTCACGTGAAATGAAGCCTGTGCATAATCGAGGCGAAATATGTCTTAACGAATCGATTAAAGAAGGTATAGTTTTTCCAATTGATTTCTATTTTGAACAGTTTTTTAAAAGCCATAACTTAATTGCAACGGCATTAAAAGATATAGAAAACTTGCTTAGAGAAAAAAGATTGGACAACTTTGTTCAAGGCAGTATATGGCGAAATAAATTGAATAAGTTCCCTAAGAACGAAAAAATTATTCCTTATTTTCTTTACACTATTAGTATTCTTAATATATGAAAAACAGTTTAAGCTAATCTTTAAACCTTATATTGTTGGTTATTTAGCTGAGCCTTTCAAAAATACCTTATTATTGATAGCGCCTATTAATGAGCTAATAGGATTTCCATTTAACATTAATATATTGCACAATGGTCAAAAAACTGTTAGATTAAAACGATTTACTTCTACTTAAACTAAAACACAATGGAAGCCAATACACAACCGCTTTTATTTACCCTATCCGGAGTAAGCAATTTATTGACAAGCAACAGTTCATCTGAATCAATCACCCAATCTCAGAATAACAATCAATCCTTTACAAATACTGAACATGAAGCACAAGAAAGCATATTATCATCGTTTTTGAAAAGTATTGACAGTAACAACTATTTATATGTTATGCCATTAATAGAAGGTAAATAATTTTATATGAATATGTAATTTTACAATGAATATTTCATAATACTTTCCATAATTTTATTTTACAGAGCAGAAGATCACACAAAACCAATTTCAAATTTTTGACAGATACCACTTGGAAAAGTTATTTGAAATTGGTAGTTTTCATCAGGTCAGAGAACTAGGAAGAGAAGTGGAGTTCATACAAAAATTCTGTATTTGGAAATCTTTACCAAACCAAAACATATCCGCCTGTGGAAACAATGCTTACGACTCTTTAACGCACACAAATCAAAAAACCACTAACAATTACGTAAGCTATTGTTTTTAAATTTAGCAAAATAAAATTTTATTTGTTTACATATGTATATTTAGACATTACACCACGTTTTCAAAGACAATCCAATTTATAATGAACTGAGATCCTATTATGACAAGTATGGACAATTAGGGAGTGCCGAGCAGAATAAATTGTCTAGAGCAATTATTGATTTCTACATAGCAAAAAATAATAAATTGGAATCCACTCATTTACAAAATCTTGCATCTCAAATAGTAACATTATTTCCCAACGAATCACAAGAAATTTACTTTGAAAAAGAAAAAAACCAAAGGGCCAAAGGCAAACTCTTTTTCAGATACCAAAATATGTTGAAGCCAAACACGAAGCCAAATAAAAAGTCTCAAAAACAGTTAACTGAAAAAAATATTTCACTTCTTGTAAATGGTACTTACGAAATATAATGTACTTATATGTTTATTTTTGATTTTTTTTAAATACATACATATGTATATATTTTATTTTTAGTAGCAGATGAATTGCAAACAAAAAATTTTTTAAAATATAACTTTGCCGACAAGGAAGAAACATGCCAACGTTGGAAGCAATGTATTAATTGTCGCCTGAAAGAGTTAGCGGAATGTGCAGATGCAAATATTGCAAATATTATTGACAGTTGGCCTGCATATAAACAGACTTTTGGAGCAGATCTGGTAAAGATAAAGTAAACTTATTTATGTGTATATACCTGTATAATTAAATATATTTTTATGTACATATATATTTTAGGTTTCAATTGATTTTGAGGGCTTATATCCCGAAAAAAATAATAACTTCTTTTCAAATTGGACAAAATTGAATAGCATATTGCCAACGTATCTTAACATGAATTTGAAAGACGTTAAAATGAAATCGGTATGGGTAGAAGCAAAGGAGAAATGGTCATCATTAGATCAAAGTAATGTACAAATAAACGATTATTTACAATATGAATCAAATTTTACTTTATTTACAGATACAAAAGATGCACTTTTTATATTTCTTATACATGGGATTTTGAAACCTGAAAGAATTTCAAAAGAAGTTGGAAAAGCAACTATAGCCGAATCTCAAATGGCTACCATCAAATTCGTAGAAGCGGAGACTCAGTTAAATTTATATACAGGGCATTCACCATTTCTCCTAATTAAGAAAAGTCTTTTTGTAGTTGAAAAAATATTTGTTGTAGTAGATCAAATTATATATAAAGTAGATACAGTAGCAGCGGCATTAGCCCTTTGTTTTAAAGTCCACCAAGTATTCAACTTCAAATATAACACAAAATGTAAAAACTTTTGGTTATTTGTGCAAATAGTTTTATTTGATATAACTTTGAAAGGTGATTATGCAGGAACTTCTTTGCGAGGCTTATCAACATTTTTTGAATCACAAAATTGAATTAATATCTTTTGATTGTAATTTACATATGTATATCGTTAGATAATATTAAAAAAGAAGCAAAAAACTTTGTAAAATTAAAACTATAAACATGTCAGAAAAAAATGCATTCATGAGTTGTCCATGAAATTCTCCAAATAATTTTCAAAGAAAACCATTTCATTGTATTTTGTAAATAAAAAAAATGTGTATTAGGTCTTTTTGTATATAATTAATAACCATTCTTTAATAATAACATTGGTATTTATAATTTTCTTTAATTTAAAATATATGTATTAAAGAATTAATTTATAGTTTTCACTGTTTTTATTATTTATTTTATATATATTGTATATTATGTAAATATATATGTATTAATTAAATTTAAAAAGTAATATTTTGCTAATAAAATAAAGTAACAATATTAAAAAATTTGTGTATTTGAAAAATTGGGGGTTAATTTTTTGACAGTTAAATTTTATAAAATAACTGAATATATAATTGTTTTAAATGAATATGGGATTAATTTTTTGACAGTTAAATTTTATAAAATAACTGAATATATAATTGTTTTAAATGAATATGGGATTAATTTTTTGACAGTTAAATTTTATAAATTAACTGAATATTTAATTGTTTTAAATGAATATGGGATTAATTTTTTGACAGTTGAATTTTATAAATTAACTGAATATTTAATTGTTTTAAATGAATATGGGATTAATTTTTTGACAGTTGAATTTTATAAATTAACTGAATATTTAATTGTTTTAAATGAATATGGGATTAATTTTTTGACAGTTGAATTTTATAAATTAACTGAAAATTTAATTGTTTTAACTGAATATGGGATTAATTTTTTGACAGTTAAATTTTAAAAAATAACTGAATATTTAATTGTTTTTACGGAATATGGTGTTGAATTTTTGACAGTAAAAATTAAATGAACTTATTGTTAAAAATAAATGAAAAATAGGTAGACCGGTTTTTAATTGAACTTTCATTTATTTTATATTACAATTTCACTTAATTTTACGTACAGAATATTGTGAGTGTAGTTACATATTTAAAAAAATGTTTTTTTTCTAAAAACTAAACAACAATTAGTTTTCGACAACAATTTGTTTATTTTTGTTGTTGTTTGGTTTCAATTCGAAATTAAGACAACATTTCTTCCCTAAAATAACTGATTGGGATGCTATTTTTTCAAAAAGGATTTTAGAGGTTTAGAGAAATTTTCTGCAAGGTTGTTGTTTTTTTTTTGGTTGATTTCATTTGGATTTTTTACTAAAAGGATTTTTTTTTTAAATGACATCTACATTGTAAGTTTTGTATATGTTCACAGTACAGAATCCTTTAGAAAGAGGCATAATTAAATACATTAAAACCTCATTTTTTCTAACAAAAAATTTTGTTTTCATCAAATGTTTTTTACCTAAAAAATCCTTTCACCAAAAAGTAGTTTTTATAAAATAACAATATTTTTGGCTTCTTATACAAATGTTTTTTTTATCATAAAGTCCCTTAAAGCTTCGTTCACAATATGCAGCAACATTTTCACTGCTGTTCACAATAGAGAAGCAATTTTTTTCGCAACAACACACATTTGCAATTAAAAAAAACAGTTTGTAAATTTTTCCCACAACAAAATGATGTATTAAATATTATTTTTAAAACAATTTGTTGAAACAGTTCTCTTTTTGGTTAAAATGTCCCAGATTTTTCTCCGAATCTATTTACGTATTAAAATCGTAAATTCGCAAGTTTTATGCAGTTTTTTTTATTTATTTGAATCTCTGATTATAAAAACCCTGTTTTTCCAAATATATTGCAACATTTAAAGTATCTCATTTCTTTAGAAATAGTTAAGTACAACATTTAAGAAAAAGAGCATCAAAAAGTATAAAATGGCAAAAGAAAGTGCAACAACAAATCTCCCTTTCTATCGATTGCTCGCTTGAAAGTTGAAAAACAAGAAAATATTTGTCGATACAAATAAAAATAAATAAAAAAATACTGCATTCACATATAAAAGAACGAATTTCGTATTTTTAAAAAATTACATTTCTTGTTGGCTTTCATTTGCAAAGAAAACCAGAAAGATTCGATAAGTAGAATTGCATTTACCAGCTTTTTATTTGCAACTTGACTTAGCCACCCCCTTTTATCACTTGAGCTCATGGAAAACATGAAATTTGCTAAAAAAAATAAATAATAACGACATTAATATTTGAATTGATTTTCTGTTTAGATTGATCAGCGCTTCGCATTACGTTTTAATTTTATTCGTGAAAAATGCAGTGAATATTGCATTCAATCAGTTTTGTGTATGACTTTATTTATGCAAACATATTTAGCTTACTTACTTCTATCTTTGAAAAATTCTATTGAAATTTTGTTTTTGCATAACAATTTAAATGTATGATCCCATATACAAATATTTTGACATTTTTAGCACCAAATCCAATGTGTTCTATACTTGAATCACCAAGGCAAATTGCTTACAGGCACTCTCAATAATACAACAAACCCTACGAAAAGCAAAAGCAATTTGTTTTTGTTAAATCATTGTACAACGTCAAAAACAAAAACAAAGATAATAAGCATAACTTATACATCCAACAATTGTAATGCTAAAAAAGTGTATCAGCATGGCGTTACTTTACACTCAAAACAATCCATGCGAAAATTTACGAAAGAAATTTCGTAGCTACGTTTTGGTGCTATTTACAAAATTTTAGTTTATAATACGAATAAAATAAAATTATTTTTATGAAGAAAGGAATTTTTATAACATAAAAATTTTTAAAAATTGTTATTGATAATCCTTCATTCTTGACTGACCTAAGATTCGAACCCAGGCGGCTGGTTACCATTCGCTACCATTCGATCTCCTCAGAGGGATTTGCCGTCTTACACTCGCAGCCATCGACGACTGCTGACGCCATTATTCAAACATCAATCCTTAAACCAAATTGTATTTTAACCTTTGGTAGATCGAAATTTGCTTTTTTGATTGATTATCCATTTTTAATTGATTTTACTTGTTTTTCCCTTACCTCTGTTTTTCCCGCCGCCTGGGTTTGAATCAAAGGTAAGTCAAGAATGAAGGATTATCAATAACAATTTTAATTAATTTTTATGTTGTAAAAATTGCTTTCTTCATAGAAATAATTTAATGAAAATTAAATTTGATGAACTTAAGCCTGATTAAAAATATTGAAAAGTTGGATTAAAAAACATAAATAGTTCAACAAAATTACCACAGTACTGATTATTAATAAAATAAAATTTGTTTTTTAATTTTGCGAAAGTAGCAAGTTTTTCCTAGTCCTGTTCTTCATAAATACACTCAAATACAAAATCAATTCATCCGTACTTAAATCAAGTATTTATAGTACGGTGAGTACGGATTATCTTGAATCAAGTACAGCAAGATTGATTCAAGTACGGATTTTCAATCGCGAAATATTTAACTTATCCATATTCAATCCCGAATTCGTTATTGAAATCATCCGAAAATTAGATTCATTAAAGTAAAACTAAGATTGACTCAATCTCAAAATGCGCTTGATTTTAGAATTTAAAAAAATGATTTAATCCCGAATTCGTAATTGAAATAAGCCAAAAGTGAATTAGGGAGGAGAATTTTGCTATGATTCATTTCCTTACTCCTTTCATACTTTACAGAACTTCACCATTTCCAATATGGTTTTTACTTTAAAAACTTAATGTACAAAATTGAAAATATAATCTAAATGAGAAGCAGGATTTCTCAATTTTACTTTTGAAACATAAAAATAATAAGGGTCCTCATGATGTCGCTTAAAATTGCCATTTGTGCAAATGCGCAAACTTACGAGTCTTGTTTCATGAAGCCCCTTTTTAACTTTTGTGTAATTTTAAACAATTTATGTCAGTTTGCAAGAAACGTCAATACAAAAATAAATTAAAAATTAATTCAAAAATATAAAAATTTTTGTTTAAATTTGTGATTAATATGTATGAGAAATTTGCTTTTAAAAATGCTCAAAGAAAGCCAAAAGACCAATTTACTGAAATTATTGCTAGAATTTATTGTTTGTGATTTATAGACACTTGGATTTTTCATTGAAAACGACGTTAAAATCATTAAAAGATCTGTTTGTATAAATGCACAATTGAACAGCGCAAGTTTACGAGACAAAATTGTTGGGCAAATTTACCAAGTTTGTGTAAATGAATTCTCATACAATTTTTGACAGTTCATTTACGAGGGCGTAAAAATGCACAGTTTGCACAGATTACGAGACTTATAAACGATATCATGAGGACCCTTAATGTGTTTTCGGTCTATCCTGTTTTTTTTTGTTGTTTCTACACACAACAAAAAATCGTTTTTTTACTACTTCAGTGGTGTTGTTTTAGTGTCTACTTAATGAGATTAAAACGTTCACATTGTAATTTTACTCTCAGAGTGGCACCGCAAACGAAAATTTTACTGCCTGTTTAACGATTTCGAACGTCAACGTTTGCATAGAAAATAACATTTAAAACAAAAACAAATTTTAGAATATTGTTTTTGCTTTAAATATAATTTTCGAAATCGATGAAATCTTTTTATTACTTGGTCTAAGAAATTAATACTTATTTTAAGAAATTCCGGGATTCATTTTCGAAAGTAACCCCATTTAGGATTGCTTTAAGTAAGTTCTAGTGTTATTCGCACTTGAATTTTTGAGTGCGACTTGTAGTTTCTTTCTGTGTACTACGAAATTTTTTATGTTTTCCGAAAAAACTTTCGTAGAATTACGCATGGCCAGATCGTCAGGAAACTTCATCCGAAGATTTTAGAAAAGCTAAAGATATTATACAAATAAAACTGTTAAACGAATAAGAATAATACACCTCAGTTTTACTTGTAACAATATCAAAGTTTAACAAAAACAAGAACAATAAATATTGAGTTTATCTTTTCTTACAGTCCCGACTACAATTGGATACAGAAAAAACAAAAATAAAAACAAATTTCTTTATCTTATTTTGCCAGTTCAGTTTATTTACACTGGCACATGCATATTAGCTATCAAAGTTTTTTTTGGGATTCAAAAATTAATTAACAAGGATTATTTTCGTAATCATTTTTCACTGTAGACGAAAAAACTGGAAACACCCTGCAAATAATATTGGACCACCTGATCCAATTTGATTAAATGGACTTCTCCATGGACTGGTCCGATGTAATGCAAGCATGGACCATGTCATTGTTAAAAAGTGTTTGTAGTGAGACGACATGTTTTCGTTTTTTAACGACGTGCTTTCGTTTTTAAACGACTTCAAAACTAATCCTGTTGAGTAGTTTTAAAACTACTCCTTTGTAGTCCAAAGCTGGGTTATATGGTCCTGTCCTAGGACATCGGAATGTTAAATATATCGTGTTTTTCCATACGTTTGGGTTACTTTTGGACTAGTCCTTGTCCCTTGTGGGCTTCTCTTTACACGCGTGTTTGAACTGGTCCTATTATTTGCAGGGTGAAGACGATTGTTTAGTGCACTAAATGACGTTTACAAACACTGCAGTCTACAATCTTCGTAAGGGAACCATCAAATATTACGTTTCTTGGAAGGACCTGCGATTTTAACGTTATCTTCTTTCATTGACTCGCCGGCTAAAAATCATTTTTTTGCTAAAACTATTCTTTGAAACTTTTAATGAGAATTTGCAAAAAATTTCTTAAATGCATTGTATACATGACAAGGTGGTAAAAAATTAATAAAATTGTTGACAAAAAAACAATAATCTGTGATTTTCTTTCAAATTTGACGACCCTATTTTGACGATTTTTTTGATAATAATAATAAGAAAATTTATAATTTACTGCAAATTAAATGTTTTTTTGTGAGAAACTTGAAAAAAGTGGTAAAAGGTCGCAACAAAATTAAAAGAGTCGTACAAGTCGGTGACAAAATTAGTCTCACAAAAAGTCACAGGATGTTATAAAAGTTCGTGTGAACGGTAGCCCTGTTTGCCATGTATTAGATACATGTATATATGTATATACATACACTGGAAAAAAATCAATCCATTCGTACTTAAATCAATCCGAAGCGGCATCAAAAGTACGGTAAGTACGGATTTAGTTGATTCAAGAAAGATTGATTCAAGTACGGATTATTCAAGTGCGAAATACTTTACTAAACCAAATTCGAATTCGCACTTAACAAAATCTGAAAATGAGATTGATTAAGGTAAAACTAAGATTAAATCAATCCCAAAATGCGCTTGATTCAAGTATTATAAAGTTGATTTAATCTCAATTCTAACCTAAAACACTTATCCCAGAGACAGAAGAAGAATTTTAGTATGATTGATTGAACGGATAGGTACTGGTTTACACTTTAAAGAATTTCATTAAAAAATTGTAATCCAAATAGCAAAGCTCATCTTAATTATCCTCTTTATAATCGAAGTTTTTAAAAATGGTAGAAAAAAAAATAAAAATTGTTAAAAGCACTAAAGGCACTAACGAAAAATTTAAAAAGCTCCAAGTTAGTGCTTTTTCTAGGTTTGGCACTAAGGATACAATTTTGACGTTTTGAGACATCAAGAAGCACCATAAATAGTGCCAAAAGCACTAAGTTGGCATCGCTGGTTGTAGTGTCAAAAACAAACTTTGGAAAACACAATCGTATGCACCAATAAATAATGCAATGCTGAGAGATGAGACTAATAAGTTATATGACATTTAAACGCTCAATTGAATAAGACTGCGAATTGAGCAAGATGTTTTGTATAAAACCTGTTTTAGTAAACTTTGGACTTATACAGATTATTTTTCAAGCTATAAAATTTATAAATCTTTGCTGGCTTTAACGTAAATATGGGCATTTTCAGCGAAAAGTCTACTTTTTTTAATGTAACGCCAGATTGCAAAAAAGGTTGTATTTTTGGACCATGTTGTTCAATCGTTATCCCTTTTGTTACTTTTTGTAGAGCTAGTTGCGCTTTACACCAAAATATAAAAAAGTACACTATACATATAAAATTTTTTGAGCAACAATTTAAAATACTTCTGGCGTTACGTTACAAAAAGTAGACTTTTCGCTGGAAATGCCCATATGTATTATATGTGTGTGTATTGGAAATCGGCATCAGGGAGAAGTTAAGTTATAGAGGAAGTTTAAATTACGTGTGTATTTGTTTATGTGTATTTATATAACAGGTTTAATGAAGCCAAGCACAGTGGGAAATGAGATAGAAAAATACCTTTAGTTTCTAAATAAATGTTTTGATTAAGTTATATTTTATCTTTAATTTAAAACAATTCCGATATTTTGGAATCCAAATTAAAAAATTTTAAGCTCAAAAAAAATAGTTTTATTATACTGCGAGTATAGTGTGTTAGGCTTTCTTTCCCAAAATCTCCTACAGTGCCACGCATTTATAACTTTAACGAAATATTTGTCATGTTGTTTTTAAACAGTTTCATTCATTTCTTTTCGCCCCGCCCCTCATTTATTTATTTTGTTATTCATTGTTGGCTGGTTAACTGACTGCCGGATAGTCTGTCTGAACGGAATTTGTCGTTCTGTCAGCACTTAGCCAACCAAAGAACATTAAAAAAAAAAATTGAGATGGTGAGCAGGCATTTATAACAATAATCACAAATTACTTATTCATAACTTTGAATTCTATAATTATTATATAATTCTCCTAATGCTCGTAACATAATTCCCTACAGGAAATGTCCCAGATTCACTGTACTGATTTACTATTGACACAGTCACCAGTGCTAGTGACTTATTATACCCCAGGCAATGTAATTTACTAAAGCAATTTAACATGTGCGTTCATTGGAAATCTACTACTGACGTTGGTGCTATTGACTAGGTACTTCTTTTGGGAACATATGTTGACATTGGAACCAGAGAATAACTAGTACATTTTTGTAAATCTAGTCTACACCTGTACCACAGAATACACAGAACTGTGAAAAATGACGTGTGAAAAGGGCTCAAATCAGTTGCGAAGGCAGCTGTCGAAGAAAAAGACAGAAAGCTTTTGTGGTAGTGTGAAGTGGCAATGTGTAAAAACAGGCCGCAACCATCAACACAAATGACGTGATCAAAACAAAAAAACCAAAACACAAACCACGTTATACAAATGCATTTGTTCAACAAACGTTATGTCAAGGCGAATTTATTACAGGTAGTCTCAAAAGCCCTGCTGATATTAGCTAAAATCACTGTTGGATGTCAAAATTTGGTTTATTCTCTTTTATTATCTTTGTTTCTTTTTTGTTTTATAAAGGATTGAATTTGTTTTTATTTCTGTTTTTGACATTGTACAATGATTTTACAAAAACAAATTGCTTGTGGTTTTTGTACGAGTTGTACTTGCTGTAGTACCGAGATTACCTGGGATGAATTCGCCTTGCGTTGTGTTTAGTGAAAAAAAATTCATTTAGTTATATTGTTTTGTTTTATAATGTTATTTACTCACTTAAATATTATTTGCTAGTGTTGTGGTAATTTTAAAAGTTAATTTTTACAACAGTTTTTCATGTTAATTTCAACTTAATAAATATGTGTTCATTGTATTGTGGCAAAAAAGATGGTGCAAAGAGAAATGCAAAAAGGGCAGCTTCCGTCTCGTGACAGTTCTGTGTATTCTGTGACCTGTACGACTACGAATTCATAACAATATTTTTTTTTATAATTTTTTCAACTTGTATAGGAATTTTACTCTTCAGTTGTTATTGATAAAATAAATTTCGTATTAAAGGCAAACATACATTGCAAATGTAGTGTAGTGTTGACATTTTGTTGACAATGTCACCAAAATAGTCGACCAAACTGGTGACTTTGATACACTTGCACCCAGTACCCATGTTCTGTAACTATAGTGAAAACTTCTCGCATCGAAAAGATGTGAAACAAAATATTCCATCGTTTCTCGAAAAGTGAGGAAAATGTGTGTCTGTAACTCATGTCGAACACTGTCAAAAGAGATTACGTCGTTACGTTATAAATGTCATAACATTGCAGTAGAAGCCTATGTAAAATTGCAGACGTTGAGAACGCCAGTAACACAAATCGTTGACGGCGACCAAAATTCACTAATATTGAAAATTTTTCAACGACAGCGGCGAAAATACAACCGTCGGCTATACCAAATAATATAAATTGCAACTTTAATGTTTGTTGTTTGCAAACGAGCTTTGAAAACATTCGTATATTTTATAAACATGTTAAAAGCAAAAAAATTAAACAATGCAAAAATGTGCCAATAACAAAATATTATTATGATTATTCTTTGCATTTTTAATTGTTTTGTATTGTTGAAATTTTTCTCGCCCCATTTTTATTCGTGAATTTATTTGGCGGGAACTTTTCTCTCAAAAATGTTGTAGACACACTTTTTCTGTAAATTGGCGAGTAATTTCTTTACGTGACAGCTAGAACTCGACAAAAAAAGTTACAGACACAGTTTAGTAAGAAAAACAGCTGTTTGTTTCAATATATGGCATTTTTTGTTTCATTTCATACATTTCAATCGAAAAGTTTCTCGACGCGAGAGTTACAGAACATGGGCACAGGTTTCCTTCAGGGTACATACAAATTTACATTAAACAAACTCAAAAAAATGCATGCTACATTTAACGAAAGCTACATTTTTTGTGTGGTGAGTTAAAATAAATTTCTAAAAAAATATATTACAATTGAAGGAATATGACTATTACAAATAAGCTTTATAAAATACATAACTGAAATTTAGCTCATAGAATAAATTCGAAAAATAAAAAATGTTGAATATAATATAAAGTAACCTTCAGAAGGAAATAATTCCCAGTTTCTATATATTACAATTTTTTAAAAAATAATTTAATAAATCTTCGTTCAGAATGGTAGCAACAGTTTCGGTCTTTCTTCTGTCTTATTTCTTGCCAAAGCATTTCATTCATTTTCCTTTCAGTTTTCGGACAAAAATGTAACTACATTTTTTTTTAACGTTGAATCTACTTCTACTACCGCAATAATAATATTTTATTTTTGAATGAAAATTTTAACAAATGTTTAAAAAAGATAAAAAAACGTAATATTGT
Source organism: Pollenia labialis (assembly GCA_949318255.1). NCBI lineage: Eukaryota > Metazoa > Arthropoda > Insecta > Diptera > Polleniidae > Pollenia > Pollenia labialis. Next base: position 151,592,372 of record OX439141.1, read on the forward strand.
TCAGGGCAAAATTTGGTTACGTTTTCTTAATAAAAAAAGTTTGTGTGTATGCGAGGAAAATTGTTGCTTTTGTGTGAAGACCAAGTAAAAATGTTGCTGCCACTGTTACCGAAGCTTAAATGTTTCGAGTTCTCATAATAAAAAAAACTACAATGATCTAAATATCCGGTAAGAGCTCATTGTTGTCCAATAACATTCGTATACCATTGTTTTTCTATTATTATTATTAATATTAGATGCTATATTTTTTTAAATTTTTTTTAAAGTTTCGATATTTTAATTAGGCTAAAGTTCATCAAATTTAATTTTCATTAAACATTAAATAAATTAAAATTTATTGATAATTTATTGTTAATTTTAATTTAAAGCCTAATTAAAATATCAAAATTTGGATTAAAAAACATAAAGGCCAGTTTACACGGTAATACAATGTATTACGACTTTGTAGAATCAAAATATTATGAAATTCTCTCCGTGTTTAAAAGAAAAAAATAAAAATCTGTTGTATGTATTTTTCATGTTTACACGGATGGTACAAGTAAAATCAAAAATAATAACAAAAAATCAGATGGTTGCAGTTTTACAATTTTTACAAAAACAACATGAAAATTTCTTGAGTTGATTTCAGTTGTTTTTGTAATTGTATAAAAATGTTACCACCTTCAATATACTCTGTTAAAATACACCTCTGGTGTGAAGAAAATACATAAGTTTCTAAAATGGTTTAGAAAAAAATCATTTACCGACCGCTTGTCAGATTTTGTGTTCGTATTCTCTCTTACTCAATACATTTTGCTTTTACATGGTATGATTTTTCTCATTCTACATAATGTCGTAATACAATGTAATACCGTGTAAACTAGCCTTAAGTAGTTCAACAAAATAACCACAATACTAATTATTTTTCAAAGATCATTAAAAATATTTCGATTAAATGAATTGTAAATTAAAATTTTTAGTAAATGATTTATTAAAATTTCGATTTCAATATTTTTGAAAATAGCACCAAAGTTTTTGTATTTTGATAAATTAAGTTAAATATTTATGCCCAATTTTCAGGATAGTATTTAAATCTATATTAAGTTAATTTTCATATAAACGTATTTAAATACGAATTGTTTTTTTGAGTTTTTAATTAAGTATTTAATTAAGACAAAAGTATGGTAGCACTACTAAATAAAAAAGTTTATTTATTTGCAAGGTGGTAGCAAAAAACAGCTGAATGTTATTGCTTTGCCTGTTGTTGTTGTATTATTGTGATATTGCAGCCACCTTGCTAAAATATTACAATGGAAACTTAAGTTGAAATTAAGTGTACCGCATTGGTGAATTAAGTTTCATTTAAGTTTTTAGTGAAAAAGAGAATTTTCTATTTAAAAAGATTTTAAACATAAATGTGTTTTAATATCAATCCTGAAAATTGTTCTTAGAAAGCTATTTTGACTATTCTGGGAAGTTTTTATGTAATTAGTACACTCACAATATTATTACAGTAACGGACTGTAGTTTATTTAAGAAATATTCCGTTCAGTCATTTTTAAATAAATAAACATTTAAAATTCCAAGCAAAGTTATTTTTAACTGATTCTAACAGTTATTCAAAAAATTAAGTGCATATTAATTAATTTAAAGCATCGAAAAGTTCATTTAATTTTTACTGTCGAAAATTCAACACCATATTTCGTAAAATCAAATAAATATTCCGTTATTTTGTAAAATTTTACTGTCAAAAATTCAACACCATATTCAGTAAAAACGATTAAATATTCAGTTATTTTATTAAATTTTCGTTTACTCCACAAAAGAGCCGAATTTCTAAAAAAATACCAGACTGACACCTGTCCAGTTAATTTTACGTACAGAATATTGTGAGTGTAGCTCTTATTACCCATAAAAGGCCTTAAGTGTTCGGTTGTGTTATTAAAGAAAATAAAATAAATAAATAAAAAAATTTTAGATGTTTTTTGTTTCGATCTTTTAAATTTTAAATAAATTGTAAATATATTATAAGTTATTTAATAAAAAAAAAATGCCAAAATAATAATTTTAAACTTCCATGAATAGACAAAATAGTGTTTTAAGAACATTAAATATTTAACTAAATTTACGAAAATACAAAAACTTTGATGCTCTTTTCAAAAATATTTCTTAAAATATAAAATTTTTTCTTCGTAAATTATAAAAATTAATTTTCTATTTTACTTAAGCATTTTGCACTTTCGCACATTATATGCAAGGGTTGTGGTGCGAAATTACAAATGATTTCGTACAATGGTCGACAGTTTTCGTACACATAAGCCAGCCGGACGGACATCGTAAGATCAACTCAGAAAGTGATTCTGAGTCGATCGGTATACTTAAAGGTGGGTCTTTGCCCAATATTTTAAGGTGTTACACACATCAGCACAAATGCATAATACCTTCTGTGTATATAACAGCCAAAAATGTTAGATACTTAATAATATAAATAAATTACAAAATCATTTAGAAAATTCAAACAAGTAAAACAACACAAAAAGCAAAGGCAAAAACAAGCTTTTGTAATTTAATTTAAATCTGGATTAAGTAGAATATAAATAAATAATCACTAAAACTCACTTTTAAGGCCACAGGTAGGGAAGTGAAAAACGCAGAAAGAAATTTACTAAAAAAAAAATGAGTGAGGCTTAAAATTACTGAAAAAAAGTTACTCTTTAACCTGAGATGTAAAGAAACTTTAAAATGTTTAAACTTTTAGAATAAGTCAAATTTTCTTTTCTACATACATACTTCTTTTGCAAAGCTCCCAACACCATGCACGTAAACACTCGTTTTGAAAATTATTAACATGTAAAATTTGTATTCAAAGCATATGTATCATATATCATATTTGTCCATAAATTAGACCACAAAATAAAAAAAAAAATTCAAAAACAAAACCACACACTTTGCACAAAATAAAAAAAGGATTTTTTTCTTTCACTCCTTTGGCTTGGTAATAATGGCCATAGTTCATATATTTACTTCTTTTTTAGGGGAATGTATTTATTCTTGAAATATTCGTACATTAGGAACAGTATCGGTATTGCACTCTCAAACGTAACCAAACTATACCAGAAATGTATTTAAATTCACATTTATGATAAAAAGGGTTTCTGTTTCAAAACCAAACGGTAAACGATGAAGACGAATTTTAAATACCCTTCAAATAATGAAAATAATAAGATTATTTACATTAATGCATGATGGCCACACACATTACTGGGAAAAGGAAGGATTATTATGCAAACGCATGTGAAAAGCTCTTAAAGAAACTTACGGCCGTTTTCTCATTTCACGATTATCTTTTTCCCCAATGAAAAACTGAACATTAATGAAATTTGGTTTTCCCAATGTCTTCTTTTCTGTCGCAAAGCTAACCAGCACTCATCTGCCAATTATTTATTTTCCATTTTATTTGTCGTACAGATAAATTCAATCAGCTGAATATCAACTTTTACAAGTATTTTGAGAAGTGCTGCCAACTTCAAACTATGTTTTTTTCAGTTTACTGAGAAACCCAAAATTTTTGTAAGACAGTTTATTGGTCTAGTAAATTTATGTTAACATTAAGTAACAAACAGTTTGTCTGAACATTGAGATAATGGCCATTAGTTAAACAGTTGTTTATCCAAAATAGACTTTTTGCTAAAAAACAACATCGATATATTACTTTTTGCATTTCATTCAGTGCGGGCAAGCTTTACAAGCTTTTTAATAAAAATTAAATTTTTTCAGAAATTTTAGAAAAATTTAATTCTTTTGGACGGTTTTAAATTTTGCAAGAATTTTTTATAAAAAACATTTTCCTAATTTTTAGCTTGAATTTAAAAAAAAAAACTCAATGCGAATTTTTATATGTATCCCATTTGCTTAGTCTGGGTTCACACTATGAAAGTTTTCTTTCAGAAAGTCTGAATTTATAGGTGAGAGGGGAAGAGAACATGCTATTATCCTCTCTCCTCTTATCAATAAACTCAGACTTTCTGAAAGAAATAAAGCGGCTCATACACTTGCAATAAAATTGTTCAGGTTTACGTATTGTACAATTATATCGCCAATGCGTATGAGATATACAATGATGGCACAACATATTGGCAACAATCAAAATACTTTTGATTTTTATTGCACAACGAAAAGAAAGTGAAATGTGTTGGCAACATTGTACAATGCTGTTTGGGTTATTTATATAGGTTATGTTCACTTTTTTTAGAATGAATGAAAACATAGTGCGACTTATTGCATGGTATAGGAAAAAATGGAAATAATATGGCGTATATCATATACAATAATATTGCAAGTGTATGGTCCGCTTAAGTAACAATATGTTATGAAAATAATTTTTTAGGATATTTTTGGACCTCTGAGTAGAAAAAATATATTTTTAAGTCACAACGATGAGTCGTTTTAGTCCAAGGAGTAAACTGAGGCAACCTTGGGCATCTAGTAATAAAAACTTATTTACTTTTTGGGAATTCTGTTTGTTAATTTTATAAAATTAATAAATTAATTCTCATATTAATCGAATATATATTCCAAGTCAAAATACAATTTATAAAGCTTTCATACTTTAATAGTCTTATTCCTTCAATATTTTCTATGCACTATCAGAATTTTTGCTAGTTTATCTTAACAAATTTGTCTTGTAAATTAACGGTTTTCAAACCTACGCAAAATCTAGTACTTACGAGATTTCGTGCCAAATCTAGTTGTTTTTGACTAGATTTCCCATACAAAACAAAATCTACTTCGTGACTAGATTTCGACGAAATTTACTCAAAATCTAGTAGTACTTAATGATGCAATTATGGTTTTTTCCATAAAGCACTAAAAAATACTTCCCTGCACAAGTAAAAATTACATTTAAAAAAAAAACAAAACAAAAATTGTTAATACAAATTCAAAAGTTTTATAAAAATTGTAAAATAATAAAAAAGACGAATAATATTGATAAAATAAATATCGTTGATTATTAATAAAAGGTAAGTCAAATTTTTTAATGTATATTTCTTTTTATGTTTGTATGTGTAACGAAAAAACTTTTAGTCAGTTATTTTGTTATAAAAACAAAATCTTGCTAATGTCAAAAAAGTATGTATAATGTGCGTGTAGATTTCGAAGAAGATTTTAATTAAAATCTACAAGATTTCGGCCTAGTGTAAATGCAGTATTAAGGCATTTTTCTAAACAAATTTCCCTTTTTGGAGACAAATTTAATTTCTTCGTGTTTAATTTTATCTACTGGTTTTGTATTGACGTTTTCTACAAACTAACTGGCATTCATTGTTAAAAATTCACAAAAGCTAAAAAGGCCTTCATGAAACAAGTTTGCCCATTTCCACAAAATTTTGCAGGAAAATTTTTTCCCATTAATTCTAGCAAAATTAGAAACCCCTTAAAACACATAAAAGTAGACATTTGTTCCCTAAAAATATTCAAAAGATCCTTATACACACACATACATATTAATACGCTTTGAGAGGAGTTGCAGACGGGGACAAACATCTTACAAACTTCCATCTAAAATACATTAATAAAAACATAAATAATGATCCGATATATTTTTCAGATAAAAACCCCTTTTACATAAACCAAAAGAATAAAGAACGGAAATAAATTCAAGGAGGAAGAAGAAGAAAATATGAATCGAAACGGACACAAGAACCAGCCTTTTTGTTTGAATCTGTTTTTCTATGAACACAAAGAAACAGAAAACAATATTATGGCTAAAATCTAATGAACTGAATGCTTAAATTGAAAAAGAGAAAGATAAATGGGAAAACTTGGGGAAAAAGCCATTCAAAGGCATTGAAAAGCCTCTTAATACTTAAAGATACTGTTGAATGTTTAAGAAATTTAAAGTTTTGAAACATCAAAAAGGGATTTATACAATAGTTTACGACCATAATAAATAAAACAGCCTGTGTTTCTTATTGAGTTCTTCGAAGAAGAGGACAAGTTAATGAACAAAAGGGTGGTTAAATTTTAAGGGCTGATGTTGATTTTGAATAAAACACAAATTATTAAGGAAATTACTGTCATTTCTTTTTATTATGATAATATTGGTATGGTTCAATTATGTATGAAACAAAATATCGGCTAAATGGCCGCACCGACCTCGGCGGCACACCACCATCCGATGGTCCAAATTTTCGATGACGCTGAGGCATAATTGATGTGCTATGCCGTTAATGGGCCGAATTATATCATCCTTTGGCTCTTGAATTGTTGCTGGCTTATCGACGTACACCTTTTCTTTCAAATAACCCCAAAGAAAGAAGTCCAACGGTGTTAAATCACATGATAATGGCGGCCATTTGACATCGCCACCACGTGAGATAACGCGGCCATTGAATTTGTCGCGTAAAAGAGCCCTGGTTTCGTTAACTGTGTGGTAAGTGGCACAGTCCAGTCTAGAAATGAATGAACGAGTAGTCAGATTTTTCATTTTGGTGTTAAGAAAATGATAGAAAGAAACGACCGAAATTAATAATTTTTTTTCTATCATTTCCTTAACACCAAAATTAACAACGTGACTACTCGCTCATTCATTTCTTGTAGGGAGGTTAATGTACTCGTTGGTTCGTGACGAACGGGCACTTGCGTATTTTCCTTTAACTAGTGCAGAAGCCAGCTCCAGTGTGCCATCAAATTAAAGTTTAATTTAAAAGTAAAATTAAAAAGTAAAAACCTAATGTACAATAAAATAAGTTGTAACTAAAACTACATTAAACGAAGATGAACACCAACCAAAGAAAAGGAAAATAAACTTTAAATAAAACATATAAAATATAAAGTGTGATTGATTACAAGACGGCAACATAACGAAAAGGTCAACAACAGACGGACAAATCATCCCATAACTCAGTGAGCCCTCAAACAGGTCCATAATTTGTAACCGGTACGACGTTAAGTGGGCTTCATAAGATAATTTTCCATAGGTCCAATAAAAATCACCTACTGAAAATAACTTTAATAGGCATAAAACAAAAAATAATCACGATACTTGACTTATTTTAGGTTGCATTAAATTTTATAGAACTAAAAAAAAAATCTTACGGGTCTGTTCTGAAAATCACGTAATTTCTTATCACGTGCTTTTAAAGTCACACTTGTGATTTTGTGGTGTTCTGAAGGTCCTACCGTTTTTGTGTTTCTTGTGGGCTTTTGGTAAATGAAAATTACACCGAAACACATAAAAACGAAACTCAAAAATATCACACGTACATATCATTTAAATAGGCACATGTGATTTTTTAATCACGTGATTTGAGTTTAAATGATTTTCAGAACAGACCTAAAGAAATTTTTGCAATGATCGGTTCATAATATAACACATATATATAAAACCCAACAATTCGGCACAGCCGAATATAGCACTTTTACTTGTTCTTATTAAAAATTTTTAGATTCCTGATTGTATCTCCTGCCATTGCAGTTTCATTGAAAAGCCTTTTGAATACAATTTTTTTTCTTTTTTATTTATGATATTTTTTAAAATATGCAATTTTTCTTTGTAAATTAAAAAATTTCTTTTTATTTAAACATTTTATTTACTATTTGACGATTTTTTCCTTAAAGACTTTATGGCTTTTTTTGTTCTTCTTATAAAATTCGTAGGATATTTGTTTAGTCAGTGCAGTTACGATGTGGCCTACATTTTGATTGTTCTTTACAGCTTTAACGATTTATTTTAAAAAGTAGACTCTACTATCACACCGCTGTTAGCAAAATTTTTGCGAATTTCCGCTAATTTAGAAATGTTTACCGAATTTTTGCCATTCCTTATGGTTTAAGAGAGTTTTAATCAATGTTATGGCTTGTTTGAAATATAAACATTTTTTGCAAATTTTCGCTATTTTGCTAATTTTTTTTTTCTTATTTTCCGACATTTTGTTTTTTTAATCCATTTAGCGATTTAAAATAAATTTTAGGGTTAGTTTTTTTTGCGAATTTTAGCCATTTGAAAGATAGTAGCGATTTATTCCTGTGATTCTTTACAGCTTTTACGATTTTTAATGAATATAAGACTTTGCTTTCATGCCGCTGTTAGCAAAAAAGCGAACTTTAATTCAACTAAAAAAAAAAACAAACCTGAAATCACAACTGAAGTCACAAAAGCAAATATTATTTTGTAGTATCATCGAATTTTCTTAGTTTTAAATTATTTGTTGTAAATAAAATCGCTTATTGCATAAAAAATTAATAAACAACACATGGAATATTTTATTTAAGAAATTTATTATAACGGTCAACTTACGATAATCGAAAAAATAACAAAGTGATTTCAAAAAGTTGTTTACGTAGCTGAACGTTTTGAAATCGCAAAATAATATACCCAGAACACATTTCTTGTGATTTTAAATCACTTTCAAAAAATGTGATTTTCAGAACAGGCCTGTATGTTTCTAATTCAGATCCTATATTTTTTTGCAAAAGGTTTTTTTTTAATTTGTCGGGCTATTTTTCTTCCACATTGTTTCCCGTATGAAACCAATATTATCGAATTGGCTTCTAATTTCCTCTGCAACTCGATGTAACCCATATGCCTAGCAAGTAAAATGTAACAGTTTTGGATAAATTGTTTTAGGCCACTTGGTAAGGGACTGCATTGGTAAAAAACTGAAGAATCTTTTGTCGAAATCTTGCATTTTAAGCAGAGCTCAAACAAATTTATTTATTGATTTAAACAATTTTTATTTTTGAAAATGGCTTTTATATAATTTTGAAATTTTTCGAAGAACTTCTTTTATAATATGTAAATTTAACAAAAATATGCCATTCAAAGTTTTTAAAATAAGCAAAAATATGCATTTAAAACCAAAATATGAATTTTCACCAAAATATGCAAAAACAAATCGATGCCATTTTAACGCAAATTCGGAAAGATAATTGGTCGACATCAATCTTGGACTATCGACAAAAAACATGCATTTGCATGGAAATCGCATCCCTAGTGATTACGCTACAGTTGTTACAGTCCGTCCTGTCACTTTTCTTGTACAGTTTTATGATAGCCCCACTTGTTCATTTATCGGGAAACTGTTCATTGACCAATGCTTCATATACAAATGGGAGGATAACTGTTGTTGACGCTATCTGATTCTATTGAAGGAGCTCCGACTGTATGCCATCTTTGCATGGAACCTTGTTGCTCTTGTTCTATTGCTATTCGATTATCGACTATTTCCGAAAAAAAAACAAATAGAAACCAAATAAAAAAGAATACAAAATAATAGCAACAGAACGATATCCCACGCGAAATAACTCAAATTTAAGCCGTGGTGTTCCTTGTTGGCAAAACACGTTTTATGTGACATGTAAATACGCAATGTGTGTTCAGCTCGGTTCAGCTTACATTTTTTCATAAAAAAGAACAAGAAATTCTTGCAATAAATAAAAGAAAGAATGAAGGAAAGAATGAATGTATGAAGAAGTTTATAAATGATGATGTGAATATTTTCGGACATGAACAAAAGACCAAAATCCAAACTTTAAGTAAAAAAAAACAAGAAAACATTTGCATCGCAAAAGTATCAAAACTCATTTTACTAAGCAAAGTTTAACAAAAAACTTTTTATAAGTGAAAAGTGTGAATTTTGCTGCAAATATCCAATGACGCCGGAGTGTGACTGCAAATGAAAATTTGTGAAAACTAAATTTTATTTTAAATTCTCACATACATACACATTAGAGCGTCTCGCCATATAGGCAAGAAAAAAAAATTCGCCGTACACCACCGAATACGAAGTAATGTTGTAAGACATTTTCAAAAAAAATTTTTTTAATTTTTTCGTTATATCTTCGGCATTTACAGTCGGATCTCAAAGTGTGATATATCGATGTTTTTGTCTCAAAGAGACCAATGTTTTGCTTTAATAGTCAATGGTATTTTGTATCCCGTTCTAGTATTTACCCACCAGATCTCATTTTCTACCACCCTAATGTACCACCCTAATAGCAGAAATTAAAGCCCGCAAAAAATCATTAAACTTTTGTTAAAGAAGTTTTTCGATAGTTCCAACAGAAGTGTTAAAAAAATATAATTTATGTTTTTTGCCGAATGTAGGGGTTGACTTTTTAAACAGTTATCATATATTCGGTATTCACAGTCGGATTTTATAGTATTATATATCGATGTTTTTGCCTAGTATCTTCTTTTTTAAATAGTGATACACTCTTTTCGAACTTACCATAATATCTGTACCAATACAATAAAAATTCAAAGATCTGTGTATATTAAAACAATTTTATTTAATCATATTTTGAAATGACCCAAGTTGGCTATATTTTTCACGGCTTTCGAGCTTGGAAAAAATGTGGCCTAGGCGTTGCTCATCGGTAACAGCCATGGCAGACTCATGTACTACATGAACAAAACGCTCGGTGTTTTGAGAATGGCACGGATATTCTGTGAAATTAATTAAGGTTAGTCAACAAAACTATCAAACAAAGTTGTTTTTCTTGTGCTACCTGGTATCTCGATTATTTCTTTTGAAAACTGTAATGCTTCCAGCTGGTCTTGCATATAGAACTGCAAGCACGGCGGCTCAGTCAATTCAAATTTGGTCCAATTGATCATATGGTAATATGAGTCACTTTCGAAGTCTATGAAATTTTTAACTTGTGCACCGTACATTTGGCGAATGCCTACTGCTGCTTCATTTCGCGCAGACAAAATCTTGTTATAGCCGTCTGAACGTACTACCGGATCTTGGTCCGTTATCATCGATAACAATACATTCTCGGGGTGGAAAAAGTACGCGTTATTTTCTATCGACGGACGAAGTATCTGTTGAACATCTTCTGGCAATTGACGAATCCAAGATATATATTTAAAAACGTGGCGACTTCCGTGAATTGCAAGTGGTTGGCTTTTCACAAGAAACCAAAATGGCGCGTAAACTTTCATAACAAACTCAGCCAGTTTTTTCAATATAACTGGGGGTTTAGCGCACGTTACATAAAACCGGAGAATTCTAGAGGCAGTTGTCAACCAGCCTCTATTAGAACGGTTATATTGAGGTCAATGAATATTAAAGATGACCATTGGCCTCCTCGAGACAAAAACATCGATATATCGCACTGTGAGATCCGACAGTAAATACAGAAAATCTGACAAAAATACTCAAAAAGGTAACCCCTACATTCGGCAAAAAACATAAATTGTATTTTTTAACAGTTCTGTTGGAAATATCGAAAAACTTCTTTAACAAAAGTTTAATGATTTTTTGGGGGCTTTAATTTTCTGACAATAGGGTGGTACATTAGGGTGGTAGAAACTGAGATCTGGTAGGTAAATACTAGAATGAGATATTTGAGGTTAATGACTATTAAATCAAAATATTGGCCTCCTCAAGACGAAAACATCGATATATCACACTTTGAGATAGGACTATAAATGTCGAAGATATAACGAAAAATGTGGTTTGGCGACCCCTACTTTCGGCAAAAAAAATTAAAAAATTTTTTTTCAAAACTGCCTTGCAACAATACTTTATATTCTGTGGTGTACGGCGAACTTTTTTTTTTCGAGACGCCCTAATACACATGTATGCACCTACAAAACGTTTACATTTAACTTTTGCAACCTATTTATTAACAGACGGCACCTCTAATTTATTTATGTTGCTACTTGTGGTGAGACTGGTGTTGTTGCTTTTGCTTTTGCTACTGCACTGTGTTCGACGTTACATCCGGCGTAAAACTTAAAATGAAATTTGAAGCATTTCGCCAAAACCTTTTTGAAAATTTAAAATTCTTTTTTATACTTTTGTTATAGATTCTTAGTACTATTTGTACTTTTTAAAGGAACTTTTCTTCTTTTTGGCATAATGGATTTTATTGACACGACTAGTTAGTTCGAACATTGTGAGAGAATGGGAATTGAAAGAGAATGAGTGTAAAGATCGGGAAAAAGAGTTGGGCGAATAAGAAGATATTTAATTTTCAATATATACACCCGAAGAAAAATATGGTTGATGTGAAAATTCCAAAATTTTCAGGCATATTCTAGAAATCGAAATTGAGTTAAATTAAATTTGAAGGAATAAGCGAAGTACATCCTGCGAGAAAGCTTGTAACGGTCCATACTGCACTCGGCCCTATCTCTTGGAAGAACATCGCTACCTATTCTTCCGACCGTGCTCAGGGCAATGGGGTGGTGTTCTTGTCTCCCTTAATACTGGTTAAATACCGCTAAAAAAATCAAATTTAAAAGGTAGCTAAAAGTAACCAGTGTTAACTGTGGGAAAATAAAAATTTAAAGATAGAAAGGAAAAGTAACCCGGTCTGAATTAGTACAAGGTAAAACTCCCTTATGGTCTTTACCCTCCCAGCCATGCTATCATACCACTAAATCTTTAGATAGCCCTAACACTACCTTAACTAATTGTAAATTAACTTTTCATGGAATTCAATGGAAAATAAGAATTTAGTTAAACGTCATTATAATTCACGCGCAAATAAAAATTTTTATTTAAACAATACTAAATCATACTAATGTGTTTTGAATATTTTAATAATACATATGGGGGATTTCATGTCAAGTGACCCAATTTTGAAATCGATGTCTTCCGATTTGGATGAAATTTGCACCAAGGTTAGTCCTATTGGAAAGTAGTTTAGACACAAATTTTCAACAAGATCGGTCTAAAAGAGTCTGCGTTAGTGGGGGTCAAAATTTCACATTTTGGCCATACAGGTGTTCTTTCTTATCCATGTAACTTATTACCTATTGGTGTTAGCAAAATTTGTCCCAAGTAGCTTCGATAGCTATTTGATCAATATTTTGATTTTTTAAAACTTTTTTTTAAATTTAAATTTTTTTTTATCCGGAATGTTTTTTTTTTTTTTTTTTGCTCACCAGAAAGCTTATGTCTTTTCCTTTAAGATAGTTTTGGTCCCTTTTTGGGATGCGAGCGGCTTATGTATAAAAAAAATTATTTCTAACTCTAGACAAGAGTTTTTCGAGTGTAAGACGGCAAATCCATCTGAGGAGATCGAGTGGTTGCGATCGAAACATGTCATGGTAACCAGCCGCCTGGGTTCGAATCTCAGGTCAGTCAAGATTGAATGATTATCAATAACAATTTTAATTAATTTTCATGTTGTAAAATTCCTTTCTTCATAAAAATAATTTAATGAAAATTAAATTTGATGAACTTAAGCCTGATTAAAATATTCAAAATTTGGATTGAAAACCCTAAATAGTTCAACAAAATAACCACAATTCTAATTAATTTTCAACAATTTCACACAAATTGTTGCTAAAGTAGAAATAGACTCAGCTTTTTAAAAAACTTAAATTACATTGTTGTTTGTTTGAAAAATTAAAGGAAAATATATGAAATTCATTGGAAAAAATAAGATAGAAGAAATGTTTACCCTCATTGTGGACGAAGCTTTGTTCAAATTAAAATGAAACAATTCCCAATTCATTTTCAAAATAAGTTGAAAACTAACTGCCAGACAAATGAATTTATTTAATAATTGTGTTAGTGTACGTAAACTATTTTAAAAGAATAAAACTTTTTTTATTGATGTGGTGCGTTTTGTTACGGACCAAACAATTTGATTCTACCGTCTAACTACCCTTTTTAGATGGATCATTACAATAATGCATTTAAAAAACACAATTTTGTATCGTTTTTACATTGCCACACTGTAAACAATATTTTCAAATTGATATTGCTTTCCAAATAAATAAATCAATGTTTTTATTTTTTACAACTCGACCACACACCAGAGGGCCCAACGAAGAAGGAAGAATGAAAAAAGTAAAACTTAAAACATTCTATTATATTGTCCTTTTGTGGGAATTTTCTTGTGTGAATGCCTTTGCAATGAAATGGACCAATAAATCACGGCAAATGCCAAACTACTACTGCCTCCATTTTATGGTTTTATAAGTATGAAACGTTTGAACTGGATAAAGAAATCCTTGACTAAAAAGGAATAAAAATACGATTGTGTGTATGTTTGTAAGTAAATGTCTATCGTGTGTGTGTTGAAGGAACCCAGTAAAAAATAGGATCATCCAAAGAGTAATCTTGGAGCGCTCCTTTGCGAGTAATGGATTACTTCATATAACTCCGGACCTCATAGGATTTTTTACACAGCATGTCCGCAGACACGAGTTCTCCTTTTAAGCTCCTTATGGAGTACTCCCTTTGATCTTGAAAATGATGACAGAGGGAGTAATCGTTTTTGTTTCGATTACAATTTGAGAATTTTTCAATTTCTTTTTGAACTAGTCGTCTTAAATGACGCTTAGAAACTAAATTTTGACACATTTTTAACAATTTGTTACTTTACCCGTACCTTTTCGCTTTTTTTAATAACACGTCTTTCACTTTTTAAAACTAAACTGACTAAAAAGAAAAACAAAACGAAAACTACAACAATTAACAGTTATGTCAAAGAAAAAAAAATCAAAAACGAACTGATACATCCCTCATTGATCCATTTGGAGTATTAACCGAGGCATAAACAACAAAACAAAAAAACATTTTGATAGCTCGCTTATTACTCGAAATGGATAAACAAGTCATTACTCCTTTATTTCTCGATTATGGATTAATCCATATATTTTTTACTGGGAAATAAGGTTCTAATAACAACATGGTTGAAATATGCATGTATTGATGTCTGTTTTTGTAAAGGTAAGAGTAGACAGACTTTTAGCAGCTTTAAGTGACTATTGGTCTGGCTTCTTGCCATCGTCGCCACATACTTCCAAATGGCCAGAGTTTTGTTGGCTTTTATTAGAAGAATCAAAGAACAAACTCAAAAATTATTTCTTGTACCTTTTATTTCTTTATGTGGTTTCTAATGTAGAGAATAACAAGTAAACAAGGTTGCTCTTGTTGTTGGAATTTCTAGTAGTTGAATTATATGTGCAAGTCTGAAGTTCTGGTAATAATTAACCGTTTTCTAATTCTATTGTTCAATAATTATATATTGACAAGAATTGTTTGAAAAGTTTTTCACATGTCTACACTCACAATATTCTGTACGTAAAATAAACTGAATTTTTAATATAAAATAAATGAAAATTTAGTTATAAACCGGTCTACTTATTTTTCATTTATTTTTAACGAAAAGTTCTTTTAATTTTTGCTGTTAAAAGTTCAACTCCATGTGTCGTAAAAACAAATAAATTGTCGGTTATTTTATATAAATAAACTATCAAAAAATTAACTGAATATTCCGTAAAAACAAAGAAATATTCAGTTGTTTTATTAAATTCAGTTCAAGAAAAATTCTTGACAAAAGTACGGGAAAAATCGGAAGTAAGGAAAAATATGTAAAATCAATAAAAATGGATAATCATTCAAAAAAGCAAATTTCGATCTACCAAAGGTTAAAATACAATTTGGTTTAAGGATTGATGTTTGACTATTTACGTCAGCAGTCGTCGATGGATGCGAGTGTAAGACGGCAAATCCGTCTGAGGAGATCGAGTGGTTGCGATCGAAACATGTCATGGTAACCAGCCGCCTGGGTTCGAATCTCAGGTCAGTCAAGAATGAATGATTATCAATAACAATTTTAATTAATTTTTATGTTGTAAAATTCCTTTCTTGTTTTACTTTTGTTGTACTGACCTCGTTTGTTTACAGAAGAACTCACAATCATAAGATACCGGCAGCATGACCGATATGGCTTCGCAATTATTTTACTTTAAAAAATGTATGTATTTATCTAAATAATTTTAATAAATAGAAAATGGGAATTTGTTACACAAAACAAGCACATTGTTTTTAAAGATAAGTTAAAACTAATTTTTGGTAGTTAAATTACATAAAATAACTGAATATTCCTTTGTGTTTACGGAATTTGCAGTTGAATTTTTGACAGTAACAACTTTAAATTACATTTTCATTTAATTTTACATAAAGAAGAATTTAACTTAATCAACGGACAATATTAACTGCAACTGAAAATTCGTAATAATATGCACTTAGTTTTTTTAATAACTGTTAGAATCAATTAAAAATTAATTTGCTTGGAATTTTAACCCTTCGTCTTAGTCATGAGTCTGGCCAGACCTTTTTCGATTTTAAATGTTATTTTAGTATATTTAAAACACAGGTAGGGACTTGAAATTTCAGGTTCCCTTCTAAAATTTAGTTTACTATAAAAATTTGAAAAATAATACCTGGAAAGGATATATAAGGAATCTTATTCGAATATTTTACTGCACACATCACATTCGTAACACATGTGGTCTGGCCAGATCCATATATATTTTGTATAGAAGATGCCGTATTTTTAAATTTCCTTCTTGCTGTTTTTTATTATTTTTTTGTTAAATTATCTATTATTTATTTTTTTATTAAACACACAAACTATTAGCTCCATCTAGTTCTCAATTTAACCCTCCCTATTTCACATGTTTTTTAATTTCACAAACGTAACGCATGAGTCTAGCCAGACCCAACAAACTTTTGAATAAATAAAACCAATTTGTTTTAACTAAATGTCATATTATATATGTGTATATATATTATTTATACACATTTAAAATTTAAATAAAATATGAAAATATGTATTTAAATTATAAATGTTATATTATACACATCTAGTTAAAAAAAATTGGTTTTATTTATTTAAAAGTTTGTTGGGTCTGGCTAGACTCATGCGTTACGAATGTGAAAACAAAAATATATGTGTAAGACGGAGGGTTAAATATTTATTTATTTAAAAATTAATGAAAGGAATACTTCTTAAATAAACTACAGTCCGTTACTGTAATAATATTGTGAGTGTGCCAATTAGATGAGTAAACGTCAGTAAACATCAGAAAGCATCAGTGAATCTTCATAAATTGCATATATTAAAATATGAACTCAAATAACTAATCAAATCCTATTCTAATTCCTTAGTTTACCTCCCAATCACGGTTCCCATTCACTATGTGATTAACACTCTTTTGATCGGATAAATGATGCAGTATCTCTTCTTCATCATTTAAATTTTTTCGAAGTAGTGGATTTACGCTATAGTGGTATTCAACTAATCGATGTTTTGTATTAATCGCGCGCATAATTGCTCGAAGTTAAAATGTAATTGAAAAATTTTATAGTATTCGGTTAATCGAATAATTTTAATTTTGTATTGCTTAGAAGTCTAAAAATAAGACAAAACAAGTTAGGGTGCTATATTCGGCTGTGCAGAATCTTTGATACCCTCCACCGACAGCTCAGTGGGCTTTATATTGGGCCTATAGTAAATTATGAACCGAGCATCACGAAACTACAAGTTTGTTCATATCTTTTGAGTTGTTCGAAAGTAAGCGTGTTTTCAACAGACGGACAGACAGACGGACATGGCTAAATCGACTTAGAATCACTCAAGGGCCCAGAATATATGTACTGAGATGAACAATAAAAAAGTTTCACACGGAATGACAAACGTAATATACCCTCTTCACAACTAATTGTGGTGGAGGGTATAAAATATATTTTTTACCAGAAAAATTTTCTTAAATATGTGACAACAATTTAACAAAAGGTACATGATGTAATAAAAGAGGAAAACTATTTAAATAAAAAAAACATCAAAATCCAAGCGAATCTTCTAAAATTATCATTTAACAAGTGCTATATTCGTGCTATATTCGCTTGTGCCGAATCTTTGATACTCTCCACAGATTTTGCTAAAACAAACTGAGAACTGGAGAAAAAAAAATATATTTTTGCCTAAAATTTAAATTTTTTTTCCATAGTGTACTTTTAGGCAAAAAATATTTTTTTTCTCCACAAATTTATTTTTACCGGCAAAACTGTTGATTATAAAGAAAAACGTTATATGAACGGATTAAAGAAATTGTAATTCTAAATTTTTTTCAGTTTTAGCAAAATCGGACAAGTGGTTCTCGAGTTATGTTAAACAAAAAAACATCAAGATAAGGAAAAAAGTTTAAATGTCATAAAAAAAAACTGACACATACGAACGCCAAACCCTTTGAGGGTTTTACTATACTGACCTAGTACCATCACCCTGACTTGGAATTTCTCACCTCCAGACAATAATCCCAAAAATGTTCCATAGTGTTATTAGTTTTGCTTTATAAAAACAGACGTCATCATTAAAATATATATATTTAATATAGGTCTAAACCGCAACACCTATATTAAATTATTGCCCGACCATCATAAAGTTTAATGCTGTTTGTAGCAATCTTAACTAGCTTGAGCCGAAGTTAAATGATTTTGAGGAGGGGAATTTATATTGGAGCCATGGTAAGTAAATTATGAACCCAAATTCTGCATAGTGATATCTGGTATTAAAAAACATAAATTGCAATTCAGCGGTGACATAAGTTTTACCGTTTACAGTGAATTTCAGAAGGCTGCTAAATATGAAATCAAAGTTAAATTATGGACCGTGTATCACAAAATTGCATGACATTTTTTCTGGTCATATGAAACTAAGTTAAAAGAAATGTTACCAAAATAAATAAATCTGCTACGGTCTTAGGCGTATTTAATTTATTTCCCAGAGTGGGCTCTATATTGGGCCTATACTAAATAATGGACCAATCATCACGATATTTATACGTGTGATTTCTAGTCCTATAAAACTGCGGCGTACCAAATTAAATTATGATAGCATTTTTTATTACTTAACCGTTTTCCGGGGCTTTATGGGGTTTTATGGGGCCTAGGGTTAATTATGCACTGATCTTCATGAAATTTTCCAGTCAAATAAAACTAATTTTTGCAAAATCTTTTCTCATTTCGTGCATTGTTTCACCATTTATGTTAGTTTTTGTAGCAAAATTATAAAATTTTAAAAGGTGGTGGTTCCACATTTTGATTCATAGCTCTGATTTTACTGAAGCGATTTTGCTGGATTTCAATCCGAAACTGCTTAGGATAACTACAAGCAATTTGACAGCAAGTTTGTTTATTTCTTTTGAGTTTTTCGAAAGTAAGCGTGTTTTCAACAGACGGACATGGCTAAATCGACTTAGAACTACTCAAGGAGCCAGAATATATACATATAATTTATAGGGTCTGGGTGAATAATAAAAAAATTTCACACGGAATGACATACTTAGTATACCGCCTTCACAACAAATTTTGTTGGAGGGTAGAAAAATTCATACTTTAAAACAACTGCTTCTAATTTTTTTTACTCAATTGATCACCAAATACACAAATACCAAAACAGTTAAAATACGTTTCCCTCTTTTTCTTGTTGTATACTAAATTCAATTTTCTTTTAAGCCTCATATTATGGAACGAACTGTTTCTGACTTGAATAAAGCAGCCTTATGTTTGTTATTGAGTGTTTATGGTCACAACAACACATAAATGTTTTTAGAGCTTTTAAGTTACTAAGAACTCAAAAATGTAAATGCTCATATCCTATTTAGAATGGGCAACTTTTAAGTAGTTCTCTTAAATTCAAAGTATAATCAAATGTATCTTAAGTTCAGCAACTTCTTAACGTACCAAATATTTATAAGATTGCTTCAGTTTTGTTAAACTTTCATTAAAAACTTACAAAAAAAGTTATAAATTAACAATCTTTGCAGAATATTTGAATATTAATTGATTTTTGTGTAAAAAGCAGTGTTCCAAATAAACAGAACATTACTTAGCGTACCGCAGTACGGATGGATTGATATTTATTTTGAGTGTAATCATTTCGATATTGATGTGATTAGAGAAAAATCACGTTCGAGTTGCTTAAAAACGTTTCAGAACCCAAGTGTGAACAAATCATATGGTTAAGTTGTCCTTATATGAAAATTGTGACTTATTTTAAAATGTGACTGCTTGCTTAAACTAAGTCATGCTAAAAATGGCTTCCTTCTAGAAAGTTATAAAGTTATAAATAGTTTTTAAACATTTATTTCAATTTTCTGTTGCTTTTCCCAAAGCTTGTGCTAATCATAACTTTTTGTGTGAGAAGAAATGTCCATTCAAATGACCCTTTTAGTTAGTAGATTCCCAGCAAACCGTTCTATCTATGTAAATACTTAGGACTTTAGGTGAATGTATAACTACATATGTTTATAGTAAATATCTTTATTTTCTATCCTCTTCTGACTGTTTAGTAAATAAATTTTTACTATCAAAACACAGATGTTGTTTACTTGTGTGGATGTGTATTCGAGAATCTGTGTGTGGGTTAACAAATGCAGATTTTCACAATTTTAATGCGATTTTAATACATTAATTAAAAATTTTATTTCAATAAAGCCAAAACATTAGATGCTGGCTACTGACATTGTTGTTTATTGGCAAATTAAACTTATACAGGATTATCTAGCCAACCATACATCCGCTTGTATAAATTCATTTATGCAAACTGCTTACTAACCTAAGGGTAAATACAATCGGATCCACTGCTTCCGAAAAAATCAAATCTTAAACAGTAGAAAGAAAAGAAAAAAATGTTAAAACCTTCATTGCAAGAATGTAACAAAACAGAATATCATCACTAAAGCCTCTTAAGCGTAGATTAATTAAAAGACAATGAGGTGTTATATTCTAGTTCCCCAATAGCAATTTCTCTGCTCTTCTCTTATGTTTTGGAAATAGGATGGATACAACAGCTGATGCACAGCAAAGCGTGTAATTGCGTTGGCTGGCAAAACATGTTGACCGAAAATCCATTCCATATCCTAAACTACTGCTTCAATCTTTTACCCATACACACACACACACAAGTAGTTGTTTTTACATTTTGTGAAGAATGATTATAATGTAATTATAAATATGTTTGTGTCCTTACGAGCAATATGGCATACAGACAAAAGTATTTCTGAATTATAACTTATGGCCCATGTATGGTATATTAATCCAGACAAATAATATAAAGTACACACATACTACAAATATAAGCAAATACAATGAAATCTCCAATGACCGGACACTAAAACATGAAAAATTTTGTTTTGTGTTTACAGGAATAGCCTCCAATATTGTAACGAACGTAAATTTAGTTAAGGGCTGATTATATTCATGAGTTATCTAATAAGTTTAGAAACTTATTGTATTACTTATGCATAATTCTAGTGTTAAGGTTCCTGCACAGCATCTTCTAGTAAAAATTGAAATGTTAAAATACGCGTTAAATTTAAATACAACTTCAACATAAGTGATGCCGCAATGTTAAAGTTGATAATCATAAGCAATAACTAGCCGTTAAGTTAAAATAAGAAAGCTGGAAAATTTAGGCAGTATATAGGAACTTGGAATAGAGTATAAATACACACCATAGAAGGCATTGCGAGACAAAAGTAGTCCCGACTTTGAGGCGTGTAGATTACAATAGTAAGCTGTAAATGGTTGGTTGAAAAGACAGCAGTGGATAGTGCATTTGCAAAGAAAATCGTCCCCAGCCACTAGGCACACTTTCACCTCAGTGGATTCTTTAACAAGCAGAATTGCCGCACTTGGAAAAATGAGAATCAACAAGTGATTGTTAATGAGGTAGCGGCTTCACCGGGCCGTACTTCTTCGAAAATGAGGACAGCAAAGCAGTTACCGTAAACGGTGTTCGATATCGCGAGATGATAAGATAATTCTTGTGGTCAGAAATGGAGGATATGGACTGGATGATATGTCCATGGTTGGTTTTCAACCAAAGCATGTTGCTCTTGGAAAAGGGGAAAATACTCTTGTTAACTTTAAAACAAATTATTGTCATATGAAACAATTACATATTAACAGACAACCGTAATTTGGTTGTGCCTTCTTGACAGTTATATGCACGTAAAAAAAAATATGGTTGGAGGTAACCATATTCTAAGAGCAACATACTATGGTTGGATTTTAACAATGTTTATGATTGCAGTTTACCATATTATGTTTAACTATGACTATAGTATACTTAAAATCAACAAAATTTTTCCCGAAATCAACCATAATATGGTCATAATTAACCATATTTTGGTTAATATTAACCATAATAATGATCAAAACTAACCATATTATGTTTTAAATTTACCATAATATGGTCAAAATTTCCTGAATTTTGACAAAAGTAACCGTATTATGGTCAGAATTAACAATAATATGGTCAATGTTAAACATATTATGGTTATTTATTTCATCAATTTTTTTTATTTGTTTATAGTGTCAAATTATAATTTTATTTAAATAAACTTTTATAAAAAAAATCCCCTTTGATTCATATTCCAGCCTGTGACGACCTTCATTACCATTTTTTCTTTTATACTATTTTATTCTACGTAAATTTATGTATTTTAGTCAATAATTAAAATAAAATGAATGAGAATTTTAAGCAAACCAAGTAAAATGCAAACGACCAGAATGTTGTTGCTTTTAAACATATTATTTAAAATTTAAAGTTAAACATACAATTTTTTAAAATATTACAATTCCAAACATATTATTGCTATTAACAATTAACCATAACATGTTTGGAAGCAACCATAATATGGTTATAGCTTTTCGATGGATGAATTTAACCATAATATGGTTGCCGCCATAATAATATGGTTAAGGTTACCATAATATGTTTTAGTGTATGGTTGTAGCTTTATTTAATTAAAACAATGTATTGTTGAATTCAACCATATTTGAAGTTTCAAGGGAGGTAAACACTTTATTGTTAAATAGAAACAAAATATTATCAATCTAGAAAAAAGTTTTATTTGAAACAACAAAAGTTTGTTTGTTGCCATTGCAGGGACTATAATATGTTTTTTTAACCATACTTCAACCATGTTTTTTCTCTGCGTGTGGTTAAATGAAATTTTCTGTAAAAATATTTAATCATGTTTTTTCTCTGCATGCATAAAAAAGATATTTTTCGGAATAAGGTCTTTGTGCCCATTAACCAACCATCTTATTATTTTATTATTTAGATTAAATTTAGTCCAAACTTATTTCATTGCAATCAAAATCTATTAACCAAGTTTTATTGGAAATAGTCCATATTTGACTATAGCTCCCACATAAATACTACTCCTGAAAATTGTTTTTAATGAAATAACTTGCTGATAAATGTTGGTATTAACAAAAAAATTGGAGATAATTAATTTTACGATAGCTACTACGTCATGACAAAATGTTATCATGGTAGGCTCAAAATGAACCATAGATCCCATATAAACCCCCATCCTTAAATCGCATATGGGTCATTCCTTGTCAAATCGACCAAGATTGGGACCCGACCACTTTAGATTCTATTGAAATTTGGTAAGAAGGTTCCCTTTATCTTATGAGGGACATATATGAACGAAAAAAATTAAAAAAATGTTTTTTCAAAAGTTATGTCATATTTAAAATGTCATAATTTCGCCGAATTAGCCGAATGTGTTGAGCGTATTTCTTCGATGTCTTGAAAACGACTTAACATATAGGGAGAAAATTAAATCGTAAAATCAAAGAAAATACACTTTGTTGCAAAGACTTTTATTGGTCAGATTGTGCCCAAAGACAAAACATCTTTACCGGAAAGGCGCAAAGATCTTTAGATTCCCATGAAATACATATATACTTTAAATCAAAGACTTAAAATTTTGTGGCAAGGATGTACGTCTTTGGAAACACATGAAAAAAGTCCTTAAACTAAGGAAAAAGTATTTTGGCACAAAGACTTTCATTAGTTAGTCTTAAGACTTGAATTTTTGATTTTAAGTACAATTTTCATTGCAACAAAGACGTAATTTTAACATTATTACAAAGAAACGCAATTAAATTCAACGAAAGAATTCTTTGAAACACTTAAGACTGATATGTAGAAACAAAGGCAATTTTCTTTAAAATCTGCTATAGAAATGTTTTAAAAAATTAAAATTTTTCTGAAAAATAAAATATTTAATGAAACCAAACACAGCATTTTTATAAAATTTTTTTTTAAAATTTTTTAATGTAATAAAAATAAAAACTAGTTCATATACAGCACATGCACAATTGAGCGTTCCTTTCGACTGACTTACAATTAATCACAACCACGAAAACAATTCTTTTTATTTTTTACATGTAATCAATCGGCTATAGCCGATTTCGTTATGCATTCGTATACAAATTTAACTTTGAAGACTAAATTCTTTAAAGATACACCCTTTATCTTTATTTTTTTTAACCGCTCTTGTTTACCGTTGCAAGCAAACATGTGTGAACAAGCAAACATGTTCACTTATGCATTAAAGACAAAATTCTTAAAAGTTACAGACTTTGTCTTTGTAGCAAGGATGCTTAGCTTTAAAAAAACAAAGAAAAGTCTTTAATGTTAAATACGTTTTTCAATCCCTTATTAGCAAAGAAATTAATCGTTGTAGCAAATATTTTATCTTTACGGAAAAGATAATTTCTTTGATTAAGCTTCAAAGAATTTTCGTCGTTTGTGTTGAAGACGCTCCATTTGCTTGTTTAAAGAATAAATCATTGATGCAAGGATTTTTTCCTTCTAACAAAGATATTTTCGTTACAATTTTACAAAGACCTTTTTTCTTTGATTTTAAAGCTTTTAATTTTCTCAGTGCAGATACCAAAAGTCAAATAACTGGACAATAGAAAAAAATTCACCTAGATTTTGAAAAAATAACTGAACAATTTGAAAATACACTTAACTATAAGAAAAAGTAATATTTTACTTGAAATTTTAAAAAGCAAGAAAACGTAACACTAAAAATTCAGTTTTAAGGCTCAGTTAGCCACGAGTAACAGTTACCTTACCGTAAAAAAGTAAGTCCAATCTATTTCTTACAGATTGAGACTATAATCGTTCTAATTGCTTTACACACGACAAAATAAATCAGCTGATTTGCAACGTTACTGTTACTTCCGGATAACTGAGCCTTTATATCATTTTGCAAAATTATTAGCAGAGCGAATTCACTACACCATATATTTAAATTCGACTTGGTTTATATTTATTTAAATCAAATAAAAATTACATAAGCAGCCATGTTGTGGATCGAGTGAAATTTAAATCAAAGGAAATTTTCGGTTGAATTTTTGTTTAAATTACCATCGTTCCTTTGGTTTCATAGAAGTATCTAAAATTAAATTATTTAATAAATATTAAACACTGGATCAAAGCTTTCAAAGTTTGTTCAGTTTTGATTTCAATCAAACCCGATTTTTCGAACATGGCTGATAACTTTTTGTTTAGCCACATACATATATATTTTTTTTATTGTTATTTGAAGAATTTAATAACTTTACCACTTTAGTTGTAAGCAAACATTTTTAAAACATTTTAAAACTTTCATCAAAATTTAGTCTTACTAAAATTATTAATTTCGTACATTATTTTTATCGCAATTTTGAAAAACTGTACTATATCTTATAAATTGGAATGTCTGTCTGAAAATAAGAAATTTGTTCCTTACAATTTTTTCTTCGTATAGGATTTTGTTCTATACAATAATAAATATAATTAATGAAAAAGTAATTTTTCAAAATTAAATAAAGTTTCTTTAACTGGATAAATTGCATTTTAGCTGGAACCTGGACAATACCCAAAACAACTTGACAATCCAGGCCATTCCAGGCTTTCTGGCAGCACTATTTACATACGAAGATAATTTTTATGTCAATTTAAAGAAAATACTTAGGCCTGCACACAATATATTGAAATTTTTTTTTTTTTTTGAAAAATGTAATATTTGAAAAATATTAAAGTTTAAAAACGGACTAAGTCAAAAATTTATTTTTTTATTTAAGAATTTCATGAAACGCAATATTTCTATGGGAACCCCATTAATAAGTGGAGATAAAGGGCAAGTATGCCTCGAGGAAATCTTAAGGACAACAACTTATTGAGGCTGTTATACATTTACCCCCACTAGGGGCGACTCCTAGACGGTAATGAGACTTGTTCATCAATATATTTCTAGTCTGTAACATTTTGTATGGGAGCCCCCTTAAGGAATGGAGATAGCGGGTAGGTATGTTATAAATAAATGATTGGGATAAAAATAAGGTGGGGTTGGTCAAACATTTGACCCATCTAAGAGCATCCTTCGCGCTGTATGGGCTAAATTTAAGAATTTCAACCATACAAATATGGCGGTTTAATAAAATTCATTAAATTGGCCCCTGTACCGCGTAGAATGCTCCTAGATGGGTGAAATGTATGACCAACCCCACTTTATTTTTTATTGCGGAATTTCGGTTTTTTTTAGTATTTTCAATATCCAAAACCGTTTTTGAGTTGCGTGAATATATGTTGTGCAACTTTTACATTTTCGAAATAAAGGTATATGTTGAAAACAAGAGCCAATCTAAAAAAACGGTTAGCACCACTAGATTCAGCGTGCCCCAATTAGGGCAAAATGCCAGGTTCCCGGCTTTTCTGTTTTTTGCAACTAGCACAGTGTACTTATTGCTCCAAATTGCAATATTTCGATTCTATTTAAAGATTATTTTTTAAAGGTTGCGAAAGAAAAAAACACGTCTTAAAAAAGAAAAAATAACACCCCCTTCAAAGTTTCAATATTTTTAAAGAACGGTTTTAGGTGTTATACAAAAAAAATGGCCTAATAAAAAAATAGGGTTTTGGCTTAGTCCGTTTTTTTAATTTAATATTTTGCAGACATTAAATTTTTCAAACAAATTTTTTTTTAATATATTGTTTGTAGGCAAAGTATTATCTATAAAATTACATAAATATCAACTTCATAAGGAAATTAGTTTCCGAGATATTGAAGAAATAAGCTCGACACATTCGGGTAATTCGGCGAAATTATGACATTTTGAATATCACATAACTTTTTAAACAAAAATTTTTAAATTTTTTTCGTTCATATATGTTCCTTATAGGATAAAAGTAACCTTCCCACTAAATTTCATTAAAACCGAAATGGGTCGGGTCTCACTCTTGGTCGATTTGACATGGAATTATTCATACAGATGAAGATATTTTTGTAATATTCAGCAAAAAGGACATTTACGTGAATCTTAACCGTATAATATAATTTTAGACGGGCTCATGATTGCCCATGGCTCCAAAATAGGGAACAATAGCATAAAATAGTTTAATATACTGTGGTGAAAGATATCATATGGTCGGGCTTGACCACTTTCTTACTTGTTTTTTTTTTTAAAGATGACCTTTTGTGTAAAAAAATTAACTTGCACCAAAACTTGCACAGCTTGATAATTGCAAGTATCAGACGCGATAGCGGTATGTACTTGTTCATATATACATACATATGTATATGAATATTAACGTTATATAAAAGACAAGTGTATAAGTGTATTTTAAAAGCTTTTATTTAACTTACAATGTATGTATCTATGTATGTTTGTTCGGTTGGAATCTTGCAACACAATTTTAGAGCAGTTATCTTCAACCGATTGAGTTGAAATTTTGCATACACGTTCAGTTTGGATGACAATGCATGGTAAACTGTTTGATGTCATTATAAATGCAATACTTCGGCCGCGCAGAAAATGGCGGATTAGTTAATTTTAATGCACTTTCACAATATGGGTATCAAATTAAAGGGCTTGTTAAAAATTCATCGAAAAATAAAGTGGTCACTCTAAATCCAATATGGGCACACACAGCATGACGGATGGGTACAAAATGAAAGGGCTTGCTAAAAATATCTCGTAAAATAAAGTACTGAGTCTAAATCCAACATGGCGGCACAAACAAGATGGCGGACTAGATATTATTAATGCACTTCTACATTATGCGCATAAACTAAAGGGCTACCTAAGAATAACTCGAAAAAAAGTGACGTCACTCTAGATACAATGGCTGACTAAGTTTTTAATGCTTGCCGAGAAAACGAATACAAGTTTTAAAAAAATTAAAAGTAAAAATTCTTTATAACTAATATGTATTTTCTTCGACCTTAACTGCCGTATTCATACAAATTTTAAATGGATTTGAAATGCATTTTAAGAAAAATTTGTATGAAAATTTTGCCTTAAAATACATTTCAAACATATTTTATTTTTTATGAATACGGCAGTTATTATTTTAATATATAAATTAAATTTTTTTAAAAAAAAGAACCTTGAAGAAGGCACTCAAGAAGTGCCGAAATATTGGTGTTTAATATATTTATAAAAAAGTGTTTTTATATAAAAAATAAGACCTTAAGCTCGAAAATTAAATTTATATAGTAAAAATTCTTTTTTAAAAAGTAAGTATTTAAATTCGCTAAAAATTAAAAAAATGAATTAAAAGTAAAAAACTTTTTTTAAAAAACAAGCTTTTATTTGAATGCATTTTATATGATATAAAAGCATGTCGTGAGATTTACTTGTGCAGAAAAACAAGTAAATTAATAACTGGATTATAACTATTAAAATGTTTAAACTAAGTAAATACAAGTACTTAAATTTCACGACAAGCTTTTATATATTTTTTGCTTTTTAGCGCATTCAAATAAAATATTGTTTTTTAAAAAGGTATTTTACTTTTAAATCATTATAAACAATATTAAATTAGAATAAATCCATACAATTTTTTAATAGCATTTGTTTACCTTCATACACACTTATGTATTTAAAAAAAACAATGCCTTTTTATGTATAAAACTCGCCATAGAAAATATACATTTATGCAAATAACCATTATGGAATGGTAGTAAGCCACTAAACAATTTGGATGCAGTTTCTTTTCAAGTGTATTTGAATCTGTTTGTTTAATTTAAAATTATACTTACAATTTCTGTATGTTAAAATAACTGAAATTGTAATATAAAATATATGAATTTCTGTACGTAAAATATATGAAAATTCAGTTGAAAACTGATTTACATTTTTTTCATTTATTTTTAACGAAAAGTGAATTTAATTGTTACTGTCAAAAATTCAACCCCATGTTCCGTAAAAACAAATGAGTTTTCAGTTATTTTATATAAATTAACTATAAAAAAAATTTACTGAATATTCCGTAAAAAACAAAGAATTATTCAGTTAATTTACAAAATTCAATAATTTTCGCTTACTCCACAAAAGAGCCGAATTTCTAAAAAATACCAGACAGATACCTGTCCTCTTGTTTTTCTGATGAGAGAGAGAGAGAATATTATTATTTACTTATCCCGTTCAGCGTTACCGTTGTGATACTAAAGTATCAATTTTACCCTTTTCGAAGGTCTTCATACCTTTTATGACCCTTTTTTTAAATTATCCCTTTGTATAATTTTCACCTATTTTGTGCCACTTTTTGACCCTTTTTGGAAATAGCACACACATTTTGTTTTTTTTTTCAACACCGCTGAACGTGAGTGCTAAGCAAATGTTTTTGAAATAAGCGGAGAAAGAGGAATGGACTTCAAGTGAAGATTTAATACCAAAATATAGAACGGTACATTCCAAAAAAGTATAGAGTATTCGTAAAAAGTTTGTGTTAAAAGATTTTTTAGATTTTCGATGGTAAAGTACAAATTAAGGTACAATAGCAATAGTACAATAGCCCTAATAGCAAAAAAATACTCATATACTACATATTTGTTATATTTTATTTATTGAATAACTTATGGTGCCTTCTTCTCAAAAAAATGTGACAGTTTTCTTAAAAATGTTTTGCTATCTTAAGGATTAGCAAGTTTTATCCTAAAAAATTAACCCTTAATAATGGCATAAAGGCCATGTCAGATAAAACTTCTTCGCTTTGCGTGACGTTTCTAACTTTGACAGAAAAGCGTTACGCAAGAGGTGTGTGTCACAATAAACACTTTGACAACACACACGAATTGTTTGTTAAAAATAAATAAATAAAAAAAATTATACTAGCACACTGTCAAAGCGCGCAAAAAGATGAGAGTTGCCTAACTTTTCGCTTCGCTCTGCGTTAAAAGATCCTTATGTGATATGTTTCTTTTAAGTATGAATATTTTATATTGAATGTCAAAGCGAATCTCTCACGCAACACGAAGCAAAAGTTGTATCTGAAATGGCCTTAAGGCATTGAACTTTTAGCTCTCTTTTAAATCGGCAATGTCAAGAGTCAAAGAGCAACAAAGCTTCGCAGAATTTAAATATTCGAAAAAGTTTGCAAAAATAGCGCCATAAAATTGACTAAAAGTCCCTAAAACTAACAGCAATGAAATTATTCGGTAAAAATGGCTGAAATTCCCCAATATTTGGTAACAGCGTCAGAATCAGAAAATTTACAGGAAAAAATCGCTTCAATCTCGATCAGGGCTAAAATTCGCGAACGATTGCAAAATTTGAAACAAACCCTAACATTTATTTGAAATCGCTAAATCGGTAAACAAACAAAATTTAGGAACAAAATATGAAAAGTATAAAGTTATGGTTCCGCAATTATTTTACTTTAAAAGTTTGATGTATAAACTAATAGCTTTAATAAATAGAAAATGGGAATTTGTTACACAAAAGAAGCAAATCATTTTTTATATATAAGTAAAAATTTATTTTTTGGTAGTTGAATTACATAAAATAACTGAAAATTCCTTTGTTTTTAAAAAATTAAATAAACTTTTCGTTATTTTAAATTACGTTTTTATTTAATTTTACATAAAGGAATAAAACTGAATCAACGGACAATATAAACTGCAACTTAAAATCAATATTAATATGCACTTAGTTTTTTGAAAAAATCACTTAAATAGAATCAGTTAAAAATAAATTTGCTTGGAATTTATTTAAAAATTACCAAACGGAATACTTTTTAAATAAACTACAGTCCGTTAATGCAATAATATTGTGAGTGTAGATACAAATTTGTTTCTATTTTCAGTCAGAAATAAAAAGTGATGCTAAGTTATTTAAATTTCATTAATTTTAGTACAATATACATTTTTATGAAAGAGAAAGAACTCCTTATATAATTTATTATTCGCGACTATTTCCGCAACAATATTTTTAGTTTGCTGGGTTAACAGGATGACGTCACTCATGAAGCCTTTTCATGCTTTTATAATTTATTTGCATTACAAATATTTATGTTGCCCTATTTTTTATAAACGCATCTGCAATTATTAGTGAAAAAAGTACAAATACACATGCATTGTAATAATAAATATAATCAGCCAGGTATAAGTATTTGTATGTAGACTCACACCATTCCATATGTGTGCACAAAATAACATACTTGTCAGTACATAAATATACATTTTAAATTGCAAAACACATTTCCGTTCAGTGCTAAACTCATCCCCTCGTTGTTTTTACAGTCCCCATAGAATTTTACGTCGCACAGTATAACGTTTCTGAACAAAAATTTCAACAGTTTTTATTGAATTGATCAAATTGTAACACTCATATTTCTGTAATTGATCTTATTGATATTGTTATTTCCGACGAGGATTAAAATTCTAAATGGCTGACAAGAGCTCAAAGGATTCGGGTCAAGATTGTTCACAGTAATTGAAGCTGGGTTCTTTCATTTTATAAAAAATATTCGCCTACAGCTGTTAACCTACCCAACAAACACGAAGTCGAACCTTTGATATGAAATGACTTTATCATTTGACATCAAACGCAACTCTCAAGCGTTTTTTGAATTGTTTGATTTAACATTTAAATTCAAATTGATAATGATTTGAAAATAAACATTTGATATCAAATGTTTTTTCAATTTGATATCAAATGTTTGCCAAATGTTAAAATCAAATCAAAAATAAACTTGACAATACTAAAGCGAAAAATAAATGTAAGCATTAAAAATGGCGATTAAAGTTGCATTTTTTACTTTGTGGTTACATGTGTTTTACTATTAAAAATAAATTTTAATATAAAGAGAACAGTTTATTTCTTGTGAAAAATAAAAATTATTTGTGAGAAATTACAATGATTAAAAATACGAAAAAAAGAAAAATAATAAAACGGGAAAGTGAAGAAAGTTTGTTGAACGATCGCGGTGCTACAATCCTCAAAATAAAAGGGAGCCAAGTATTTTGTCTTTCCAAGAATTAGAGGGCGGAAAGAATACTATTTCATCTTTAAGCTATGGTACCGAATGTTTATCTCAAAGTTTATTTAAATAAATAATAAATTTAAATAGTTTTATTTATATTCCACATGGTATTATAATCCATATTTGAAAAACATTTGAGAATTACGTTTGAAAGCAAGTTGAAAATAAAGGCATTTTTCAATTTGAAAATAATTTCCCCTTTTTGTTGAGAACGCTATGATTTTCAAATCATTATCCAACGTTTGTCGTTGCATTTAACAAAAACATGTCATGTGTGATAGTGTGAACATAAACTGTAATTTTGAATTAGATGTTTTGACAATCGCAACAAAACTCATTAGATTTCTATCTCACAAAGTAGTAGGGAATACGTAAGACTTGTGTGATAGTGTAAACTAGCCTTATGCCCGTAATTTCTACAAAAAGAAATCTAGCTGTGTTTAGAAATCTACGGTGTAAAAGCTGCCATATTTTAAAAGCAGGCTGAAGGCTAAAACACGTTGGCCAGACGTTGCTTGAAATAGGTAAATTTAACTGTTAGGTACGAACACGACAAGCTTTATTTATGTAGAAATTACGGACATTAATAGAAGAACAAGCCGCGGTGAAATGGATAGAAATTAACTTAAAGTCACAGTGGGTAAGATCTTATCGCAATGTAATGTTCTGTAATAAGAATTATTTTTGGTTTAAAGAACATATTTTATGATTTGAAAATTTGGTATGAAGAAAATCCATAAATGATCGTCTATCATTCCACTTTATCTCTGCATTGTGCGCTTGGTGGGCAGGTGAGCAATCAGATCAAAAATAGTAGAATATGTAATATTTATTTTTTGGGCCGGTGGAATCACCCTACTTTCAAATACCGTCTTTAAAGTTAAAACTTAAGCCCAAGTATACCTATGACAGTTAAGGTTAGGTTGAAAACCTGGTACAAAGTCGATTTCACAAGGGATGCTATAGATGAGCGAAATCAGTTCTAGGTTAATTCTGGTTATGGTTTTTGTATATTTTTTTGTGATTACACTTCTGGTCCTAGTTTTAGTTAAACTTTTTATTTAGTTTCTTGCATATTTAAGCTTAGTTTTAGGTAAGGTTCATGCTAAGCTCAAGTTTAGTTTTATTTTACTTTAGATGTTGATTATTACAATTTAAGGTTTAACTTTTAGTTCAAGTTCAGTCTTAATTTTAGTTTTTTTTTAGTTTTCGCCTAATTTCACCATAATAAGGTTGTCAGTAACAATAATAGGGTAAATTGAACATAATATGTTTAAAATTTCCTTTAAAAATAGTTTTGTTGGAGCTGACCATATTAAAACATGTTTTTTTCTTTGGGTGTATAGTTCAGGTTCTCTTTAAGATTGTACTTCGAGCTCTCGGTTCTAATTGGTTCTAGTTTAGTTTTTAGTTTTAATTCAAGTTTAAGTTAAGTTTTAGTTTAAGTTAAGTTCAAGTTCTAATACTGTTCCAGTTAACTTTTTTTCAGTTTGCGTTCGAACAATTAACTGTATCAACTAATTAAGGTATCCAAGTTTTATTTTATTCTATGCAACACATGATTGTGGAACCTCCACAGCCATCTTGTTATGTACCCTTGTATGAATCGTCTCCGTCGTCTTGCTCCTATTGCGTTAAGTTTATTATTAGGAAATTGTATGAATCGGTTGCTTCTGTTTTTGCTTCTTCTATTGCTTCGCTTAATACAAATGGACTTGTTGTAAAGTTAAATGGCTGGCATGGAATTGAAAATTTCTAAGCACTCCATAAATTAAGCTTCTAATGAAAGGGGTCCTTGTTTTGTATTCAGATAATTCATTTGTGCGAATAAGAGCAGCGCACATACCAGCAACACCGGCATATGTTGAAATGTGCGTGTATGAGTGTATTCATATCTATTTATGTACATGTATATAAACTTAAATGCAAGAATAATAACTTTTGCATTTGACTCATATACTTAACCCATTCCGGACCAGAGATTTTTTTCGAGTAACTTAATAAAACTTGGTGGTTGATGGATAATTTGGGACTAGAAAACACGAATCTGAAGTCCAAATTTTTTTGGATATTTTGTTTTTGTGAAAAATGGTGTTCGATTAATCGAACATTGGGTGCTATTTAGCATTTTTGATTTATTGCTCCTAAAGATTCTAAATATGGAAAACCAAAGCTGTTTATAAACTGAAACTAATTCATTTTATTTATTAAAGAAAAGTAGAACAAGACATGTATTTAAATTAAAAATATTTAGTTGAACCTCGATTATCCGGCTCGCACAGGACCGGGCAGAGCATGGCCAATTAAAAATAATAGACATATCAGGTGATTCATCGTGAGGTTTGAAAGGTAATCTAAAATACAACATATAAATTTTAAAGAGAACTTAAAATTTTTATTATTGGTTAAAACGACCATTTAAGGCAATAACTGTTTCAAAATGATATCATGGAAATATTGGCCATGACTTCGTCTGAGGTGGTCCCTTCGGAAGGTTCAATTTTAGGCGACTCATTCGAGCATAGCGACTGGTATCTCGCAAATAATACATGAAATGTAAGCTTCCTTAGCATCAATCGTAGTTGACTTATTCCTGAAGACCGCAGCCATTACATATCCCCAAAAAAATAATAGTCCAAATGTGTGATATAGCATTATCTAGGTGACTAATTTACCTTAGCAAAACACTAAAAAAGGTGCTCGCCAAAGGTTATTGTTTCACGCGGTGTACGTCTCGTTGAAAACAAATCTCACCGAGAGCATGCGCTTGATATCCAGGTTGCTCTACCTAGACCTAGTGGCCCAGTTCCATTTACCATTTTGGCGAAAGTAAAGTAATTTCTGAAGATATTTTCAAGCCGTTTGATAGAGTCTGGCATGGGGCACTTTTGTCAAAACTTGTAGCATTTTCTCTTGATTTATATCGAGTTTTCTCAGAGATCGCACTTTACGAGTTGTTCAAAATAAAACACATACTTTTCGTCAAACGAGCTCAAAATACATTTAGGGATGCCGCAAGGCTTCGTTTTTTCTCCTTCTATATTTCTTGTTTTACTAAATTTCCTCCTTTGTCAAACTTGCAACCCTATCTACTCTTTTGCAAATGATTGCAAGCTTTGCCATTCGAAATCATTTGATTATAGTCCAGTGAAGGGCATACACTATCACCTTTATGCTTGTGCGGGAAGCAGCAAAAAACGAATGACGCTCATCAACAAGAAATTACAACAAAGCAACAGCCGAACTTACATTGTCACAGACAAAATTTAGAAGTTTATAGTGTACATGTGTCGACGTCACAGAAGAAGAATTTTTATTCCTATGCACGCGTACGTATGATTTCGCAAAATTGCGCTTCACTGTTATACTCCATGCGTATTCGATGTTCCTGCTATGAGTCAGAACATAAATGATACGCTTGGCCGAGATCTTAAAAAAATCTGATTAAGCCTTTTTAATCATCCTTTTCGTTACTCTTCTGGCAATGCGATATTCTTCATAAAGTTGATCAGTTTTGAAACGTTTTCATCGTGAAAAAGACAGATCCCTATAATGTATAGCCCGTTTAATATCCGAAGAAAACCAAATGAATCTGAAACCTAATCTTTATGTAGAATTGTCCGCTGAATCCGAATGTGAAGTCAGAATGGTCAAAAGTAGAACAATTTTCGAGATATTTCAAAATAATCGTTATTGGCGGTTTTTTAAAAGATGATGTCACTTTAACAAAAGTATCTTAGGAAATATTCGACGGATATTGAATTCCTTTACTTATTTTAAAGCTAATTAAATACAACCAAAGGTCGTTCGTAATTGGACCAGAAATCACTAAGTTACATTGGACCAAAGTTCAAATTTCACAAAAACTTTAGTGATTTTTTGCAGTTTTGCTCTTTTCAACTTATTTTTTTTTAAACCAAACAATAAAATTTAAGCTTTGTCAGTTACGACGTTAGCTTTTTTCAAAACGCAAATTTTTACTCTAAATCGGTTAAAAAAATGATTATTGTTTCATTTTATTTCAAAAAATTCAATCAAAACAAAAAATTCAATGATAACAAAAACAAAAGGGAAGATTTTTTTGTATGAAATCCATTAAAAGTAAATTACGAAAAATTTAAATGGAAGTAAATAAGTCATGGAAGGACAAACTTACCATAATATTTGAATTGCACCCCAAAAGTACCAACTTTAACTAGAAATGTTATTGATTGTTTTAGTCAAACCCGAAATAATCAGAAATCAGATCAGGAGCACTCTCTGTTTTACGTTCTCTCCTGTCAATCTGCTTCTTGTATCCTGCACTGCTTCTTCTAAATGCCAAGCATTTTAGATCTTCAAAAAACTTACGATGCATGTAATGATGCCAATTCATTAAAACATATTATTTGAAAAACGGCTTAAATTTTGTGTTTTTAATAAAGACACACTTTAAAAATTATCGAATTTGATAGTCGTATTTCAATATCGATATATTGATAAATCGGTATTTTAAATAATATTTTTTTTAAATATCGATATTTTGATATATCGATATTTTTTGCCCATTCCTAGATTCTTACTTAGCTGTATCGACTTATAACGAAACAGTGCCTCCAGTGCAATATAGGGACATCGATGTCCTTAAAATAGATTAGACGACATATTTGACAACAATGCTCACAGAAAAAATTATTAGTAGTTTTTTTGTCAATTAAAACAATTGTTCAAAAAGTATTAAAATTTTATTAATGTGATAATTGAATCAATTATTTTTTTTTGTTGAATGAAAATTAAAAATATAATTTTGATTTAATTAACATTTTAGTTGTTTTGAAGTAAAATTTTAAATAAAATATTTATTAAATAACAAAAAAAAATTTCGCTTAAAATTAAATAATTTAAACTTGTGGAATTGTTGTTGGAAATTGTCAAAATCAATCAACACATTGTTTGAAATGGCAAAGTTTTTTGATAATTTTTTTAATTAAAATTAAAAATATCATTTATTGAAAATAAAATCTTCAAAATTTCAAATTTTTATTATTTTTAGTAATCAATATAATCATTTTGGTCAACAAATGTGTTGCTTGATTCTATGAATTTAGAATAAAATTGGTGATTAGAGACAATTTTTAATTTTTTTCTGTGCTATTGAAAATATGCCGTATAAGTAATGGATATTTAACCCTCGTTGCAGCCTCAAAACACTTGTGAAAAACTTTTCGGAATTGGTGATATATTTTGCAAGCATCTTGCCAGTCTTTTAACACATGATTTTATAGCAAAAAAAAACAATCGAAATCGAAAAAACGAAAATCGCAACAAAGCGTGTTTATTTAAAAATGTTTTTCTTATATATAACGCGATCTTTTTAATATTCGATATCCTTGTAACCATAAACAACAAAAAATCTGAAAATTTGCTGAAATGTGCTGTGGGGAAGGAACAAATGATATTTGACTATAGACTAGCAGGCTCTGCAGTGGTGCAAACAGTAGAACCTCAAAGAATTCTGATGATGAGAATTTGGTTGTTCTCGAAACTAATAAATTCGGCCCGAGTTCAATCCCGTGTTCAGTTAAAAATAAAATGATCAAAAATTTGCAATTCATTAAATGAAAATTAAATTTAATGAACTAAAGCCTGATTATAATATCAAAAACTTAATTTTAAAAACTTTAATAAATGTCTGGAAAATCTTTCCTTATTTTTTAAAAATATTCCCTCAATGTTCAGCATTGATACTTTGCAGGGAACTTAAATATAATGAATCATTTCCCAGAGGAAGCATTCAGTATCCGTCTTCTGTTTGATGAAGGATAAAGATGAAGAAAATAAATATATTTATATTTATTTAAATAATGCTATTTTTATATTTTGTGAATGAGAATCATGTTCTCAAAGCAAAGTAACAAAATATATTGGAATTGTATGAATTGTGGTGTGGCAAAGTTGGCGTGTTGACTAGCACCATTAGCATTTCCCCCTCTGGGAAATCAAAAACAAATTTGTAGTAGCAAAATTGTCGTCAATTCTAACTGTGTAAGATTTTTAAATAAATTCACCACCACACTGATTATGCACACTTTAAACGGATTAACTTAAACACCATCCAATACAACTACAATAACTGTCATTGTTCTCAAATATGGCACTGTTGGTTTTCACTTATTTCTTATCTACGTAACTAGTTATGGGTATATACATACATAGATACAGATAAATGTGTTCAATATTCTTATTGACAAATACAAATATTTATTAAACGATTGGTCAAAACCGTCACCAAGACAACAGACGTAAAACAAAAGTGGAAAGGACACAACTATAGAAATACTTGACAAGCTTCTAGTTTGCCAAAATCTCAATCAGAAATTATTTTAACAATGGATTTTATATATTGATTATAACTTTTTTATTCCTTTTATTGTTTCTTCTTCATTGACACAAGACTCAAGGTAATAAATCAAATTTTAATAGATTCGTATCCATTTATACGGGATTGAAGTGAATTGAATCATGTCAACAGTATCTTAAATAATGATTAATCGCTTTGTCAATCTGCACACAGTGGGCCATTAAGAAATTCCATCACGTAGTACGTCTCCAAACTTGACTCGACAAAAATGTGACAAGTACAAAGTAAAAATTTTATAAATGTGAGTGTGTGTGTTTGTTATGTAAATAAAATGTGCTTTTTCCTTTTTATTATTATACTCAAGGATAATTTTATGTGTACACGTTATAAGTGAAAAAAAATCATCTAACGATACCCAGTAAAAAATGGAGCTTACTGGTAAGCAATTTTGTAAGGGAGAGAAGCACAATACCCCCTTACAAACCTGCTTACAAGAGGCATGATTTTTATATGGTGAATTCCCACTTGGAAGCACTACTTTTTTTCCTCTCTGCTTAAAAACAATTTGATGACTGATTGCGTTATAAAGAAATGTAATTTCTATCTTCGGTAATATTTCGGGAATGATCGTAAACGCATTTTAAAATCATTGCAATACAACCTGCTTCCATGTAAGGGAATTACAGAAGCACTTAGAACATTGTTCGTGAATTTTTTTTTTAAATAATGATTTTAATTATTCACTTACCACCTGCTTACTTATAACGGATAAAGCAAAGCTATTCAATCATTTTTATTAACTTAAATGAAAAATTCACTTGAATGGTATTCGCTTCTCTGCTGCTGTTTTGTAGTGTGTATTAGCCAGCGCATATATCAGCGCTCATGTAGGTTTCGTGCTTCCAGAAACCTAAAATTTTTTTACTGGGTACCTATTTATTTAACATGTAAGTGAACATTTCTGGCGGATATTGACCACATTTAAGAACTTTATTGATTTCATTAGAGTTCTCAGAAGTTTTTCGTGTCGAAGCTTGAATTAGAAAGCTTCTATTTCCAAAATTACTAAAAAGCATTTAACATGTCTCTAAAAATCCAAAATTTTACTTTAAAAAATTTAGCTTATTTAATATGTAATTCATTTGAATCTTCTCTACCATATAACAGTTCTTGTTTACTAAAATAAATTTTAAGTAGATAAACAGAATCCGAATAATTTATAAGGAAAATTTCCCTATTCTTGCAAATAGATCAAATGTATCATAAATGTAATACGAAATAAATTTATCTACTTAACTGAATTTTTTTCTATTTTTGTTGGTTAAGGGGAAAGCAAATGTAAAAATGTAGTTTACAAATTTGCAAATTCCTAATCCCTTTATAGAATGTTTTCACTTACATGTTTTGGACCACAAAACTTGTTTTGCTACGGGTTTTCTCATACATTTTCCATGTTCGAAAAACTCAAAGAAATACTAGTTTTGCTCCAAAATATGCCGAAAATCATGAATACAACTCTGGGTTATCCATTATTGGTGATTGACAATTTCGAAAAAGTGACATATTTAGCAAAATATCAAGACTTATTAAATAGGTTTATGCAACTCTCCAGCTGATGTATTTGTTTGCAGCGTAAAAATAATAAAATAATATAATAAAAAGGTAGTAAATTACAGAATTCCACGGATAATTGCCTCGCCAAATATGCAAATATTTTTGGCTAGTTATGCGGGGTAGGCATAAACGAATACGCTTTACTAACTCGTTGAGTTTATTAAAAGAATACGTTTAACTACCTCATTGAGGTAATTATGCCAATGCGTTTAAATATCTCAGTAAGGTAATTAAACGTGTTTGTTTACAAGATACATTAACTTAAATGCATGAAAAAAAGTTTACAGGAATTTTTACATGTATCAGCTAAATCTAAAGAGATAGCAATAAAAAAACAATGGAATGTGCTGTCTTGAATTTTATCTGTAATGCTTTTTAAGATGTTCTATCATATCCAACTAATAAATGCGTACGCATACATATGTGCAAACTTATGATCACCCAACAAACATGAAGTCAAACCTTTGATATGAAATGACTTTATCATTTGACATCAAACGCAATTCTCAAACGTTTTTCAATTGTTTGATTTAACATTTAAATTCAAATTGATAATGATTTGAAAATAAACATTTGATATCAAATGTTTTTTCAATTTGATATCAAATGTTTGTCAAATGTTAAAATCAAATCAAAAATAAACTTGGCAATACTAAAGCGAAAAATATATGTAAGCATTAAAAATGGCGATTAAAGTTACATTTTTTTACTTTGTGGTTACATGTGTTTTACTATTAAAAATAAATTTTAATATAAAGTGAACAATTTATTTCTTGTGAAAAATAAAAATTATTTGTGAGAAATTACAATGATTCAAAATACGAAAAAAAAGAAAAATAATAAAACGGGAAAGTGAAGAAAGATTGCTGAACGATCGCGGTGCTACAATCCTCAAAATAAAAGGGAGCCAAGTATTTTGTCTTTCCAAGAATTAGAGGACGGAAAGAACACTATTTCATCTTTTAGCTATGGTACCGAATGTTTATTTAAATAAATAATAAATTTAAATTAAAAAAATTAAATAGTTTTATTTATATTCCACATTGTATTATAATCCACATTTGAAAAACATTTGAGAATTACGGTTGAAAGCAAGTTGAAAATAAAGGCATTTTTCAATTTGAAAATAATTTCCCCTTTTTGTTGAGAACGCTATGATTTTCAAATCATTTTCAAACGTTTGTCGTTTGAGAAAACGTTTGATTTCAAATCATTTTCAATTTGAAATCAAACCTCCGTGTTTGTTGGGCAGGGAAACCATGGTTTTTCTTGTGCGACCAATGAATGCGTTTTAAAACTGTTTTATAAAATTTGGTATCGATTTGTTTGTGAATTATTTGCTTACTTTAGCTAACTATTGCTACATTTTTTTGCACACATATTTCACATATTTTAAGCATATTTTCAAACATGTTCAGCAAATAAAAAATACTTTAAATAATTTGTATAACAGCCGAATTTTCTGTTGCTTTAATTTCACAATCTACATTTAATTTTCGCACTACAATTTAAGCCAAATCAAGATTTCGTTGAAGATAAATGTTATTCCAACCTGAAAAAATTAAAAAAACAACTAGGTAAATTGATAGGGGCTCTGAGGTCACTATATATGTGGACAGCCAGGCGGCTCTTATGGCCGTAAGGGGCTGTTATGTGAACTCAAAGCTAGTTGATGATTGCAGGAGGGCTTTGGAAGGCTAAGGTTGTGCTGGGTCACTGCGACATAGATGGCAATGAAGTTGCTGACGAGTTAGCAAGACAGGGCTCAGAGATGGAGGACCCTAACTGTATGGAGGCGGTTAGACCTCCAATAGGCTTCTATTTTGGAAGGATCAGGGAGTGGATTCTGGGCGCGCTCAATCGGGCCTGGGGGAACTGGACGGACTGCCGGGTATCACGGACGCTGTGGCCGGTGCTTAGCAAGTCCGATTCGGGGTTGCTGCTGGGCAGGAGTAGGGTCTGCGTGAGGACCATGATAAGAATGATGACGGGCCACTGTATGACAGGCAGGATGGCGGTGAGGATAGGATCCGAATTATCGGATATGTGCAGGTTGTGTGAGGACCCTGAGGAGTTAGAGACAGTTGAGCACTTTCTGTTCCACTGTCCCAGGTTGCAGGGCAGCAGGCTGAGGTGGCTGGGCAGTAGATTCCTGAACGAATTAGGGGATGTCTCGGGTTGTGGTCTTGAGAATCTGATAGGATTCGTAATGGGAATGGCCTGGCTGCGCGAGAGGAGGCTGGGTGCTGGCAACACGTAGGTCGAATTTGGTTGGTCAGGATTTCTTTCGGGGCTGGTCCGAAACCTTCTTTTCTATCCATCTTTCTTTTCTGACTTGTGCTTTCGCTGTTTATTTCACCTATTTTCCTTCTCTACATATCTTTCTCTAATTAAGGCGTCACGATGGACCATACTTGTCTCTGGGTGAGGGTGTGAGGGAGACTTCACACCAGCCTTTCAACCTACCTACCTAACTATGTAAATTTGTGTTCGTTTAGTAAACCGATCGAATCAGAAACACTTCTTAAAGTGATATTATCACGTCCGTCCGTCCATCTGGCTGGTTGTCTGTCCATTAGGGTGTTCATTCGGTTAACCGTCAACCAGTTAACCGATTAATTACCACCCGATTAACTGATTGGTTTTTTTCGATTAACGATTGAACCGGTTAATTTTAGGCGATTAACCGACGTAATAAAATTTTTAATTTTTTGTAGTATTATTACATATTTTTTGTGTTTTTAATTATTTGTTTCGTCTTATATACAAAAGGTGTTTGTTTAGAAATTTTTTTTCATACAAACAAAGAAGGTGTTCATTGATATTAATTTTAACTATTTTCCGCCGACCGGTGATTAAAATTACAAGCACTCTTACTTTTTTTTCGTTCTCTTCATTATCCATCAACAGGAATGTGGCGAAAATGGCTTAAATTTTGGATTGCTAACACCTTTTTATGTTTCACGTACTTTTTATATGCATGTGTTTAGTTTTTTGTTTTTTCTCATATCTTCTCATATCAGTCTTTTAACAGAATTAACCGAAATAATTAGAAGTGTTAAAAATTTAAAAAAAAGTACTCTAATGGCATAATAGAGTATTTTATATGTGTAGAGATAAGTGAAAGAATTTTTTCCATGTCAAGTTTTGTCAAATAATCGCTTTAATCCTAAACATATAAACCAAATTACTTTTCTAAAAGATTATTTTATAAGATCTCATTTAACTATTGAAATAACTAATAAAATTATTTTTAATAAATACATGTTTGGGGGATTCACAAGGTAGTCATTAAGGTGTAAAGGCTTATGTCTTAAAATAATTACAAGAAATATATATCGTCGGCTAAATATGTTACATATGCGTCCTAACCTTATAACGTAACTTTATTCTGCTGAGCACAGAATAAAGCTAATTTCAATGCAAATGTGAAACTGTGGAAAATTTTGTTTTTCAATAAGCCATATTTTTTTTGGGCATATTTTTTTTTTTAATTTTTAGTGTATATATTTAGATTATTAACATGTAAACTTGGATGCATTACTTGCTGTGTTGTTGTTCAAATAGTACTGAGGCAATTTAACGAATAAAATTTAGTTGTAATTTTGTTTTGGGATTTTAATTTTTAAGGCAATTTTCCCGTGCTGGGTAATTAAGCGTAAGGCAATTAAACGTGGATTTTTGATTAAAAAATGGAAGAAAAAAACGGCGATTTAAAACTCAAGGTAAATAAGCGTGAAAGGTATTTAAACGTGGGGTAATTTCCGGGTTATACTGTATGTGCATATCTGTGTAATAAAAAACAAACAAGGAAATTTCATGTTAAAGAAAAATATTTTTTTTTCAACATATATTTTTTTGGCTTTCATGTTTTTTTA
Source organism: Pollenia labialis (assembly GCA_949318255.1). NCBI lineage: Eukaryota > Metazoa > Arthropoda > Insecta > Diptera > Polleniidae > Pollenia > Pollenia labialis. The sequence goes on from OX439141.1 coordinate 151,636,070, forward strand.
CAACATAAATGTCAAATGTTTTTCGAAAATTCGAAAACCAAAACCAGGTTTACATAAGGGAATAACTTTGACACGTTTTGCTCATAGTGGAAACATAATGTATGCGGAAAAAATATGGACTGATACATTAGCAGTAATACAAATTTTATATCAGGTATTAAAAAATCAAAGATAATGTGCAATTGTAGATATATTTCAAATCATTTTCAATTTGAAATCAAACCTCCGTGTTTGTTGGGTAAATGCTGCTTGCTGCAATTGTAGTCGTGAAGTCAGCTACTGAGTTATTGACAGCTACAATTGAAAAAACAAAAACAGCTGTTTTTGTTTATTATGATTTTATATATTTCAGTAGAGCTGCTAAATTCGTTTAAGTTTTTACTTTTATAAAATGGAACAACTGATATATACACAGAAAAATTATCAGTGGATTTTATCGATTAAAAAAATTTTTTAAAGTTAATTAATGTGATAATTGAATCAATTATTTTTTTTAAAGAAAAAAATTAAAATTTTTTTTTATTTAATAAACATTTCAGTAGTTTTAAAATAAATTTTTAATTAAAATATTAATTAAATAACAAAAGTTAAAATAATTTAAACTTGTAGAATTGCTGTTGGGAATTGTCTAAACATGAGCTATATTTAATTAAATCAATAAACACATTGCTTGAAACGGCAAAGTTTTTTGATGATTTTTTTAATTATAATTAAAAATTATCAAAGTAATTATTGGGAATACAAAATTAATTTGAAATGATTTTGTTATTCGTGCTTAATTCCAAATTTTTATTCTTGATAAAAACACCGAATTTCACTGGTTGCTAAGGCCAGATCATTTTGTTTTTTCTTAACCTACTTACAACTACAATTAATGTTGAAATAATTCCAAAAAATTGTAGTGGGGAATGTAAAAAGAAACTCACTGTTTATTGTTGATGTTTTTGTTTAAACTTTGATATTGTAGAACTGTAGAACTGTAGTAGAACTGTTGCTTATAATTCTTATACGCTTAACAGTTTTATTTGGTTTTTTTTTCTTGTTGAGCAGGATTTCAATTAATAAATAAATAAATATCTTTAGATTTTCTAAAATCTTTTTGGATGAAGTTTCCTGACGATCTGGCCTTAGCAACCAGTGAACTGCGAATAGGAATAGGAATAGCACAAGTAAGCAAAATGTAAACAACTTTTGACAGCTCAAAAGAATAAAAAAATTGATCATCAGGCTTCTTGCGCAGACCTGTTCAATGGGGTTTGGCTTATCCCATCAACAATATATTTCGGTGTTTTTATAAAGAATAAAAATTGGGAATTAGGCACGAATAACAAAATCATTTAAAATAATTAAAAATATTATTTATTGAAAACAAAAATTCATTATTTTAAATTTTTAAAATTTTTGGTAATCTCTATATAATTATTTTGGTAATACGTGCAAAATCAACGAATTGTTTGCTGGGTTCTATGAATTTGGTTTGAATTTGTTGATAAGAGACAGTCCTTAATTTTTCTGTGTAAACAGATTTGAAGCCTGTTAAACAAAATACTTATTTATAAAACATTTTATAATATAAAAGCAAATAAATTTATTTAAAAACATTTAAAATACATATTATAATTTTTTTGTTTTGTATAATAAAAGACTGAATATAAGCTGCTTTAAAATAAAAAATGCTAATATACACAAAATTTTTTGCGCCAACGTAAGTGGTTTAAGATTTGTAGGTCGTAAAAGTTTTACTTTTTTAATATCTCTTTAGATGAAAATTAGATCTTAACAGTATTACTGGAAAGTATCTTGCACATGATTAATTAAAAAACTGATTTTTAAGCCAGCCCATTTTAAAATTTTATATTTCTTGAAAGATTCTTTTACAGAATGGCATTTATTTTAAGAATTTGTCGATATAAGCTTTTATATGCTAAATATTTTTGGTAATTACTAGGGCAACAACAAAAATAAAAAACACTAAAAAACGGTTATAAGCTCTTAAAAAAATGTTTAAAAACATGAAAATAAGCTGTTAAAATAAAAACGCAATTTAAATTTATTGTTTATCTTCCACTTTATTCGTTGATTGCGTTGTTACCGTAAATTATAAATTTATGCGATACATTTTCGAAATAAAACCCTGTCTATTTGGAGTTAACATGCTTTTGTATATAGAAAAAGGTGCTCCTACGTCTCCAGATGCAAAGGGAGCATTTTTAAAATTGAGTATTTTCTCATATTTTATAAAAAATTCGGAGAAATGGGTACTGCAATAAAATTTAGGTTTCTATAAAAATTTTGATGTTTTTTTATCCCATTTTTCAAAGCGATATATTTCGATTCCTAGACGTGACCCAGCGAAACGCTGGGACAAATATAAACTTAAGCAAATGTGTAAAAAGACCTTTGGTAGAATCTCCTAAAGTTTTTAAAACCTTTTTGCACAACTTGCATTGTGTGTACGCAGTTCTAATATCATTCACGTAGAAAAAGACCACATCGAACTTTATCTTATGGTTTTATTTTCTGGTGTACAAAATGCATTGCATGTAACATTTATTCACTTGTGACTTCTTTTTATAACCAGTTAAAAATAAGAATCATTGCCAGTATGAATTCATATTAAATTTTTAAAGTAATTTTTAAACCGATTTTCTTTCCTTGACTTTAGGCATTTTCTAAATAATAAAACAATAAATAACATTTAAACAAATGTTTTAATAAATTAAAAAATGGTTTATACTTACAATGTACATAAGTCTTCATCCAAAACGCATAGGTTATGTAGGTTATTTTTTCTGTTTTTAAACTAAGTCAACTTTAAAAGTTTTAAAAATGTTATGCATTTAACAATTCAATGAAAATTTTAAAATCTATATTTGTTGACAATAAAAACTTGGCTAATTTGATTTAAACTTTTTGTTTTAACCAGAGTTGTTACAGCAAAAAAAGCAAGGCGAATTCATGAATTAGTACTTATGTGTTTATATAAAAAAGTTGCTACTTAAAAAAAAAAAAAAAATTATAACGATTTTTGCAAAAATTTATTAAATAAATTTTCATATTATTCGAATGTGTATTCCAAGGCAAATTATAAAATATTCCTGGAAAATATTGAAGGAATAAGACTACTAAAGTAATTGTAATTTGACTAACAATACACATTCGAATAATATGAAAATTTGTATAATAAATGTTACTCAACATGAGAAATAAATTCCCAGATTCTATTTGTTAAATAAGTTTCTTTTCGTATGAAAAAATGAAAAATAAGCATTTCCTTTTTTGGTTGGCCCAGTAATACACTAAGAGAAAAATCGTTCGTTTAAACAATGAAACACCTTCATTATGAATTCTTCATTGGCTAAATGAAATTTTTCATTAATATAAAGAAAAGTTTCATTGATTGAATGAAATATCAAAATCGCCATTTTTTGATGTTTCATTATATCATTGCTTTACATTGTTTTAATGAAATTTCATTTATTGCAAATATTGAATAAATAAAGATACAAGTTGACATTCTTTTGTACAATGCAACATATACAATTAGTTTTGTATTTAGTTAAATAAATGTTGATTTATAAACTGATTTATTCATCAATTTTCTAATACTTCAAAAAAATTAATGAAACCAAGTCATTTATACAATGAAACTACATCATAAATGTAATGAAACATTTTTTGCAATATTTACATATGTGTGTGTGTAATTGGTTTACACCTTCACCCCACTTTTGTGTAGCATCTCCTGTGTTCACCGTTTACGTATGCAATTCTTCATTAACAAAATGTGTATTTTGTTGTTATAAATAAAAATACTCTCGCATATATCTATATTCGTTAATATAATGAAGATGTGTCATAAATACAACGAATATTCTTTATAGGTGCTACATAAAAAGTTATATGTATTCGAGCTCTTCATCCTCTCTCCAATAATTGTGTTTCTCTACACTCAAAAGAAAAATCAATCCATCCGTACTCAAATCAATCCGAAGCGGTATTAATAGTACGGTGAGTACGGATTTTCTTGAATCAAGTACAGAAAGATTGATTGAAGTATGGATTTTTAATCCCAATATACTTAAATTATCCATATTCAATCCCGTTTTCGTACTTGAAATAATCCGAAAATGAGATTGATTTAAGTGAAACTAAGATTGAATCAATCTCAAAATGCGCTTCATTCAAAAATTATAAAACAGTTTTAATCCGAATTCATACCTAAAAAAACCTGAAAATGAGATTGCTTTAAGTAAAACTAAAGCTGAAGGTCCACACCATGCGTTTATGCGTCTGTCCTTTTTATGCATTTGACAAAAAAGTTGAATCAGTGTAATTGCATATGACAAGTTACACACCAAAATGCATAGAATGCATAGACGTATGAACGCATCAAAGTAGGTTTACTTTCTACTTTTGTATCCGTCGCATGTGTGGTGAATAAAAGTCAGCTGTTATTGATGGCCATGGATGACAAATCATATATTATTTTCAATGTTATCGATAAATATGTTTGTGTGGTGGATTACTTTTTACTATTTTTTTGCATTAAAAAAGGTTTTTAATAAGAGAAAAAGCTTGCGTTATTAAGATTGTATAAACTTCAAATAATAAAATACATTAAAATTAACTTTAAGCACAATTTTATCACGAACAAATTTTGCCATTCTAGTTATCGATTACTTTTATGTTCTGAGTGTCATCTTTGTTGTGTTTATTATATTTTTTTTTTTTTTTAACAAATGCCATGAACTGGAAACTTATTAATACTGTGAAAAATCTTGAATATTTTTATAATAAAAGCTTACTTTTCTATGAATTCTTTTAAATAAATTCTATTAAAATATCAATTACACTTTCCATTTTTGGCAAAATTGCTTTTAATTGATAAACATATTAGCACAACAGCTGATAAAAAAAAAAAAAATTGGCGCATAAAACGCATGGCATGTAACTTGAATTTAGAAACGCATAAAATGCATAGAAAGTATCATACGCATCTACGCATGAACGCATGGTGTGGACCTTCAGCTTAAGATTGAATCAATTCCAAAATGCGCTTGATTCAAGTAATATCAAGTTGATTTTATCCCGAATTCATGATTGAAAAACAAAATGAAATAGAAAGAAAAAGTTATTATGATTGATTTACCCGTATTACACATAACAGAATGACAAAACACCAACATAATGCCCGATATGGTTTTTATTTTAGAAATCTTATGTACATACATACATATTTAACCAAAAATATAAACTAAATGAGCAGCATGAGTTCAAATTTACTTTTGAACCCTTCGTTGTACACATGAGTCTGGCCAGACCTTTTTCCATGTGTAAAGAAAATCAAAACATGCTCAAGCCGGATGGATAAACATGAAAATAATATGTTTATGTATGTGTTTTTTCTTGTTTCTACACACAATTAGCAAACCGGTTTTTCCAAACTTGTGTTTTGTTGTTGTAAATATAATAGAACGCATTGCTGAGAGGTGAGACTAATAAGTTTTATGAGATTAAAACCCTCATTTTGTAATTTTACTCTCAGAGTGGCACTATCATCGAAAAGTTTAATCTTTTTTGTACTTGATTTAAGAATTTTATACTTATTTCAAGAAATTCCGGCATTGATTTTTGAAAGTAATCCCATTTAGGATTGTTTTGAATACGTTTAAGTGTTATTCGTACTTGAATTTTTGAGTACGACTCGTACTTAAAGTTATCCCAAAAAACTTAATTTATCCCGAGTGTTTTTCTTTCTGTGTAATAATTTAAATGAAAAAGTTTATTGTATTCAATGAACATTCTTCATTAATAAAACATGAATTTTGTTGTTTTAAACAAGAATGCTTAGTTGAGCATCTTGAAACTAACTGTAAACTTTTAAGAAAAAAATGAGAAGATCAACATAAGGTTACCATTAGTTGTATACCTATGTGGCTTTGTTTTCTATACATCTTTATTTCTATGTTAAACGCATAAGGTCACCTTATGTAGAAAATTGAGAGTAAGGTAAAATCAACCACCTTTTTATATGCGTTTCTAAATTTGAAATTTGAAAAGACGTGCGTGTGCTATTTCACAAAAGGAATTTAAACAAAAAGTAAAAGAAATAATATACATATTTAAAATATATTAAAAAAAAGTTAAGTAAAACTGCTGATAAAATAAGAGTTTAATAAAAAATTAAAAAATACAGATTTCAAGTTAACAAAAAGGTATGAAGTGTTTTTTATGTAACAAAAGTTTTGAAGAAAATAATAATTATTTTAAACATTTAAAAAGTTATCATTTTCTAAAACATAATGACAACTATAGATGTTGTGGAACCATATATATAAATGGCTCAAGCTTTTAAAGACATGTCCGGGCAAAAAATGCAACTCAATCTACAACTTATGTTGTGGGGAATCATGATAATGTTGATTCAAGGTTAAACGCAACAAAATATAAAAATCCGATTATTTTAAGGGCCATTATTAAAACTTGCCAATAGTTAAAAGTCGGATTTTGTTGGACCGATAAATAGCTTTGCATTATTACAACTTCCATTTTTTATTGCTGTTATTTTCAATAATAAAAATATTTAATAGATGAAAACATAATAAATGAAGGTTTTATGTGTAATTGGAAAATATTCTGCGAGGTCGCAAACCAGCAATTAACTGCCTGTTCATCAATTTCGAACATTAACGTTCGCATGGTAAATTTGTATGAAAAACACTCTATGCGAACGTTTTCGTTCGAAATTGTTGAACAGGCAGTTAGCAAACTAAACTAAGCAAAGCCATTTTTTATACTCAGGAGTGAAAATTATAGACATAAAACGAAGTTACTGATTACTAGTAAGTACTTATTGAGGTTGAGGTGCTTTATTTCTTAAAAAAAAATTAAAATCAATCAGTTCAGTTTTATACAATTACAATTAGTTTTTTCACCGCTCTCTTGAGGAAACCCCTTTTACTATTTTATTTTCCTTTCACAATTTTGTTACGGTTTTCGTACAATATAAAAGAATTTATTTTATGTGCCACGATTAACTCGTATTTACTTTAAATTTTTCCTTTTCACAACTAAAGAAAAAATTTTTTAAGCATTCCTTGTACTTGTTATCAGAAGCTTTACAATTGTTGGTGTCCTGCCGCGTGAACTACAAACCGGCTACAACACGGACACATTTGCTTTATTTTTTTTTAACTTCATCTTAAAATTGAAGGAAAAAAACTGGTTGTAAAATATAATACAGCCATACATACACACGTATACTTGCACAAATGCTTACATAAACCTTAATTCAAACATTTATATATTGTTCGCTTTTATTTTGTTGTAAATAAATGCTATAAACATTTTATTATAAAAAAATATATACATAAAAAAAAAAAAAATACAAGAGATCAACAACATCAACAACAAAAATGAAAAAATATAACAACAAATAATATTATAAAAACTAAAAAATAAGAATGAAAAGTCGTTGCTACAAAATCAGAAGAAGACCTTTTTACTTCAGGCCTTTTTACAGGCCTGCTTTATAATTTTTTTGATTCAATTCCTATTCTTATCTAACTGCTAAAGAATGCCTTATAAGGCTTCAGCTCTTTGGTATAAAAGATAAGAAACACCTTCCACACTCGCTTCTGTTAGAAGGGAGTAGAGAAGAAGTAGCATTTTTTGTATGTTTTTTTTGTACAAGCAAAAGAAAAATAATTATTCTTTTGAACCCGTTACCATTATTATGTACCTGCTAAAGAAGCGAGAGCGTAAGGCCTTCTCCGCAACATTGTTGCCAAAACTTGGAGACCAAAAATGGCTAAATTTACGGGGGAAAATGGCTAAAAATGGGCTAAAAAATGGCTTAAAGCTTTTTTTAAATAAAAACACATTAAAATTCAATAACACAACAGAAATAATTCATTTAAAGTTGTTTACGATGAAATTGTTAGTTAAGATCAATTTCTTAAATAAGAATAAACGTTATTTAATATTCTGAAAGATATTTAAAAAATAAAATCATTGATAAATGTTATGTCGTTATTGTTCATCTCATAGGAATCACTCGTGCCTATTAGTTTTAAAAAATTTTAAGGTAAATAGTAATCACGACAACATTTACCCAACCTTTTGATTCCAGATCTACAATAGAAAACAAGTAAGAAAATATAGTCGGTCAACCCAGACGATATGATACCCTACACCTCATTAGAAGCTGTGTACCAAATTTTATTAAATGATCTGCAAATTTGCGATATGTACGTTACGCACAAGGTTTACATGGACGGCCAGCCAGCCGGACAAACATCGTTAATTCGACTCAGAAAGTGGTTCTGAGTCAATCGGTTTACGAAAAGGTGGGCTTAGGACCAATATTTTAAGGTGTTACAAACATCAGCACAAACGCATAGTACCCTCTCCACTATTGTGGTGTTGGTATAAATATTTCATTGATAAAATCGAATTAACGGTTGCTAAATGTAACTTATTTCTGAAATTACTTTTAACGAAAAATTTGTTGCCGCCAGTATCTCTTTATTGAAATACTTGCAACCAGAAAGAAACACCTATGTTTGTGTTGATCCGTTTTTTAAATTTAATATTGGAATACTGTTCCTTTATTTTGAAAGATGTTTCATCATCATCGTTTGTAGCGATTTTCAACATTTGTAAAAGTTGTGATTTAAATTGAAGCCGTTTTAATTATTTAAAATTTTTATTTTGGTCATTTATATATTTTTACTAGCTTAACCCGGTGCGCTTCGCTACACTGCTTTAACCACTTTATCGGTTGAGAGATATTTAATATATGCATCCTATGGAAGGTAGTTCCCCCTGCGCCTACCCGCTTTATTTTTATTTTCAAAGTGAAGTATACCATAAGAGTGACTTCTACAAAGTTTGAACTTTCTCACTATAACAGTTTTTAAGACATCCGATATTAAACATTGGCGTCCTATGGTGGGTAACACTTCCCCCGCTGCTATTTTATTTCAATTTTGGGGCTCAGAAGATCCTACTACCAAAAGTTCAACAAATTGCTTGCAGCGGCTCTTATTAATATTTCTATCTATGAGGGGTACTGCTCATCCTCTGGCTACCCCGCCCATTTCTATATTGAAATTTATAGTTTACCATAATAGTAGCTTTAACTACGTTTGAAGACTCTCCCTTTAATAGTTCTTCAGTTGAGCGATATTTAATGTATGCATCCTATGGGAGGTATTTCCCCCCTGCGCCTATCCGCTTTATTTTTATTTTCAAAAGTGTAGTATACCATAAGAGTGACTTCTAGAAAGTTTGAACATTCCCACTATAACAGTTTTTAAGATATCCAATATTAAACATTGGCGTCCTACGGTGGGTAACACTTCCCCTGCTGCTATTTTATTTCAATTTTGGGGCTCAGAAGATCCTACTACCAAAAGTTCAACAAATTGCTTGCAGCGGCTCTTATTAATATTTCTATCTATGAGGGGTACTGCTCATCCTCTGGCTACCCCGCCCATTTCTATGTATATTGAAATTTATAGTTTACCATAATAGTAGCTTTAACTACGTTTGAAGACTCTCCCTTTAATAGTTCTTCAGTTGAGCGATATTTAATGTATGCATCCTATGGGAGGTATTTCCCCCCTTCGCCTATCCGCTTTATTTTTATTTTCAAAAGTGTAGTATACCATAAGAGTGACTTCTAGAAAGTTTGAACATTCCCACTATAACAGTTCTTAAGATATGCGATATTAAGCATTGGCGTCCTATGGGGGGAACCACTTCCCCCGCTGCTATTTTATTTCAATTTTGGGGCTCAGAAGATCCTACTACCAAAAGTTCAACAAAATGCGTGCAGTGGCTCTTATTTATATTTCTATCTATGAGGGGTACTGCTCCTCCCCTGTTTACCCCGCCCATTTTTATACTGAAATTTATAGTTTGCCATAGTAGTAGCTTTAACCACGTTTGAAGACTCCCCCTTTAATAGTTCTTCAGTTAAGCGATATTTAATATATGCATCCTATGGGAGGTTTTCCCCCCTGCGCCTACCCGCTTTATTTTTATTTTCAAAAGTGTACTATACCATAAGAGTGACTTCCACAAAGTTTGAACATTCTCACTATAACAGTTCATTAGATATGCGATATTAAGCATTGGCGTCCTATGGGGGGGACCACTTCCCCCGCTGCTATTTTATTTCAATTTGGGGGCTCAAAAGATCATACTACCAAAAGTTCAACAAAATGCGTGCAGCGGCTCTTAAGATATGCGATAATTAATATTGGCATCCTATGGGGGGTACCAATTCCCCTGCCCCTATCGAAAAAATAAGTAGCCTATTTTATTTTTAGGGCTCACGTGATGTTACTGTAAAAATTTCAGGAAAATCGGTTCAGTAGTTTCGGAGTCTATAAGCCAACAAACAAACACACAAACACACAAACACACAAACATACAAACATTTTTCATTTTTATATATATAGATAATAAAATAAAAATTATTCGTTTAAAAGAAACACGGCAAGAAAATTTTTATGGCTAAACTAGTTGCAAAATTTTTTTTTTTTTTTTTTTTCAATATTATTTATTGAATCTTCATACATTTAATATGAACTAACAATAATTAATCAAATCTTAACCTAATACTTTATTTTATGTCCTGCCAGGGCCAGACAAAAATTTTCTTTATCACGGGTTCTGTTCACTTATATATGTAGGTGTTTATCGCTCATCTAATTGGACAAGTGCTGCAGTGTCTCTTCTTCTTAAGCGAGTGTGGCCGCTATCATTTAAAATATTTCGAGCTAGTGGATTCGGATGCAATTCGAGCCTTTTTAAGTATTTTACTGCATATTTCGTAATCACAGTTTTAACTAATGGAACATTGAGATCCTTGTGAATATTTGAATTTTTAACATACCAAGGGGCAGCTGTGATTATTCGAAGAAGTTTATTTTGGCGCCTTTGAATTTTTTCGATATTAGAAGCCGAGGCAGTGCCCCATAACTGAATACCGTAGCACCAGATAGGCTTTAAGATAGAGTTGTAAAGTAGGAGTTTACAGTCGAGACTAAGGACAGAGTTTCTTCCAATAAGCCAATGAATTTGTATGGCTTTTAGTTTCATTTGAGTTAATTTTGCCTCTATATGGCTTTTCCACGTCAAACGGCGATCTAAATGTATACCGAGATATTTTACATGCGAATTTTGAGGTATTATTTGATTATTGATTTTAATAGGGGTACATGATTCCCGACGCAAGGTGAATGTTATATGTACGCATTTTTGCTCATTGACTTTTATCCTCCATTGTTTTAACCATATTTCTAGTTGAAATATATGATCCTGTAAGTAACGAGATGCTTCATAACTGTTTTCGTGGACGCTTAGAAAAGCTTTATCGTCTGCAAATGTTGAAATTTGTGTGTAGTTGCTCGTTGGCATGTCCGAAGTATAAATTAAGTATAATAGAGGCCAAAGAATGCTTCCCTGTGGGACTCCAGCGCCAATTGGCTGAGGTGAACTAAGAAAATTTCCTTCTTTTATAATAAATTGACGACCGACTAAGTAGCTTTCTAGCAGCTTGTGTATGTTTGCTGGAAAATTTTGCTTCAATTTATGTAATAAGCCTTCATGCCAGACTTTATCAAAAGCTTGAGAAACATCGATGAAGAGAGCGGAACAATATTTTCTTTCTTCAAAGGCTTTTCTTATGGCGTTTACTATACGATGGGTTTGTTCAATTGTTCTGTGTTCTCTTCTAAAGCCGAATTGGTGATTAGGTATACATCTATTTTCACTTAAAATTGGAGTTAATTTTGACACTAACAGCCTCTCAAACAGCTTTGATATATTAGAAAGTAAGCTTATAGGCCTATATGACTCAACTTTTGTGTGATCCTTTCCTGGTTTAGGTATCATGGTGACTAAGGAAACCTTCCATTTTTGAGGATAGTATTGAAGACGTAAGATAGCATTGAAAATTAAAAGAATAATTTTCTTTGCTGTGCTGGGTAGCTCCAAAAGCATTTTGTTGCTGATCTTATCAAAACCAGGGGCTTTTTTGGGGTTTAATTCACAAACAGCCTTTTCGATTTCTCTTATCTCAAATCTTAGAGGAACAGCTGCTCTAGCAGGAACAGGTGGTAACTCGGCCACAGTATCGTGAGATATATTTGGGGTAAATACGTTTTTTAAGTGATTAACAAACAGATTTCCCTTTTCGTTATTATTTCTTGCCCAACTTCCGTTCAAGTTTCTTAATGGTGGCTTAGAGGCGACTGGCCTTTTTAGATTTTTAGCTGCACGCCATAATGAGTAGTCTGATTGCGGAGTTGCATCAAGTTCCTTAAGATATTTTTGCAGAGAAGCCGTTTTTTGAGTCTGTAGTAACTTTCTTAGCCTTTTTGTACAATCTTTTAATAAACTCTTTAGTTGAGGGGATCTGTGCAATTGCCACTCTCTTCGAGCTCTTCTTTTTTCAGTCAGGAGTTGCAAAATGGCTAAAAAAAAATGACTAATGGCTTAATGCATTTTTTAATGGCTAAACAGGGTGAAAAATGGCTAAATCTAGCCACTAAATGGCTAAATTGGCAACACTGCTCCGCAATGACAACATGTGTTAAAAAGAGATGAGTATGGAATGGATCGAGAAGACTTTGTATATCCAAAAGTAGGAGTACAGAGGCCTTCTAGAAGGCATGCGTACCCCTTCTTTTTCCCGCCGAAATGTTACGACTTTTTTTGCTATCCCCAGCAAATATAATTGGACCACCTGACCCATTTTGATAAAATGGACTACTCCATGGACTGGTCCGATGTAATGCAAGCATGGACCATGTCATTGTTAAAAAGTGTTTGTGGTGAGACGACATGTCTTCGTTTTTTAACGACGTGCTTTCGTTTTTAAACGACTTCAAAACTAATCCTCTTGAGTATACCATGGAGTAGTTTCAAAACTACTCCTTAGTGGTCCAAAGGTGGGTTATATACCATGGAGTAGTTTTAAAACTACTCCTTAGTGGTCCAAAGGTGGGTTATATGATCCTCTCCTAGGACATCGTAATGTTAAATAGACCAGGTTTTTTCCATACGTTTGGGTTACTTTTGGACTAGTCCTGGTCCTTTGTTGACTACTCTTTACACGCGTGTTTGGACTGGTCCTATTATTTGCAGGGTCTACACGCCACTTATTCGCAGATTCAAACATAAACACACATTCAGACTATAAAACACACACACACTCTTCGAAACTCTTAAACTTATATGCACATTTATACTACACATGTGAAATATCACAAAATGTAGAAAAACCAAACATATTTATTTCAAAAACCATTTTCATTTAAAATCATTTCTTACATTAAAAAAAAGTTGCAGCTGTTGGTATTGCAGTAAGTAAGAGCCAAGCACATTTAAATGCACTTTATGAAAAAAAAGAGTTCAACATTTTCTTTTAAGTTGTAATAGTGCCATAGTAAGAAGCTTTTTTATATTGAGAAAACCAACTTGGCCAAAAGAATATACATATGTTTATACCCAGTAAAAAATAGTTGGGTTTTTGAAGCACTTAAGAGAAAAAGCGCATAATCAAGCGCTTCAATAAGAGAGCTCTTATACAGCAGTAAATGATAAAGAATAAAATATAGAAAAAAGCTGCTATTTTAGTGCTGATCGTTTTTTTAAAGCGAACAAAATATATAATGGTTTATGAACATTTTTGAAACAATGCATTTAAGCAATTAAAAGCTAAACATCAATGAATATGTTAATATGGTTAGCCCTTAAAAAAGCGCTTTAGGAGTGCTTTGTTTGTATGTAAAAAAAGCGATTATTGTCAGCAGAAAATAGTCCTCCAAACCGGGAACACTCCATACAAAAATCAGGCATCCCATCAGCAGGTTTGAAGCAATTTGAGGTATGCATTCATACACGCAAAGAAAAAACATGGTTGATACAATCACAAACGCAAACTATCATTAATGTTTGTGGTTATGATTGTGTCAAACACGTCTTAAGTAACAATATATGTTCAGACATAATGTTTTTGACTTATTATTGTCTCAAACATATATAATTATGTTCAGATGAATAACGCAAACGACCTTTCCAACCATGTTTCTATATTTCCCTACACCATACAAAATGTCTATTGCAACACGTTACATGGTTCTCACAATAAAAACAATAACAAATTTAGTCTCTAAAATTTATTGTTTATTAAAAATACATATGGGCTACTTCAAATTTTTTGAGCATCTGCTGAAACCGACATACTATGGCTCTTATTTCGTTAAGTTTTATGAATTGAAAAAAACGTTGTATTGGGTTTGGATGACTATACTTGAAGGATATGACGTGCAAAGTTTTACGTTGAAAAGTCCTCACCTTAAGAATTGGTGGTCATCTAAAATTCGAAAAATTAAAAAAACGACTTGAAACTTGCAAGAGTTTTTTCATTCATTCCGTTTTCTTTGTAATAGTTTTAAGCTTTCAGATCCTAACCCATACAATATATAGTCACTAGACTTGGAGGATATATCCACTAAAAAAATTTTTGATATCGCCGCTGGGTGAAAAGTTGCATGGTGTTTTAAAGTGAAACCAAAATTTTCCGAATTTTGAAATTTTTGAAGATTTTACATAGAGTTTTTGCGCCGTTTAATATAAATGAGTTTTAAGCGCAGAATTAAAAAAATTGAGTAATTTTATAAAGTTTGAGGTGTATCAAGTTGGTGTCAGCGCACCAATAACGTATCACGGACATCACAAACATAAAAGAAATTAGCGTACATTTTTTAAAAATGTATCTTTTTTGCGTCTGACAATCTGAATTGCCTTTTAAGTTGGCTAGTGCATTGCGTGATGTGAGTAACTTCGTAAAGGGCACCTCCGAGGCGAAAACGCACTTTTGAAAATTTTTGCAAAAAAACCATTTATTTTTAAGCTTTTTTTTATATCAAAACATGTCATGGGAACATGTTTAGGTATCTAAATAGATTCTTCGCGACGGACTTAACTGATAAAGTGCAAAAAAAAATAATTTTTTTCAACCCTGGCGCGTGCAGCGGCAGTTTTTTCCAAACACATTTCGCTTTCTGACAACTGAAGCGCTGTATCAATTCCGCTCAAACGTACATCGAATAGAAGACTTTACTGAGCTTGATACTAAAATTGAAAACGCACCAAAAAATTTTAAGAATTTAAAATTTTATGGAGGAAACAAAATGTTTCTAACCTCAAAAAGCATCCTTGTATGAAATATTTGATTTGGTTTCAGATTATACATTTTTAATCCATTAGCGATAGCCAAATAGTTTTTTTTCCAAAATATTGCAAATTATTTCTTATACTAGCCGTAATTTTGTAAAATGTTTAACAATTTTAAATAGTGTATTTTAAAAAGTATTCAAGCTTTTACAAATATTTTAGCGTGCTAAGAAATCCCTTAAGGGGTATTATCCACACGCGTT
Source organism: Pollenia labialis (assembly GCA_949318255.1). Taxonomy (NCBI): domain Eukaryota; kingdom Metazoa; phylum Arthropoda; class Insecta; order Diptera; family Polleniidae; genus Pollenia; species Pollenia labialis. The sequence continues at coordinate 151,651,531 of OX439141.1, forward strand.
ATCCTTTTTCAATTTTAACAAAAACTGTAATTTTTATATTTTTTTTTAATTTTTAACTTTAAACCGCAGTAAAATTTGCGCCGTGTAATAAAAATGATTAACGGATTTCACATGCTCAAATATCGGTTTATACACACGCAAATCAACATTGATGTCAGACAAAAAAAAAAAAATTAAAAAAAAAATGTCTAGGTGTTGTAAATTTTTTAAGTTGCTCATATGTATGTATGTACATTGTTTTATATAAACACTAAAGCATATGTTAAAAATTAAATTAAATACATACATTTAAGACTTGTAAAAACAAAGTCAAACACAAACTATTCATTTTAATATCCACCGTATCGAATAATGTTGAACGGCAATTGAAAAATTCGGGGCTTCTAATAAAATTTTGTGTCAAAATTTCTATCCCGCCTCCAACGTTGTAGGTGTTTTTGGCTGCAAGAAAGACAACGTTTATACATGTATGTATGTATTTTTATAATTATATTTAAGTTACTTACCTGTTTTAATAATCGTATAAGTTTTGCAGTTTTTCTCCCAGAAAAAAGTTTTAATTATTGTGTAATAATTAGAGTTTTCCGATTAACTGATGCTCGCAGACGTAAATGACGTGAGAACAATTTTTTTCTTTATAAATACACATCGTTTGCTTTGACAATAAATGTTTGCTCAATTAGAGAATGTGTTTAAAGCAATCAAAAATTATGGTACTAAACATATTATTGTGGCAAGCATTGCACAAACTTTAATATGTTTAGCTAGATCAGAGTAACTTTTAAGGTGTAAAACACCATATAATATTATTATAGTGATTTTAAAAATGTAGTTTTAAAACTACTCCTTTGTAGTCCAAAGCTGGGTTATATGGTCCTGCCCTAGCACATCGTAATGTTAAATATACCATGTTTTTCCCATACTTTTGGGTTACTTTTGAACTAGTCTTAGTCCCTTGTGGGCTACTCTTTATACGCGTGTTTGGACTGGTCCTATTATTTGCAGGGATTGTATGTGCGTTAAACTACTATAATAACACTAACAATTGCAAGTACATACAAGAAAAATCAATTCCAATTGTAAAATCAGAAATGTTCGTGGTACTAAGTTAAGAAAAGTTCAAAGATGTGATAGAAAACGTGGCTCAATTGGTAACACTGTTTAACAAATTTCCATCAAAATGGTGACCAAATGAATATGACACCGAATCTTAATGTAAAATTGTCCGCTAAATCGGAATTGTCAAAAGTTTTCGAGATATTCCAAAATAACTGCTATTTGTGATTTTAAAAAAGATAATGACTAAAATGCAAATATCAAAAATACTAAACGGATTATATATATATTTTTTTTTAGTGAAAGATAATAAAATTACTTTAATAACCATGGGTCGGTCGTTTGTGAAGATTAGGCAAGAAATAACAGAGTACCAGTGGACAATGCTTCAAACTTCATGGGCAATTGGATGATTTTTGGCAATTTTGCTCTTTTCAAGTTATTTTTTTAAACAGCAGCACCTATGGATGATCCCTCCTCAGGCGAAATTTGTTCACAAGTGGATTTTTCAGGATCTTCTTTTCCGCTACTGCCATGCCACCGGGGGCTACTAAATCCCGTGCTACCAGATAGGATATATTGTGAGCAGAGATCGCAAGATCTCTTGTGATCTGCTAATTTTATATTTTCTCCGAATTCCATTGACTGCCACTAATTTCTCCGTAGGATGTAACACCAAGAGTTGAACTATACTTATGATGATCCCTACAAAGCCCCGAGGAAATGGAAGTTACCATCTGACCAGAGCGAAAAATTATCCTTATAAACATAAAAGTCATTTGGCAAGCCTATGCCGTACTTCCCATTCGCATGTCATTTCGAGAATGCCCTTGGTGAATTATAGACATATCTTCACGACATTTTATTTCTGGTCTTAGCAAACTGTAATGGGTTTAATTTTACAATATTATTATGTTTTACGGTTTCAGGCATATTCGAGTATTTTCCGAGAGTGGGCTTTTTTAAATTATGACTCGATCTTCACGAAATTTAGTGGTGCGATTTTAATTGGATCCGTGTCTGATTCGTATCCGTAGTTATATCAAACGAAATTTCACCACAACAACAATATTCGTAGCGGCTTAAGGCTCATTTAGCTGATGTACGAGCGTGAGTTTTAAATTACTGATATTAATGAAATTTGGTGACAAATTAAACGAATCTGTTGAAACTTAATGGCAATCGATGCATTCCGCCAACAACTTACATATGTAAGTTTTTGGGACATAAATCCCACACTGCTCAGGAGAACTAAAGAAATTTGTCATCAAATTTGTTTCTGAGTAGATCGGAAGTTAGCGTAATTTTGTCAGAGGGACATGGTTTAATCGATTTGAATTACTGAACTATCCAGAAAACACATATTTGTATACATGTACTTTTACTTTATGGGGTATTTAATGAATATTAAAAAATATCATTCTCCACTGCTGATTAGGGGAATAAAAAGCTTTGGGCGGGAATCTTAGGATCCCGGTAATACGATTTTTATTTCCCGCTTTCCAGGGTATCAAAAGGGTGCGGGGATTAAGCCGTAAAATTTATAAGGTTATTATTCTTTTTATAAATTTTACAACAAAGATGGAGTTAAAGGTTGGCCAACGGAAGCTTTGGTATATTTAACATTAAATTTGATAAAATTAATTGAATTAATAATTAGAATTGTGGTTATTTTGTTGAACTATTTATGGTTTTTAATCCAAATTAAAAACCATAATTCATAAAAATAATTTAATGAAAATTAAATTTGATGAACTTAAGCCTGATTAAAAAATATTATAAAAAATAAAAAAAAAAATTAATTGAATTATTTATAAAAATGCTATTATTTTCTTCCCCGCTGTAAAAATTTACGAAAAACTTTGTACCTACCCTGCAAATAATGCACACGCATGTAAAGTGTAGGGACTAGGACTAGTCCAAATCTACTATCTCAAATGTATTGGAAAAACATGTTCTCAAGAGGATTAGTTTTAAAATCGTTTAAAAACGAAAACGTATCGTTAAAAACGAAGAATTGTCGTTTCAATACAAACTCATTTTAACAATGACTTGGTCAATGCTTGCATTACATTGGACCAGTCCACGGAGTAGTCCATTTGATCAAAATGGATCAGTAAGTCCAATATCATTTGCAGGGTACGTATGCAATTAAAATATGTTAAAATATAGTTTCTTTATAAATATTCTTAGCTTAATTATCAACAAAGTAAAGTAAAAGATGTAAAATTTTAATAAGAAATAAGAAAAAAATTTATATGCAAGAAAAGTAAAGTTGAAAGAATGATTACCGGTCGATAGCACGAAGTCTTGAAGCTTAAAAATATGGCAGCCACAATAAAATAATGAAAGAAGTCGGGCTCAAATAAAATTTCGTTTAGCTGAAGAACTAAATCACAACGGCTACAAAATCAAAAAACTTGAGAAGGATTTAATAAAAAAAAAAAATTAAAAAAATGTTTGAAGGGATAAATTCTCAACAACAAGATTAACAAGGATTTCATATCAAATATGCAATTAAAATATCGTCTGAATTTATGTTTGCTGGGTACTTACTCACTATTGTCATTATTTCTGTTTGAGTTTGTTGGATTGGCGGCAAACGAATGTTCGTTTTAGCCGTGTAGATATTTTAAGGCATAGAAAATTTCAATATCTGGAACTAAAACTGATATTGTGTTATAACTTTATATCAATTAAATGCGATACTTAGCCAGGGGAAAGCTAAATGTCAAGAAATAAAGCATTAAATATTAACTCACACTGCCACTAGAGTACCAATAACGCTATCAACACTAGTCCAACTACCGATTCATTTACAATCTGATATAGTTTTTATTCGGTTGCTCAATTCCAGTTACTGTATTCCATCAAATAAATTTATTATTCAGCTTACTTTATCTTTTAAGTACCTGTATATGTACATACAAATTAACATTTGCATAGTAGGTGGTTTGGGGGAAAAAAAGAGAGAAGTAATAACCAATGTTTATTTGATAAAAATATATATTTCTATTGAAGACTTAAGGTCAAGTTTAAGTAATGAAATTCGTTCATAATGATTTGGACAGAACTTTGGGTACCCGGGTGAGCATGTTGCGATGGTTAAAGTGTAAGCAAATTTGTTTGAGTATTAAAGAAGCAAAAAAATAAATCTAGAATCTGAAGTCACTTTCTTTTAAGTTAAATAACGACGATCCACAGTGAATATACCTAGGTGGTTACCATGGTACCCGGGTATTAACACAAGGGTTAAATTGATCGATTCAGTCATCAGTCACTCAATGGCCATTTAGCCAGTAACACAATTAGTCAGTAAGTCTGTTTTTTAGTTTATCTGACTAAATGCGTAAATATTTCCAGTGACATCCGTTTTTATTTTCCACTTTTATTTTTACCTGATGAATAAATGTCGGATTTCTTTAAATTGATTGTTTGTGTGTGTTTTTGTTTGTGTGAAATTGCAAGTTCATGTATTCTGTTTAACACATGTATTGCGTTCATGTTAACATTGCCAATAAAATGCAAACACATAAATCAAAAATATATTTAACTCCTGCAGTTATTTCCGATTCCATAACTTTCTTCAACTCAGTTCGGATTCAAGTTTGTATGTGTGTAAAAGTGTATATGTGTTTTCGAGAATTTTTGTAAATTCAGATTTCTGTTTGTTTTCAATAGCAACGTTGAGGTTCAGCATTGTGTTTATGTGTGCGACTACAATCAGACATCGATTACTGTCAGCTTTTATTTTACCAATTCAATGCAAAAGACTATAATGAATGAAGTGCACGCAATGCAGAAGTAGCAAAGAAACTAATTTTAAATATTTAATCTGGGAAAACTTCTCAAAAATAAAAAATTTAGCTTGTACGTGACCAAAATAAAAGAGTAATAAACTACCATAATATGGTAAAAGTTTTCCAGAATCTAGAACAAAGGAACCATATTATGGTCAGAACTAACAACAAAATGGTCAGAGTAAACCACTTTTGAGATTCTCGAAAGTGAGTGTGTTTTTAACAGACAGACGGACATGGCTAAATCTACCTAAAATTAGTCAAGAACCCATAATATACATATTTTATGATAGATATCTTAGATAAATACTAACCCATTCCAGTAATCACTGTTTATAACTGACACGAAAATCTTAGTTTAGTATGTGGTGAGGCTGTGCTGGTCCCTGCAACTTGGAACGTGGTGCGGCGAAAAGTGGATTAAAAATTTTTCAAATATGTATAATGAAAAACTTAGTATACCAAACGTATCGCTTTGGAAAAAAAATATTAAAACTATTTGAAGGACTTTAGGGCGAGGCCATAGTGATTGTCCGACAGAATTTTTATAACATGATGTACCTTCTTAAGCCTGGTACTCTGTTCAGTATTTCGTGCGAACTGTATTCAAACTCAATATAAAAAAAATTTCTGTAAACTAAAAACGAAAAAAAGTTGATAGAGTTGTTCTCTATTTACATTACGAGAAACATGCGAAATGTTTCTAGCAACATTTTTATTTTCCGTGCGAAACAAGTGCATCTCATATTATTTCGCACGGAATGTTTAGCAACAGATAATTTTTTTTTTGTAATTTTTTATTTTGTATTTGTCAAGTGGGGTTAATAAAAATCGTTTCAAAAAGAAAAATGTAGAAAAGAGCAAAACTAAAATTTTTTTGTTTTTTACTTTAGAAAATTATTAAAATAAATTTGTTTTCCTTTTTTTGATGACAATTATAAAAACACATGGTTTTGTCATAGATGGGAATAGTGCACTAGTTCAAAATGATTGCAATAATTTTGTTGATGTTGAATGATGAATTCAAAATTAGCAATCTCACTAAACATGAGTGATTGTAATGTTAAAACATATTGAGTTAAAAAATATTGTTTGATTTAAAAAAAAGCAATCATCAGTTGATTGCAATTTTTTTCTTCACTCATTTGATTAAAAATTTTGCACAAAATTTAATATACAAAACTTGTGTTTTCATAAAACAAAGAATTATTCCGTTATTGACAGAATTAAAAGTTTAATTTCCTTTGCTTATGCATATCATTTGACAAATCAGAAACCATGCACATACAAAATTATTTATTTTTTATATGTTAATGATATTGTATTTTATTACAGCACTTTGATTGCAAGTTTATTCACAGTTAGTGATAGTAAAAAAATTTTCAATACCAATTTATTATAGCCTCCACCACAATTAGTTGTGAAGAGGGTATATTGAGTTTGTCATCCGTGTGAAACTTTTTTATTATTCATATCAGACCCCATAAAGTATATATATTCTGGGTCCTTGAGTGATTCTAAGTCGATTTAGCCATGTCCGTCTGTCTGTCCGTCTGTTGAAAACACGCTCAATTTCTAACAACTCAAAAGAAATGAACAAACTTGGTGCCAAATTGCTTGTAGTTATTCTAAGGAGTTTGGGATTGATATTCAGCTATCGGTGCAGTAGGACCAGAGCTATGAATCAAAATGTGGAACCACCACCTAAATAAAATGATAATTTTGTTACAAAAAATAACATAAATGGTGGAACAAGGCACAGAATGAGATAAGATTTTAAAAAAATTTGTTTTATTCGACTGGAAATCACGCTGTAAAATTTCGTGAAGATCCGTCCATAATTTACCCTAGGCCCCATATAAACCCTACTACCGGAAAACAGTTTAGTACGCCTAAAACCGTAAAAAATAATGCTATCATAACAAAACTTGAATTGAAACTGTTACTCAAGCTGGTTTAAATTGCTCAATAATTTATGGTTGTTTTTATAAAGATAAATTAATAATAAATAGACATCATATAGATATCCCTCCTGAAATATTCTAACAGTCGGTGGAGGGTATTAAAGATTCGGCACAGCCGAATATAGCACTCTAACTTGTTTTTTAAGTGCTAGTGAAAAAATACCAATCATCACTAAGGGTGGTAAAAAATAATAAATACAAATTTTTTTGCAGTTATATTTAGTGAGAGTGCAATGTTGATTTAAATCAATATTTGGTTCACTACACCCAACTATGGTTTTTGTTTACCTTAGCAAAATAATGTTGTATACTTGTAACTAAAAAAAACGTACAGTTTTGAAAAGAATGATAATATTGATGCATGGTGCTCAACATTTTTCGCAAGTTCGAACAGAGTACTAGGCTTTAACAAGAATTAATTTTGAGCAGTTTTTGCTCCGGTGCTTACTTAAATAAATTGCTATAAATAAATTTCAAAATTCAGATATATTTCTTGAGATCTTTTGTTATGCGATATAAAAATTTGATTAGAATTCCAAGCACACATGTATGTATTGTACCTACATTTACACAACAAATAACTTTTAAAACAAACACATATTTTAACAGTAGACACTCAGTTTCTACTAATGGCACCAACATCAAAATATGAATATGATGAATAAATGTCGGATTTCTTTAAATTGATTGTTTGTGTGTGTTTTTGTTTGTGTGAAATTGCAAGTTCATGTATTCTGTTTAACACATGTATTGCGTTCATGTTAACATTGCCAATAAAATGCAAACACATAAATCAAAAATATATTTAACTCCTGCAGTTATTTCCGATTCCATAACTTTCTTCAACTCAGTTCGGATTCAAGTTTGTATGTGTGTAAAAGTGTATATGTGTTTTCGAGAATTTTTGTAAATTCAGATTTCTGTTTGTTTTCAATAGCAACGTTGAGGTTCAGCATTGTGTTTATGTGTGCGACTACAATCAGACATCGATTACTGTCAGCTTTTATTTTACCAATTCAATGCAAAAGACTATAATGAATGAAGTGCACGCAATGCAGAAGTAGCAAAGAAACTAATTTTAAATATTTAATCTGGGAAAACTTCTCAAAAATAAAAAATTTAGCTTGTACGTGACCAAAATAAAAGAGTAATAAACTACCATAATATGGTAAAAGTTTTCCAGAATCTAGAACAAAGGAACCATATTATGGTCAGAACTAACAACAAAATGGTCAGAGTAAACCACTTTTGAGATTCTCGAAAGTGAGTGTGTTTTTAACAGACAGACGGACATGGCTAAATCTACCTAAAATTAGTCAAGAACCCATAATATACATATTTTATGATAGATATCTTAGATAAATACTAACCCATTCCAGTAATCACTGTTTATAACTGACAAGAAAATCTTAGTTTAGTATGTGGTGAGGCTGTGCTGGTCCCTGCAACTTGGAACGTGGTGCGGCGAAAAGTGGATTAAAAATTTTTCAAATATGTATAATGAAAAACTTAGTATACCAAACGTATCGCTTTGGAAAAAAAATATTAAAACTATTTGAAGGACTTTAGGGCGAGGCCATAGTGATTGTCCGACAGAATTTTTATAACATGATGTACCTTCTTAAGCCTGGTACTCTGTTCAGTATTTCGTGCGAACTGTATTCAAACTCAATATAAAAAAAATTTCTGTAAACTAAAAACGAAAAAAAGTTGATAGAGTTGTTCTCTATTTACATTACGAGAAACATGCGAAATGTTTCTAGCAACATTTTTATTTTCCGTGCGAAACAAGTGCATCTCATATTATTTCGCACGGAATGTTTAGCAACAGATAATTTTTTTTTTGTAATTTTTTATTTTGTATTTGTCAAGTGGGGTTAATAAAAATCGTTTCAAAAAGAAAAATGTAGAAAAGAGCAAAACTAAAATTTTTTTGTTTTTTACTTTAGAAAATTATTAAAATAAATTTGTTTTCCTTTTTTTGATGACAATTATAAAAACACATGGTTTTGTCATAGATGGGAATAGTGCACTAGTTCAAAATGATTGCAATAATTTTGTTGATGTTGAATGATGAATTAAAAATTAGCAATCTCACTAAACATGAGTGATTGTAATGTTAAAACATATTGAGTTAAAAAATATTGTTTGATTTAAAAAAAAGCAATCATCAGTTGATTGCAATTTTTTTCTTCACTCATTTGATTAAAAATTTTGCACAAAATTTAATATACAAAACTTGTGTTTTCATAAAACAAAGAATTATTCCGTTATTGACAGAATTAAAAGTTTAATTTCCTTTGCTTATGCATATCATTTGACAAATCAGAAACCATGCACATACAAAATTATTTATTTTTTATATGTTAATGATATTGTATTTTATTACAGCACTTTGATTGCAAGTTTATTCACAGTTAGTGATAGTAAAAAAATTTTCAATACCAATTTATTATAGCCTCCACCACAATTAGTTGTGAAGAGGGTATATTGAGTTTGTCATCCGTGTGAAACTTTTTTATTATTCATATCAGACCCCATAAAGTATATATATTCTGGGTCCTTGAGTGATTCTAAGTCGATTTAGCCATGTCCGTCTGTCTGTCCGTCTGTTGAAAACACGCTCAATTTCTAACAACTCAAAAGAAATGAACAAACTTGGTGCCAAATTGCTTGTAGTTATTCTAAGGAGTTTGGGATTGATATTCAGCTATCGGTGCAGTAGGACCAGAGCTATGAATCAAAATGTGGAACCACCACCTAAATAAAATGATAATTTTGTTACAAAAAATAACATAAATGGTGGAACAAGGCACAGAATGAGATAAGATTTTAAAAAAATTTGTTTTATTCGACTGGAAATCACGCTGTAAAATTTCGTGAAGATCCGTCCATAATTTACCCTAGGCCCCATATAAACCCTACTACCGGAAAACAGTTTAGTACGCCTAAAACCGTAAAAAATAATGCTATCATAACAAAACTTGAATTGAAACTGTTACTCAAGCTGGTTTAAATTGCTCAATAATTTATGGTTGTTTTTATAAAGATAAATTAATAATAAATAGACATCATATAGATATCCCTCCTGAAATATTCTAACAGTCGGTGGAGGGTATTAAAGATTCGGCACAGCCGAATATAGCACTCTAACTTGTTTTTTAAGTGCTAGTGAAAAAATACCAATCATCACTAAGGGTGGTAAAAAATAATAAATACAAATTTTTTTGCAGTTATATTTAGTGAGAGTGCAATGTTGATTTAAATCAATATTTGGTTCACTACACCCAACTATGGTTTTTGTTTACCTTAGCAAAATAATGTTGTATACTTGTAACTAAAAAAAACGTACAGTTTTGAAAAGAATGATAATATTGATGCATGGTGCTCAACATTTTTCGCAAGTTCGAACAGAGTACTAGGCTTTAACAAGAATTAATTTTGAGCAGTTTTTGCTCCGGTGCTTACTTAAATAAATTGCTATAAATAAATTTCAAAATTCAGATATATTTCTTGAGATCTTTTGTTATGCGATATAAAAATTTGATTAGAATTCCAAGCACACATGTATGTATTGTACCTACATTTACACAACAAATAACTTTTAAAACAAACACATATTTTAACAGTAGACACTCAGTTTCTACTAATGGCACCAACATCAAAAGTCAGCAGCTTATACTACTGCACAATGTTAAACATTCACAATGCAAGCATTTGTACTTAAGCCTGAGCCCTCGTATTTGGATTTTCCGTTCTTTAAAAATTGTTATACCTTTTTTATAAAAGTATTCGACCTGGGGGCTAATTCTGGCTGTCGTGATCGAATACTTTTTGATTCGAAAGCAATTTAATTTCTTAGAAGTATTTCAAGAAGTGAAGCACAGAAAATTAGGATTATTTTACAAAAACTTGCTATTCATAGTAAATTGTTCTCTAAAATTATTTTTTTTGGTTTTGGTTTTTATAATTTTTGCTTTAAATAATTTTTTTTTTATTTTTGAGAAATTAAGGATTAACCCATGCGTTCCGAACAATATTTTTGCCCGGAAAAGTTTTTTTTATTTTGAGTTTGATGTCTTACTTTTGAGAGAGAGAGAGAGAGAGAGAAATTATTTTGGTAAAAAAGTTTTTCTTGAATTGGTTTAGTTTTAATCAAAATTGTTATTGGAGTAACAATGCAACCATAGCAAAAAACAACAGTCATTTTGTTGCTAGAATTGAGACAGAAAATGTCAAAATGCCTTATTAAAAAATTAAAATATACAAAAAAAGACAATAAGCGTCACACCACGAAGAAAATCACTGCAAACAGCTGCGCTTGTGAGGTCACTTTATTAGTACATTCTGTACATCTGTTTAATGTTTATTTCCTTGTGTGTATACTGAATGTCAAGCGTTGTTTACTATAAATTCTTGAAAAAAACCTTTTTAAATGTTATAAAACAAAAAAGTGAACATAAAATTTTAACACAAGGATTTTAAAAGGCCTAAGAAAAAAGTGGAGCCACAATAAATTTGCAATACGAGAAAAAAATTTACCTTCTAAAGCAATTGTGCATATTTTATAAACAAATACTTTTGACATCCACTGTAACTTTTTACATAGTATGTTTTCAAAAAAAGGGATAGCAAGCATAGCTCTATCTCATGATGAGGTGTAACGATTCTTATTAAAAAATTCATATTCAGAAGAACATACGCTTCCTATAATACCGGCTAAGCTATTCGGAAATTAGGGAGATTCTTTTAATTCTTTCGAATATGAACACCTCGTCACAATTAAATAAAAATTTAGGTAGCTTTCAATACTATAGATACAAATTTTTATTTTAGTTGAAATGTAAAGGAAAGTTTTATCAAAAGGAACATTTGAGGTGTTGCTTATTTCCTTTCTCTGTACCCGCCCAAGTCCTATGCCATTCATTATAATGTCCTGAATAGCCCACGTACATCCTAACTTCTGGAAGCTAAATGTTTCGTGAAATGTCAAAACAAATATATTTACAAATGCATTTTCTATTTACAAAGTATTTATTTTATATATGTATAAAGAATAAGGTTTTAATTTTTGTTATTAATATGAAATAATTGACAATTATTGAAAAAAAACAAAATTGTTAAACAAAACAAAACAAAGCTAATGTAAGTCAAATGACTGTTTATTAATGTTGTTGTTTTTTTTTTTCCTCTTTTTTTTAAATTTTAACACAATTATGGTATATTATATTTGAAATCATAATCAATTCATCCCTTAATAAAGTGTATTTTACTAATACATATTGAGATTATAAACAAAGTAAAAGAATAAATTAATTAAAATTTCAAATCAATGCACTTGTCCTTTTTTTAGCCAACAAAAAAAAAAATATATTAACAATCTTTTGACTCACCACTATACTCGTTCCGGCGACCACAGATCTGTTGTCAAAGGAGCTTGAGTGGTTTCTCTTCAACGGATTTAAATTGATTCCATTTTCTTTTTATAATAATTATAGTTAAAACTTAAAAAAAATAAAATATGTATTTGTGTTTAAATGTGTTTATGTTTGTATGTGTCAGTATTTTGTTTTAATGTGTGAAAGTATTTGTCTGTATATGTGTAGATAATGTTACATTGTAATAATGTACATTGTACATGCTTTACATTATAAGTTAAAAGGTTTTGTATTAGTTATAAATTTAAATTTTAAATTAAATAATAATAATAACTTCGGGTTTTTAAATTAAATAGCGGAAATTTAGCGGAGAGGGGATTTTTCTGGAAAAACATTTTTCCCTTCCTCAATCAAGCACTTAAATTTTGGTTTTCTCGAATTCCAAAAAAAAAAAAATATATAATAATTGTTCAGTATATTATACAGCTTCCAAATAAAAACAGAAATGGGAATTTTGCTGCGTTTTCGCCAAATAAAACTTAGAATTTTGCTGTGGTTTTAATCCAATTATAATTAAACCGTTTATAGCAACCACAATAATTAATATTATTTTCCGTCTCTTAAATATTATTTGCACTTAGAGGAAATCTACAATAAATTGTTAATTATATATATTTTCCCGCAGAAAAGCAAATTCTAAATTACCCGGTTATTTATTAAATCTCTCGTTTATGTCAATATTTAAAAATTCTTCGTTTATTTCAATATTTAAAATTCTTTAGCACAAAATTCTATTTGTTATATTCTATGGTTTAAAATAATTTCAAATGAAAATTTTTCAGCATATTTGAAATATAAACCAAAAGTATATTTCAAAACCTTCTGAATTAAAAAAAAAAAAAAAATCTTAAATATTAAAGTGTTTACACATCAGGAAATTAGAATAATTGTCGGTCCTCACAGAGGTCACCTTTATGAATTCGCCTTGGTATCAGGTATATTCATTAGGGAGAGTTATCATTATTTACCCATGTAATGTCAAATTAATTTATTTGATTTTTGACGCTTGTATCAATTTTTTTCCATATATTTTTTTGTTTGACGTTATATGGGTTTTGAAATTGAGAACAAATTTTCTAATGACTATATCTTGTACTAATTCTACCATGGTTTTAATTTTTATTCAGAACAAAATAAACTGAGTTGTCACATTTTTTTTATTTGTACATAAAAGTTGAAATGATTAATTTTTTGCTAGATAATTAAAAAAAAATTTATATTATTAAAGATAATAAAGTCACTTTCCTTTTTTCGTCCATTTTCTTTAACACAATTTTAGGAAACAATTTAAAATAAGTGGTTTGGTAGTTGTGCTGCCATTTTGTATAATTGTTTACATCTGTAAACTAAATGATAGCCTTGTTTTGCCGAAATGGCCGAATCGTTCTGCAGAACACTCTCAGTAAAAACTTATTCTCCGGACAAAAATATTGTTCGACACGCTTGGATGAATCCACCTTAAGCCAAACTTTGTATTTTTTTAGAATATTTTACCAAAAAGGTTTTCCCTTTGAACCTGGCATCAGTCGAATATATTTGACATTTTGAATTTATAAAAATAAAAAAACAATTATTTTGGTAGATGGACAACAGCATTAAGAACAACGACAAACACAAATTGACAAAATAATTGGTATTTAAATGAAAACATCATAAATTTGTAAGGATAACAGCCCTTACAAATACAAAGAAATATAAACAAAAACAGCAACAAAATACACAAGAAATAAAAAAACAATAGCAGGAAAGAAATATTTTGGTCAAAATTAAAACTAAGGAATGATTGTTATTTACCAAAAATATGAAAAAGAAGATGAACGACAACCAAACAACAGCTGCCTATTTCACATTAATAAAAGGCATTCAAGGAGGAGAAAACAATACACTTTTTATTATTCTTCTACCAATTTTAGCCAGTAACGATTGCAAAATCCCCAAGCAATTTTTTCTAATCCCCAAAGATTCTTTACACAATGGAAAAATATATTATTATTATGTTCTTAACGTTTAATTTATGACAAGCTGCGTTTGGTTTACTGATTTAAAATATCATACCACGATGGTTGGTCTATAGCAGAACTTATGGCAAAGCCGACAATGGCATGTCAATTTTCTGGGTACCTTGTTTATAAGTATAAACTCTAGGGTTGAACATGCCATAGCCAAAATGTTCATTTAAAATATTAACAACGCCATCTTTCTTTTTCGCTGTTTTTAGAAAAGTTCCCGAACCAAACGATTTCAAATAAACTATTAAATTTACCATTGTCACGGAAGCTCTTTGTATTTTGAAGTTAGATTAAGTAGAAGAGCTACGATTTTTTCCATTTGCTCTTTTAGAAATCTGCTAAAGTAGTAAACAAAAATGTGTGAATTTTTAGAAATTGCGGAAGGTTTTTCTGCCAAAATGGCAAGCAAACACGATTTTTATCACTTATTTAAGCTGAATGAACACGACATGTTTTTATCATCTGGAATGTCAAATTTTAAAATCACATTTAATTTTGCATGTTTGTCAAAATTGCGGGTTTACATGAGGTTTATAATATTCGGTAACAAACGTACATGTAATTTGCTTCTGACATCCTCTCTGTTTTTTTTTTGTGATAGTTATTGCAGAAACCCAAGTAGTTCTCGGTTTGAAAATAACGTGCTGCCGCCACAAACATTTTTATTTGCGCCGTAAAAGAGTTCAGCCATCTTAAAATTTTTTTCTTTAAATTCGAAGATGCCAATTTTGGTTATAATAATGAAACGTTTTTTATATATGTATGTACGTTATTTCTGCTAAAAGGTTAAAAGAACATAAATTTTTCGGTTTTGTAAAATAACAACCTCAGCCGGCTAATGAAATCGTCAATAGTGGACGCCGCTGACGGTTTCTTGCTGGCATAGATTTGTGAAGTCAGATGGTTTGTCAGAAAAAAATAGAGCACTCTCTAATTGAAATTTTATCATATGACTTTGCATCTGACTTTTACAGAAGCAAAGTTAAAAAGGTAACACACGACATGTATGTATTTTGCAGTGGGAAATTTGACATGTCAGATGACAAAAACATCCCCTGTACGGGCGCCTTTAGCATTGGCTATCACTTGCTGATAGGTACCCTAATAAACACACACCTACACATTTTCCTAGTTTTTTTTTAAGCAGCAACAATTTTTATTCAAAGAAAACATCAATAAAGAAACTAAAACTGTTAGAAAAACGAAAAAAACTCGTAAATATGGAATAAATAGTACCATAAACGAGAAGGAGGGCAGGGAGAGGGGAACAAAAATACATCTTGTAAAATCGATTAGAGCGCCTAAAGGTCCCTGTATATTTTCAACACAATGTTAAACGACCAAAGCGTGCAAAGTGTCAAAGCAATTTGGGGACAACGACAAAATGTTGAAGAAAGGAAATCAAATACCGCACACAAATATTTACAAGTTGCAAGAAGAAATATACGACAGAGAAAAATAAGTAAGGCAAAGAAAAATAAACTTTGTAAACATTTTTAATTTTGAATTTGGCTAAAAAGGGGTAAAATTAAAAATTTTGTGCAATGTTTTAGAACAAACTCTCAATATTTGCCAAGAACTCATTGGAGTTTTAAGTTATACACCCAATAATAGGAATCTATATTTTCTATTTAATTTAAATCTTGCGTTAGTTTTTTAACACCCCTAAAAAACTATTTTCATAATTTTTGTTAATTAACTCACCGTTTGTTCGCTTTTGTTCTTTAATTACACAAATAATTTTCATTTTATTATTTGGTTTCCTATTTTAAAAATTTGATTATTTTTTCTCCTTATTTTGATTTTAATTTAAAAAAAATATTTTCGTATTTCCACAATGATTTCAATGATCTCTGGTATTTTAATTTATTTTAAATATTGTTATTTCAAAGCTCACATTAAGGGAAATGAGGTCATTCTATTAGAAATGATATAAATTGAAATGAGAAAAGAGAAAAACAAATTAAGTGGAAAATATTAAACGATTTTTTCAAATTATTTTGCTTTGTATTCAATAATTACACAGAAGAGCAAAATAAAATTTTTTTTCTGAGGCCCTTAATGGAAAATTTGTACTAATTTGAGTTCGCTGATTTCAAATCTAATCTCCATTTTTCTCTTTCCACTCGACTTGTCGAGATATACCGTTATGTCAAAAAAAGACACTTTCACTACATTTATTCGAATAACTTGAAAACGGCTACAATATTATTTTCAATATTTACTGAATTGGTAAAATCAATCAAAAACAAACAAAGTTCAATTTTGTTTCAACATACACATTCAAAAATGTTTTTTTTATGGAAATCGCAATTTTTATCAATTCAGTTTTCTCAGTAAATTGTGAACAAAATCAAAAGTTGTGCACCGATTGCAATGAAATAAAGCTGAATGTTTCAATACCAAATCTGTGAATTTTGCCGCATTTTTATTTTTTTTATTAATTTTCAAAGAACAAAAAATTTTTTTTAACTGCTGTTTTTTCAAACTTTTAACGGTATCTCTTAAACTACAGGGCAATTTAAAAACAACGCAAGAACGGTTTAAAGATAATATTTTTTCGTTCCGAATTTTTTTTTAACTGAATATGCTGAACTGTTTTCAAGTTATTCCAATATATGGAGTGAAAGTGCCCTAAATTTGGACATAATGGTTTATCTCGAAAAGTCAAGCTGAAAGAGAAAAATACAGATCTT
Organism: Pollenia labialis; assembly: GCA_949318255.1. NCBI lineage: Eukaryota > Metazoa > Arthropoda > Insecta > Diptera > Polleniidae > Pollenia > Pollenia labialis. The sequence goes on from OX439141.1 coordinate 151,668,494, forward strand.
AATTGAATTCAGCGACTTCAAATTATTAAAAATTGCAATAAAGTTCCAGGCCGGAAAATAACTGTTCCCCAGTGTTATTCATATTTTACAAAAAGCAACAACAAAAAAAATTAATAATACAAAATTATCAGGCAACCAAATCAATTGAAAAGTTTTTATTTCGTTATGTGCTTCTTTCATACTAAAAATGAATTGGAAATGAAATTAACAAATAAATGTGTCCAAAGCTCCAACACATGCAACTGTGCAAATAAACATGTGAATAAGAATTTTTTTGTTTTGTACAAGTAAAGGAAAATATAAGGGTTTGCCACGATTGTTATAATCGCAATCGTAATCGCGACTAAATGCACCATAATCTCATGATATTTTACGCGATTGCGATTAAAACCATTTTACAGTTTAAATAGTTACTCTGTTTAAATAAATGAGTGGACCAGTATTCGTCGAAGGAAATATTAAGAATATCATTAAAAAAATACAGAAAAAAGAAACCTATGTTTTTATTAGATGCCAAAATACACTGGTATTTTATTATTCCAAAATTGGAAAGAATAATCGTTTTAATAACAGGTTCCTATCTTAGCAACGTATTTTTGCCAGTTGAGGTCACACTTAAAGTATGTATAAAAAACATAACTCAATGCTAGTGTTTTTCTTTCTGTGTACTTTACGATTGGAAATAATGCATTTAAAAAACACAAAAATATAAAAATAATTTTATTTCCAAATTAAGACAACTTAATTTAAACCAGTCTACTGTCCGACTGTTCTTACAAAACTAAAAATTAAAAAAAATATTAATTGAAACTAGACTGTTTGTTAAACTAAATTAATTTAAAAAATATTGAAATCAAATTAAAGTGAAAATGTTGACAATGCAATAATTACGGTTCATTAACTTATGGTTCAATAACATTACCAATGCTGTTTAGAATTGGTCGAACTTATCTGAAGTTTCGGTAGTATTGATATATGTAACTCTCGTGGCAAAGCTCGTGCGAAAACATCACGTCATATCTCCATTAACCTTTGTCCAGCGGAAAAATTTTACAACGTTAAAACGCGGTATGGGTAGAATTGTACCCTTATATACTTAACACGGCTTCCTATTAATATAATTAAATTATTCTGTTCTTATTTAATAAACAAATGATAGAACAGGGCCGTGGCTAAAAAAACTTATTTTACGAACACATGTATACATTTTTTGCAATTATTTTCTTGTTTTTTTCTTACGACTTATATGAAGGTACAATTGTACCCCTTCAGCCTTTTAGGGATATCAAGTCAAAAAAGACTTATTTCGGTATGATATAATCAAAATCTTTTTTTTTAAATTTCAAATATGTAATCCGTAATAAAAGTTTAGAGATGTCAGAAAATTTTAGATATCTAGTATTAACAAAAAAAAGTTATTGCAATTTAAAAACGAAAAAGGTACAATTGTACCTCTTCCGCCGGACAAAGGTTAAGTTTATAAATTCTTCTTCATGTTGCTTTGATATATTCGCAGTTCTCTTATAGATCCGCAATGTCTCAATATCAGGTCGAGAACACGGAACTGGCCACAATATGGTGGAGGCAGTGCTTTTCTTCAGCGTTTAAAAAACTGCAGTCAAAGTAGAAAAACCGCCATTTCTTCCACTTCTTCATTTGCCATTAACAAAAAAAGAAAATTTGTTGTTTTTACTTCTGATTAGCTAAATGTAAAAAGTTGCTGTCAAACCAGCTCAAAAAGCGAAAAGTTGTACACAAATTTTCGGTTTTTGTTCGGCAGTTTTTGGTTTCGACTGCAGTTTTTTAAGGCTAAACGTTTTTCACTATCGCGAAAAAGTGAAATCGCTGTTCATGGTTTTTGGAACTGGATTTTACATATTTCCCAAAAAAATGCAAAAAGTTATCGTCTTTACGTACATGTGTAATTCTTTTTGTTTTATCTCTCATGACATACCAAAATTATTTAAAATAAATATACGATTAAATATGCGCTTTATCGACCATCACAATTACGGCTTTTTTAAAATCGTAATCGCGATTATAAAAACTAGCGATTTAGTGCAAAACCTGGTATGTATACATCTACATATATGTAAGTGCTTGTACGAGTTATGTGTGTGTGTGGGTATGTGTATGTTTGCAAGTATGCACAAATTAAAAACTGTGAGAACTGCGCGAAGCACCATCAAATCCAAACGGAAGTTTTAAATTGCATGCATCATCCGGTTTGCTTTACATATAGAGAACTGAACTACAATGTGTGTCTGTTTTGTTTTCATACTTTTAGTTTTATTGTTGTATTTTTGCTACAATCCGACAACTATGTGTTGGTATATATTAGTCCATTTATGATGTGGTTGGTTGGCTGCATTAATATGCAAACATATTTGTACAAATGTGTTTAGTTTTTATCCAGCTAACTTTCTTCTGGTCTGATTTATCTATTGGATGGGGTAAATGTTTATTTGAATATTTTTAAATGGGTGTTGTTCGTCTATAATTTAAGTTTTTACGTAAAATTTTTTTTTCAATTTTGTTCCATTTTTTACCATATCATTTTTTCCATTGTACCATTCTTTATTATTTTCTTTTTTTATTTGTTTTATTGTTAGAATACACAAAGACTCTTCGAAAAATGCCAGAGCTAACATTTATGTGCACAATAGTAGTTTGTCACTACAATTGTGTAACTGTATAACTAGACAATTTAAATTGAGTTGCATAAATGTTATTTGTAGCTTATACAATCGTACAGAAATTAACATACACAATAACATGAACACACTTACTGATGCCAAGCACATGCACTAACATAACGAAAGAGACAATCAAACAAAAAATAATGGCAACAGTGGGGTTACTTGTAAATGCAAATGTTATGTTGTGCTGTTAGCAATTTAATATAAGCATAATACCACAGTATGCAATAAAAAACACACAGATTCACACACACCTACACACTCTTTCTCTATGTCTCTTTGAACAACCAACAAAATCCATCAACATCAGCAATAAACATAAAATACAATAACTAGAGTTAATGTAGAAGCCTAATAGGTGACCATACCAGTCAGTAACTACAACAAAAATATTCCAACAAATAGTCCAACAACTGCTTTAAGCACGAAGAGTGATGAGCATCATAATAAAGCACTGGGCGTTTATATTTATTGACCATCACACACAGTGAGAATTGATTAACAAAAAACACCACCACCATCATCAGCAACAACAACACCAGCATTGACAACTTTAACAACAGCTACTGCTGTTGGTTCTACATCTATTGCACTAGCAATAAAAAACACACATTTACTGCTCACAAAAAAAGACAAAAAAAAAAAAACTACAAATACATATAAAATAAATTATTTAGTATTTGAATATGTATTTGTTTTCTCGTGTGTGTGTGTGCGTGTGTGTGTTGTGTATGTGTCTATGCCCAGCTAGCATTTTTGGAAATTTCTAATCATTTTCTGATCGTTTTTGACTCTTCAGTGCGATTTAAAAACCAGAATATGCGCTCATTTTCCGATCATAAATGATACTTTCGTCGGGAGAAAATGGTACCCTACTTGCGACTCTTCTTGATGAGTCATTTATGACTCGTTTTTCTATTAGTTAAGAGTCATTTTTGATTCTTTTGTAATGGTATTTAAAGTCATTTTCGGATAGTTTTCTAGTCATTTATCAGTCTTTTCTAACTTCATTTCTGATTCTTTTTCGATTCATTTATTACTCATATTTCTAATCGCTAAAGAGTAATTTTTTAGTAATTTTTCTATTCATTTAAGAGTCTTTTTCGTGTTATTTGCGATCATTTTTCCAGTCATTTATAAGTCTTGTATTGCTTTACATTTGAGTAATTTTCGAGTCATTTATTAGTCATGTTTCTAATCGCTTACGATTCTTTTTATAACTTTTTATCAGCCTTATTTCAATTCAATAAAGAGTAATTTCTACATCATTTGTGATCGTTTTTCCAGTCAGTTATCATTAGTATTGGTGATCTCATTTGACATTTTTCAGACGTTTTTCCAAAAGATTCCTTAATTAAAACAAAACATTTAATTCATTTTTCATATATATGCATATATGCCGTGTATTAAAAATTAGAAATTAAAAAAAAAACACATAGTTAAATTATTTAAAAACTCGCACAAGTAACGTTAAAATAAGAAATTAGTCAAAGAACAAAAAAACCAAATTCATAGTTCATTCATAAATAATTTAAAAAAAAAATAACAAACATGTATAATACTAATAATAATAATAATAATTTCAATAATGATAATAAAAATAATAGTAATATAACGGTGTTATAACAAATTAATATATTTATAAAAAATAAAACTGGTTTTTAAAATGTTTGTGTAAAATATTTGTCCATGTGGTTGTTGGTATGGACTTAATATAATAAAAGCAATAAAAATTAAAACACTAATTTGCTCTTTTTCTTTTTGCCAATCTATCTGTAGCGTGAACAAAATGCTTTTGTAAAATGCCGTTTATTTCTTTATCTGTGGTTTTAAATTTACGATGACAAATATCTGAAATGAAAAATATATGTAATATTTTTTTTTAATTACACAATTATAGACCTACTTTTAATTGTTGTTATGAGAAAACACTTTTCGGCGCTGGGCTTACTGGTGGTCCCTTTCCAGCTGTACAAAGAAGCTAAATCGTCACTCCGATCGAACTTTTTTCAATTAATAAAAATTAAATTTTTATACATTTACTTTACAATAATCAAAAAGTTTCCTGTTATGCTAAAAAAAAAAACTAAACAAGTAGTTTTTATTAGCCAAGCAGTTTACAATCTTCTAGCTGCGTAAAATTTTATTATAAATAACTTATGAAATACTCACATTTTAAGCACCTGCATGATCCATTTTCGATTGTTATACAAACAAATTAACAATCACTTTTTAGTCATCCATCTGCGCAAAATTTGATCATAAACAACAAAAAAGTAATCACTATACAAACGCCTGTATGATCAGTTTTCGATCAACCAGCTTACAACCTTCTAGCTGCTCGAAATTTGATTATAAATAATGGATGGAAAACTCGCATATTAAGCGCCTAGATGATCTATTTGCGATTTCCATACGATTTGTTATTGCATTTTAAATCAAACACTTTAGAATTATAACCATGAGTCATTTTCGAGTCGTTTTTTAAGCGTGTAACTGATTTATCAGTTTTTGATCACCAAAACTAATCGAAAAAGACTCATTAATCTGATTTTTCAAAAAACAATCTTCCAAATGCTAGCAGGGTGCTCTCTCTCAACAAATCAATATTTATATAAAATTTTATTTACCTACATTGTTTAAAAAACAATACAACCAAGTCAAAAAAAAAAACAAAAATTAAACTCCCGATGAAAACGTCACTGAACCCAAACGATGCCATTCTGGAAACTCAGACCACGTTGGTGATGAAAATGCAACAGTGATACAGTGGTGAAATTGCCGCAAAAAATAGAAATGAATATAAGGTTTAATGAAGTTAGATTTGGAATTTTATCTGGGGTACTATATAGCTTTAGTTACTTAGGGTATGGTTAAAACCGCTACAATACACTTTTCAGAAAGACATGAAAACTTCAGCAAAATTATTTAACACACTTTGTATGTATCTGCACTCTTTTCCAACGAGGGAGATTATTTGATATTAATCGACACAAATGATAGCCGAACGATTTAAGGTCTAGACAATTAAGCATTTCAGGCAAAACTTAACAAACACTGTCCTCCAAATAAGTTTTAACTGCTTTTGTAAAATATACTCAAGCTTTGTCATGATGGAAAGCTATTTCTACATGTCTGACCGTATGTTCCAGCCAGTTAAAACGAATCAATTGTGTTCGGTTCAAGTCCCCTTTGACCGTTAGCCCTGATTTCAGTAGCTCAGAATAGATGGCAAGCTTTGGTTTGCACCAAAAACTGTGTATTTCCTTGTCGCCATGGATATTCAGATTTAACGTTGGAATTTGCATTCGACTTCTTACGTTTCAAATTGTCTTGATGGGTTTTTTTTAATGCGAGTAATAATTCAAAATAACATATATTTTTAAGCATTTAAGCCGCGTCTTTAAACATGCAAAACCACACACCGCATTCCAAAATATGTTTAAAATCGATTTTGATAAATACGTGATACAGATTCAAAATATGTAAGCCTTTTTAAAGATATTTCATATTGTATAGTTACATAAATTATACAAACACCATCATAGGCGAAAGGATATAATGCGTTTATGTTGGTGTTGGTAACACGTGGAAATATTTGTCCCAGACCCACCTCTTCGTATACCAAACGACTCAGAATCACATTCCGAATCAAACTTATGACGTCCGGCTTGATTGCTATCCATGTAAGCCTTGTTAGTTATCAAAGTACAGATCGCAATTTTCAAGAAATTTTATTGAAATTCAGTATATTCTTTGTATCTACTATGAAACGTAACCTTTTGAAAACGGAAAGAATTTCTCTATATATTTACATGGCCTGCTTTACAAACTTCTTTTCGGAATAGAATTTTTGTGCTCATAAACCATCACAGATTAAATTTTGTCCAAAGATATTTTATTACAAAATAAATCACCTTACCAAATTTTAATTGGAATCGGTTCATATTTTGTAAATACCAGAGCTGTAAATGAATCATTCATTTTTGATTTTAATTCTTACCGAATTAGCTAAATTTTGAATTAATTCATTTCACAGCAAAAAGAATTGAATTAAATTTAATCATTTCTAACGAATTAGGCAGAAATGAATTTTAATTCGTTTCCAATTCAAATGAATCTGAAAAATGAGTTGCAATTCATTTTGACAAATTCAAATGAATCTGTAAAATGAATTGTTTTGCTATTGCGAATCCCTAATCAACCATTGGTCTTAAATAGGAAAAATTTTCCAAACTGTGTCCGTAAATAATGTGGTGTAGGTTATCATATGGTCGGGTCTTATCAACTTACCTTTCAAGCTTATAAAGTGTGGTTAAATTTTAAGGGCCAATATTGAATGTGAACCAGACCTAAACGTCACGCTGGTTCCTGCATTTCATTTGACGTCTCTCAATTTCAGACTAACACTCAATTTGAACTATGGAAAGATGCATAATCGAGCAAGGCGTTAAAGTTATTCAGGCTCATTATGAAAATGGGCGTTCAAATCAAAATTCATATCGTGCAATTCGTGATTTTTTTGGCCAATTTAATCTTCCAAATGTGCTTACGATCAGAAAAATAGTGCAAAAATTTGACCATACCGGGTCTGTAGGGGATGTGATAATATTGCTACTGTTCGCGATAGTGTGGCTGAAGAGCCGTCCATCTAAACTTGTCGTCGTGCCCAATAATTGCACCTCTCACACTCGTCGTTGATGAACATTATGGATAAAGATTTGCATTTATACGCCAAGAAGGTGCAATTGCCTCAAGAACTAAAGCCTGTTGACCATTCTTAACGTCGTCAGTGGTCAGAATGGTGGCAAGAAATGGGAACAGTGTATAATAAATTTTTGAAGAAAATTATCTTCAGTGATGAGCCATAATTTCACCTCATTGCACTCGCCAATAAGCAGAATTGCTGCATTTGGGCGAATGATAATCCAAGATTGATTGTCGAAAAAACAGTGCACCCTCAAAGAGTGACTGTTTGGTGCGGTTTATTGGCTGGAGGGCCGTATTTTTTCCAAAATGAGGCCGGTCAGGCAGTTTGCTATCGTGAGATGATAACGAAATTTTTGTGGCCCGAATTGGAAGACTATGTGGTTTCAACAAGACAATAGCACTTGCCACATAGCTAACGAAACAATGGCTCTTTTCCTCGATAAATAAATGGCCGTGTTATCTTACTTAGCCGCCAAGATCATGTGATTTGACACCGTTGGACTTCTTTCTTTGGGGTTATTTGAAAGAAAAGGTATACGTCGATAAGCCTTCAACAAATCAAGAGCTAAAGGATGAGATTATTCGGCACATTAACGGCATAGAACCTCAAATATGCCTCAGTGTCATCAACAATATGGACCATCGGATGAGGGTGAGCCGCCGAGGTCGCGGCGGCCATTTTGCCCATATTTTATTCCATACGTAATTGAGCCATACCAATATTATCATAATAAAAAGAAATGACAATTATTTTGTAACTTATTTGTGCTTTATTTAAAATCAACATCGGCCCTCCAACCACCCTTTATTATGTTGTAATTAAATTAACCACTAATGTAAGTTGCAATTTTTGAATTGAAAATTATTTTAAAAATTATTTTTTTTGCATTGTGAAAAACTAGTCCCCCTTCTTTCAAAAATTCTCCACTGTTACACATTCTAAAATAAATTATAACACTTTAATAGAGTTTTTAAGCCGCAATATAAATATTTGCATTACATTACTTTTATACACATTTATAATTTTTTGTTTTTTTTTTAACATTATGGCGTTTCTCTTGGCCTTCTTCGAAATGCAAACAAATAGAAAAGCAGTTTTGAGTTCATAAACTATTTATAAATTCATAAAGCAAAAAGTGGGTTTCATATTGAACTGATAAAACGTAAAAAATACAAACTTCCCTACAAGTTTACAAATGTAATTAATATTTGTTTATATTAACGGCTTTTTCGTAGATACAGACACATATTTCATTATTTCAGATTTTTTTTAAGCTTTTCTAATTTATTTTAAGAGATAATTGTTGTTTAGATGTTCCAAAAGAAAGAATTTTTTATTCGCTTTTGTACTAGTAAATTGGAAAAAAAGATGGGAATTTAAGTGATGGTGCGAGAGTATAATTGTTATTAATTACGGGAAGATATAGAAAATATTAATCATACGCACTGAAGGGCGAATTGTGAAATTGTAATGTTTACAGTACAAAGAGATTTAAAGGCTTTTGTTTAGTATTTTTTGAACATTTTCAACAAAGTATTTAGCATTTTAATTATATCTAAAGAAGAAAATTTTTTTTTTGTTTTCTTAGAGAGGTTATTGCATTTTATTAACAAGTAAACTATTTTTAGAAACAATAAATCATTAACGAATAAATTTTTTTTTTTTATTGAGCAAATAATTCTTTGACATTTTGACAAAACATCTTAAGTCGAGATAAGATAACAAAAAAGTTTTTAAGAAAAACTCGGTGAAAAAAATCATTTTTATTATATAAAAAAATAGACCAAAATTAAAGAAAAATTTCGTTGATAATAGAAAATTATAAAACCGAAAACAGAAATGTTTTTTGAATGAAAATTCGATTGATTAACAACAATTTTGTCAACTTTTTAAATTTGACTTAAGATATTTTGTCAAAAGCCTACAGAATCAATTAATTTGTTTTAAAATATACAATGCATTATTATTAGGGACGTAACGATACGCCATCTAGCCGATACGAAACCGAGAATCAAACGATAATATCGGCAATACCGATATGAATATAAAATTTAATTTTAAATTCAGGCAGAGTAATTTTTTAATTAAACAATATTACTGTGGAAGAGGATATTAATTATTAAAATTGATATTAATAAGCAGGGCCCGGACTTTTATGCAGTTAAAATTACGTTTTATACACACAAAAAATGCAATAAAAATAGAAATATATGCGCTAAACATTTAAAAAAATATGCAATTAAAATTATTTAAAATTTTTTATTAGTGAAAAAACATAAAAATAACAAGAAAAAACAAAAATTGCATTAGAACGTTAAAATTCAGTCTCATAAACGTTAGTAAGGCACCATAAAAACAAAAGTAGAAGTTAAAATACAGTAAAACTCAAATACACGCAGAGAAAAAACATGGTTGGAGTATGGTTAAAAAAACATATTATGGTCCCTGCAATGGCAACAAACAAACTTTTGTTGTTTTATACAAAACTTTTATCACGATTGATAATATTTTGTTTCTATTTACCAATAAAGTGTTTACCTACCATGAAACTTCATATATGGTTGAATTCAACAATACATTGTTTTAATAAAATAAAGCTACAACAATACACTTAAACATATTATGGTAACCTATACCATATTATTATCACGGCAACCATATTATGGTTAAATTCATCCACCTAAAAGCTATAATCATATTATGGTTGCTTCCGAACATGTTATGGCTAATTTTTAATAACAATAATATGTTTGAAATTATAATATTTAAAAACATTGTATGTTTAACTTTAAATTTTAAATAATATGTTTAATAAGCAACAACATTCTGGTCGTTTGCATTTATCTTGGTTTGCTTAAAATTCTCATTCATTTTATTTTAATTATTGATTTAAACACATTAATTTCCGTAGAATAAAATAGTAGAAAAGAAAAAATGGTAATGAAGGTCGTCACAGGTTGTAATATGAATGAAAAGGGTATTTTTTTTGTAAAAGTGGAACATAACACCTATCAGGAATAAAAAATTAAATAGAATTATAATTTGACACTAGAAACAAATAAAAAAAATTGATGAAATAAGTAACCATAATATGATTAGCATTCACCATATTATTGTTAATCCTGGCCATAATATGGTCACTTTTGTCAAAATTGAGGGAAATTTTGACCATATTGTGGTAAACTTTAAACATAATATTGTTAGTTTTGATCATTTTTATGGTTGATATTAACCAAAATATGGGTAATTATGACCATATTATGGTTGATTTCGGGAACATTTTTGTTGATTTTAACCATACCATGGTCATAGTTAAACATAACATGGTAAACTGCAAACAAAAAAATTGTTAAAATCCAACCATAGTATGTTGCTCTAATAATATGGTAACCTCCAACCATATTTTTTTTCTACGTGTAAATAAAGCTACATTAAGACACTTTTAACGGGCCAACTTAAATATACATAAGCTGGCTTGAGCAACTGTACGAATACATGTTAATCATAAGTGCCAAACCATATTCAACTAAAGAAAACTTTTTGTTAAATTGTATTCCCAAAAATTGAAATTACTTTTTGATAATAAACAGGCAGGTGCACGGCCTAAAAAACACTTAATTGACAACATCTTTTGTAAGTTGTTGTTGTTTTTTATTTTGTTTTTCTTAACCTACTTACAACTACAATTAATGTTGGGAGAATTTCAACTTATTGTAGCGGGGAATGTAAGACGAGATGAACGCACTGTTTATTGTTGATGTTGTTTTGTTTAAACTTTGATATTATTACAAGTAGAACTGTTGCTATAAGTCTTATACGTTTAACATTTTTATTTGGTTTAATATCTTTAGTTTTTCTAAAATCTTTATGGATGAAGTTTCCTGATGATCTGGCCTAAGCAACCAGTGAAATGCGCATAGGAATAGCTTATCCCATCAACAATAAATTTCAAGTGTTTTTATCAATAATAAAAACTGGGAATTTAGCACGAATAACAAAATCTTTTGAAATTTTTTGAAACTGTTATTTGCTTAGATAAAATGCGAATGTGCAATTACATACGAATCAAATGGTTATTGATTTTGTTTTTTAAAATGCCTTTACGGATATATTTGACCCTAAATTTTTGGAAAATAAAAGTATGATTAAATGCTGATAGTTTCTCTGTTGTATGATCATTTTAATTACGCTGTTTTCGAAAAAAAATTTAAATTAAATATGCGAGCAGTTAAGGATTTAAAACAATAAATTTAAATCCTAAATTTTCAGTTAATCTTTATCAAGCTTGCTAGGAATTTGTTAACTTAAGTTAATGTCCAAAAAATACATCTTTTATATGGGAATATCAATTAACTTAAATTCACCACTGTTGAATCCTTTTACAACATCTTTCAATTGGCAAAAGTTTTCAGCATAATACATAATTGCTTTCAAACACGTCCCCCATTTGGTTGTTATAGGCTGTTGAGGAAGATATTAATCCAGATAATTAGTTTTATATGCAGCAACACGCGAAAGTGCTTTACAAAATATTTTTCCCATTAGAAATCAATAAATAAATATCATCTAAGTTGTCTTTCACCTCTTCTGCGGAAGGGAGCATTGCAAAATAAAGCAATTTAAAAAAGTTTTTTCAAAATATGCAATATCAGCAATATATGCAAAAATATGCATTCAAAGCAAAATATGCAAAATATGCACTAACAAATCGATGTCATTTTACTGCAAATTTCTTGATTCGCAAAGATATTCACCCCTATCGTGAATAACAAGTGGAATTTTTGTTCCCATGAAATTTTCATTTCCCTCGAAGGGAAAAAAACAATCGTGAATCTTATGTGAAAAATTTTTCACGCTATCAGTTCCAGTGAATGTAAAAATAAATAAAATAAAAATCAATGAAATTTTTGTTCCAAAGTATACACGTTAATATTTTTAAGAAAAGTTAAAATAATAAAGTAAACTATTTTGAATTGGAAGGATAGTTTGATCACAATGTTAATTTTTTGCTAAACTTTTTGTAGTAAAATATTTTTCAAAATTCTGGCCACGTCTTTCAAAAGCTTCACAAATCCGCAGGCAATCGACCTGTGGTTTTGCATTTTGTTGAACAATATATCGGTTTGGGCCATTTAACGTATCTAGCCCTAATATTCGATTTATAGGAGGACCTAATTACATACATATTCCGTTCCCTAGCAAAAATAAAGTGAGAAAATCTAAGGGAAATGTGAACAAATTGCGAGGGACAAAGCTTTTCACGATAAGGGGAATTTTTCCCCGTGAACATTTTATCACGTTATTATTTCCCTTTGAATTACCTTTTGAGCATGAGAATTTTTCATGATCGCAAATATGTGAAAAGGGGAAAAATTACGAGGGAAATAATATTCACGATAGGGGTGATTATGTATAAGGCAATCTCCGACTGCGGAGAACAAATATGCATTTGCATAAAAATCCGGGGCTTTTTAATAAGATATATAAACAATGAATTAAATTTAAATTTGAGGTAAAATAAACCAAAGTCAAATTATGTTTAAGCAAAAAGAAAAAGCGTTTAAACCAGCCAGACGCCGGCAATTAAATACAAGGAATAAAAAAAGGAACTTTTTTACAATACAAATTAGTAATGAAAATATAAGAGCCCTAACTTTAATAAATAGAAACGGGAAATTAAAATAAGAAAAAAATAAGAGTTTTTACTTCAGCGCCAGTGAGCCGAAAAAAGGGTTGGTTTTTGAATACCACCAACGTTTGTGTGTTTGTAAACGAGACACGACCTACCGCAACAGGTTATTGCTTGAGGTCCCCGGACAACGGTCGATTTTGCCACAGTCTACCCAGTGCATTCATTCAGAACCAGGTAACCCCATTTGCACCCAAAAATCTTTTTAATAAGCTCTTGCAGAGATAGATGGTTTTGCGAATCCGTCTAAAGCAGACCTGCAGTGGAAAAAAGTCTCTTAGTACCAATTTGCACTAGGGACATTTCTTGCCGGACAGACGAAGTTTGAAGGCGAGGGGTCGAAAAGGCAGAGTGTGTAGTACATGATTATCTGTACTGGACGTTTTTTCATTTCTCTTTCTTACTTTTCGTAGTTTAGATACAAGTATTAATTTCTGTCTGACTTCTAATGTTTCATATGTAAACGCTTCAGGTAAGATTAAAAGAGAATTCAAAAAATGTCTGGCAAAAAATGACCCTAGTGTAAATTGGGAATTAGATGCAACAGAACTCATTTGAAAACTTAAGTGTTTTCGCGCGATGTTCTTAATTTTTGGGTATAACATTTGATTCCGTCAGTGAACAAGCGAATATGACTCTCTAGAAAAATACAAAGATCTAGGGTATCTCTAGAAATTATTCTTTAGCTGAACCACATCGTAGGATGGGCAGAGGATCCTTTTCTTATAACATCTTCACAAACGTTTCAAAGGTCAGTTCTTTTTAACTTATTAGAAATTTTACTAGGTGTCTTCAACACTTTCGGAATGCAGAGTCATGTAAGTAGCTTTATAAGAAATGTTTTTCATTTTAATGTCTATGAAATTTTTGTGCTTTGTGTCTCAAATTGTTCATTCATTAAAATGTTCGACTAAGTAAGTCGCAAATTTTTTGGGACTCTTAACTATTTTGCATCTTAGTTGATTCACTTTTTGTATTTTCTAATAATGTATGAAGAGTTAACTAGCGGAATAGCGCCATGTGTGGTAGCAGTAACTTTGCTTATGAATTTTGTAATCTAAGCAACCCAAAATTAGTAGAAAATGAGAATTTTTATTCTCACACAAAGAATATTTAATTACATTGGTGCAAAGTAAAACGGTCAAAGCTGCCGGTGCAAAAAGTAGTAGTGTTAAATAATTGGGACATGTTACACAGCAAACGCGAACAATGCCCATATTTATTGAAAGCATGAAGTAGGAATACTTTCTACTTTAGCATCTGTCTTAGAAAATGGTCAGAAAAGTAATATAAATTTCAGCCTAAGAATTAAAAGCAACTATTTAGTATTCTGTTTTATTTTATGCTCTGTTTTTGGTGTTATTGCTCTTAGTTGTTATGCAAAAATAAGCATTGAAAATTAAACTTAAAAAAAAACTTTAAAAAAAGTACCGCCAGTAAAGTATCGCCGATGCCGACTCATTGCCAAATCCGAATTATCGACGATATATCCGATAGTAGTAAAGTTAAGAAATTTTAAGACTCGACGAGCATAATTGTTTTTATTTCGAGGAAAAATAAATATTAATCATACGCACTCAAGGAGTCACTGAAAATGATACTCAAGCTTTAAAATCGAAATCTGTGGTTTTCAAGGTTTTCATGTGTTTGTGCCCATTTCTTTCGATTTTGAGCAGCTTATACTCAATTTTAAACGCTCTTTACATGTTTCTTAAAACTTCTGGAAAAAGATGTACTAATTTGGATTTTTTAAATGTAAAAAAAGTTTAAGGGCTCAATTAGGCGAACGTTGCTGTACCATTTATGTACTTTATCAACCAGCTGTTCGCTTTTTGTTATTAGAAAACCAAAACAAAAGCTTAACGAAATGTAATGTGCCGTAGTTGCAACGTAACATTCTGTTAAATCTAGAATTTCATACCGTTGTTACGCGACATTTGTAAAACAGTGATGGGCGGCTTGTATGTTACATGGAATGTGGGTATTTCTGCTCTTTTTTATTGGTACTTTTTCAGTTTAGACATTGAATTGTGACAAAACAACTTACAATCCAATATATTTTCATGTGGATAGAGAAATATACACATGTTAAGATGTATAAAATAAACAAATGCATAAACACACAAAATGGAAATGTGAAACATATAAAAGGTTTTAAATGATATCAAAACCTTGTTTGGTGTATGCACATTTACAATAAATGTATGCTAAAAATTTATACATATATACAAATTGTTTTATGGTAATCTGTAATATAAATATGAAATAATTAACGTTTTTTACATACACCAAATACAGTTTTAATTGATTTAAATGGTCACTTGGTACTTTTTCTGCACAGCAGTCACCATTTAAACATTTTTAATTCCCATCACTGTGTGTATTGTTTTATGTTAAGGTATAGAAAAAACATATGACACGTTTTTAAAAGTTATATAAGTGCACTAACGTGCTTACAGTACGGTGCGGTACATTACGGGTACAGCAACTCTCGCCTAATTGGCCGTAACACTTAGCCCTAGTTTGATCAAGAATGGTTTTCGGCTCTCCTAAATAATTTTCATTTAAGACATGTGGTTACCAATAAAAGCCACAAAATTAAAGGTGGCTATTCTTGAAAAAGCGTCGAAAGGGGAAAACTTACATGAAAGTAAAAACAAAATTTACTATCATTGCTTTTGTTACCTAAACACTTCTATAATCAAATTAATGTGAGAGTTATAACGCGATTATATTTTTTTATATGTACATTTTGTATTACAATCGAAAACAATTTTTGGAAATTTGTTTTTTTTTTTCATGTAAATTTTCGGTGTTTCGAGACGTTTTTAAAAATATCAGCCAATGATTTCGCCTGCCTCTACCTTACCAGAAATCTGCACTTAAGCCTAGAACTCTGTTCGAACTTGCGAAAAATGTTAAGCAACATTGATTACTTTACACGAAAATTTTGACATTATTCAATGTTATCTATCATGCGAATTTGTACAATTTGACGTTTTTTAAATATTAAAATTTAAATATGGATGAAAAACTGTTACCGGTTGTGTTATTTTTATTTTTTATTTCTTATTTAATAATCAGTTAATATTTTTTTGCTTTTTCTTAAAATTCCACGTGAAATAAGTGCATCTTACATTATTTCGCAGTTGTTAAAAAATGTTGCCAGAAACATTTCAGAACTTTTTCACAAAATGAACAGAGTACAACTCTATCAACATTATTTCATAGATATTCCGCGTTTTGACATCATTTCAAGTGAAATGTTGAACAGAGTACCAGGCTTTATATATAAAATCCCTATTTTTGCCACCAAGAAATTTAGCTTGTATTTTCGACAAATGTTGTTCTATTTTTTTCTTTCTTTCAATAAATGTAAATTTGTTTGTGCTTTACACCAACATACAAAAATAAATAACAAAATATTTGAGAAACAATTTAAAATGCTTGGTGGCATTACGTGACATAGATGTGAACCTTGTGCACAAAGTACAGGTCACAATTTTGGAAATAATTTGACTAAAATTGCCACGTATCGTCGTTGTTCTTACTAACTGACAGAACTGAAATTTTTTGGAAAATTGAGTTATCCATTTAAAATAAAAATGTTTTTGTTTTTATATTGAGTTGAATAGTTGTCTTTTTCTTCATTTAACACATAACAAAAGATGTTATACTTCATAACAAATAATACATAACCCCAATTTCAATTTTGGCTAGAAAATTACTGCTTTTAAGACAACAAATATTAAAAGTGCGCTCCTGTAAAATTTGTCAAATGTTAGTTACGTTAGTCAGTAAAAAAAACAGCGACGATATGTGACAACTAACACGAAAATTGTCATTGCATTTGTGGTGTGTGTGGTATTATTTTAATAGGTGCTTGTGTGTTTTTTCCTTTCCCTATAGCCCAATATAATTTTATGCAGCTGTAGGGGATCAGCTTGATAGTAAGGCGTTCTTGCGAACTGCCGGATTAGAGACCATAAATAATTCACAAGGCAACGAGTGCCACTGTATGTTTTCAAATCTAAAGTCCGTTTTATTCTTGGGCTACAGCCCTTTTATACTAAATCTACCAATATCATTTACTCACTCTAACTTATTGTAAAAGTTAATTAAATCTAGTCTTCTCTATCAGTGCCATGCAATTATCAGGGGTTTCCCTTTCCATAATGCTCTAGCCAATCAGGACATTGGACACTCCAAAATTATGTCACTCACATTCTGATTGACCTGTTTTACTTATGGCTGATTCATCGACTTCGAACGAAGAGTTCGTTCGCTTAATTTACATGTAAAACAAAAACAATATTTTTTAATTTGTTTTTGCTTTAAATGTAAGTTAAGCGATCGAAGTTTTCGTTCGCAAATAAGTGAACAGGCAGTTATTTTCCTAATCGTATTGCGTAATATTCATACATATTGAGTCACTGGATAAATGCCGTTATTTGATATTTTATGTATGGATTTTACCCTACTACTATTGGGGTGCCATGTATGCATTTTACAGTGGCTATTGGGTGCAGTGGACCCTTATAAGGTACACTACACCTTTTTCAAAATGGTAAGATGCAGTTCAAATTCAAAAAACATGGTTGTAGAATGGTTAAAAAAACATATTATGGTCCCTGCAATGGCAACAAACCAACTATTGTTGTTTTTGAAAAAACTTTTTTCACGATTGATAATATTTTGTTTCTATTTAATAATAAAGTGTTAACCTCCCTTGAAACTTCAAATATGGTTGATTTTAACAATGTAATGTTTTAATAAAATAAAACTACAACCATACACTTAAACTTATTATGGTTACCTGCACCATATTATTATCACAGTAACCATATTATGGGTTAATTCATCCATCCAGCCTGTATGAATAAATCAAGCAAATTTGTGATTTTTTCAGTTCTCTGCGCACGATATACTTTTTGTGGCGGAAGCATTATTGAAAACATATCCCAAATACTATGCTGTTAGGTTGGGCTTGATCGACACTACTTTCTTATAACTTTCTTGTATTACAAATTCGGTTCTTTTCTATATACCTTTTACTGTTAACAAACATTTATTATTGTCATTTTTAGTAACAACTTTGTGGTCTCGTTAGCTACCGAGAGGGTTTTTTTTAATCATTACTGTTGGTGAAAAACTGATCCATTGGGACAAAGCAAACCCCAGCAAACCAGCTAAACTGGCGCCAATGGTAAATATATCTGGCGGCAAGGTTATAGTCTGCATTTGGAGGGACCACAGGGGTCTTATCTGTTATGACCTATTAAACTCGAGTTACACACTCAAAAGAAAAATCAATCCACCCGTACTCAAATCAATCTGAAGCGGTACTCATAGTACAGTGAGTACGGATTTTGTTGAATCAAGTACAGAAAGATTGATTTAAGTACGGATTTTTAATCGCAACATACTTAAATTATTCATATTCAATCCCGATTTCGTTTTTGAATAATTCCAAAAATGAGATTGATTTATGTAAAACTAAGATTGAATCAATCTCAAAATCCGCTTGATTCAAGAATTATAAAATTGTTTTGAACCGAATTCGTGCTTAAAATAATCCGAAATTGAGATTGATTTAAATAAAACTAAGATTAAAGCAATCTCAAAATGCGCTTGATTCAAGTATTATAAAGTTGATTTTATTCCGAATTAGAAAGAAAATTATTATGATTGATTTACTTACCCGTATAACACCTTCCAGAATGATAAAACAACGACATCATGCCCGGTATGGTTTTTACTTTTGAAATCTTATGTACATATTTAACCAAAAATATTAACTAAATTAGAAGCAAGAGTTGAAATCTACTTTATAACCTCCGCGGTACACATGAGGCTCGCCAGACCTTTTTTCATTGTGTATAGAAAATCAAAACATGCGTATGCCGGAGGGTTAAACACAAAGAAAATTTTAATCTTTTTTTTTTACTTGAATTAAGAATTTTATACTCATTTCGAGAAATTCGGGGATTGATTTTCGAAAGTAATCCCAATTTGGATTGTTTTGAGTACGTTTTAATATTATTCGTACTTGAATTTTTGAGTACGACTCCTACTTAAAGTAACTATAAAAAACTTGATTTATCCCGAGTGTTTTTTTTCTGTGTACGATTACAGAGTACCTTCGCGAATACTTTTTATTCTTTGCAATACAATTAAAAATCTATGACGAAAGCGGTTGGTAAGTTTTTCCTCACCCGCCTTATGGTCCAGTTCTAGCCCGGTCGAACTAACTTTTGTTTTTATATGTACGAGATTAGCACCAGTATACTTTCACTTAATATATATTTTTACTATCTTCTTCGGGTTTGACTGCTATTGGCAGTATTCCTATTAAAGAAGATTAAATATTTAAGAAACACCGGATATCATTTCTATTTATTTCTAAATGTTAAGCGTTAAAAAGTCATTCATATGCGACCAGTGGACGTCTCGACCAAACTCAAATGAACAGCTTAAAAAAAGTAAATCAAGTTAAGTTGTGTACTATTTCAACTGATTTAATGTCTTATGAAAAATGTATACAGTTTGTTTTGGTCTTTTTTGAAAAGCATACAAATTAAATCAAAGAAAAATAAATAAAATAGCTCAATGCGAATTGATACCAAGTTAAACACGAAAATCCCATATCGTAGTATTCATACAAATAATCAAATAAATTTATGCTAATCGGCTATTTTTCTTCAGTCTCTTCTTAAAAAACATTACAAAAAAAAGAAATAATTCATGCCACAGAAGGGCATGTCTTTGAACAAAAATTTAATTCCAGTTCAGCTACTCGTACCCGCAAAAAACAATATTGTCAAAAGAAGTTAAAGAAATATATTTTAATGAATTGTTGACAAAAGTATTTACGCCACATATTTAATGAATGGAGGAACAAATGATGTATTTAACTGCCTGCCTCTTTACTGGGGGTACTTAAAGGCAAGAGCAGGCCGAGAGACAAAGGGACACACAAATATTCAAGTGTTGTAATAAAATTTGGATTTTCTTCTTTGATTTTTTTTTTTGAAATAATGATTTAGGAGCATTCCGGAGTTTTAAAGGCACTTATATTAAATTTTTTTTGTATAAAATTTTTTCATATCAACAAATTTACAAATTTAAATTAACAAAATAGTTGCTTAGGAAATATTTATGTTGCAAAATTTATTCAATTATATAAAAAAAAAATTATGATAAAAATTTACAAAATTGTTGCTAAAATGTAAAAACCGTTTATAATTGAAATTAAAGTATAGTAAAAGCGTTGTGCATGAATTGAAACTAACGGTGGTCTTACGGGACAAGGTCAGGCAAAACTACACAACCATTATTTTTAAATATTTGTTTAACTGGAGTTGAATCACACAGAGAAGAAATTAAGCTATTAAGTATGACAGCCTTATTTTTTGTCTCATATTCCGGCCCATGGATGCTGAAGTTAGTACAATTGTACTTTTTTCAATACTTTTAGCATTACAAAAGTACTGATATACTCCAAAGACATGTTTAGTAAAAATTAAAAATTGCATATGATTCAATTTTTTTTGATAATATTTTTTTACGAACTGTTTCTTTGACTTCACACCACTATTGTACAAAATCACTTCAAACCAGTGTTGCCAATTTAGCCATTTAGTGGCTATATTTGGTATCTCGTTTAGCCATAAAAAATAAATCTAGCCATTAGCAATTTTTGCCATTTTTATTTAGATACATTTTTTAAAATTTTAAAATTTTTAGTCCAAACGAATGTTATAAATGCAGCAATAAGTGCGTTGTAACGATGAATTATTCTAAGTCAGTTAATGCAAATGGTAAACAAAATATAATTTCTATCGATTATTTTAGCTTTACACTATTCAAAGACTCTTCTTCTTCTTTCTATTTGCTATTATATCGTAAGCGACAAGAGGACTAAGAGGGGCTTTTGATCCGCAACGATGCAAATCAAAAGTCTATTAAATTGTTCGTCATTGTAACGAGTTAGTATAAGCCTTTTGCAAGAAAAAAAAAACAAAATTTCGATAAGTTGTCGCTTACGATATAATCGCAAATATGGTTCGATGTCTTAAGTGCTATTTCAGTGTTGTAAGTTTTTTTTTTTAATAAAATATGCTTTTTTTTTAATAAAATCTTGTTAAGCCATTATTAGTCACTTTTTTGAAATTTTTACTAAACATTTTGTAATTTTAACAGTTGATGTTTATTTTCACAGCTGTAGCGAAAGCAAGAGTTGGCTTTTTGAACATAAAATGTTAACTTCAAAGCAACAGCATAAAAATGTTGCTTCTCTGCTGTCAGTTTTTTAACACTGCTCTTTGTCTAAATTCCCTATTATTTACTTAATTTCTCTTTTTGTAGATTGCAAAATATATACAAAAATTTAAATGTACAGTAAAAGTGAATTTTATTAAGCTTCGTTCACAATTGGAGAAACAATTTCGTTTTTCTTTTTAAATTCTTTCTTTCCAAAGTATTTCACATATTTTCCTTTCATTTTTCAAACAAAAATGTAACTAAAGTTTTTTTAAAAAGTTGAGTCGACTTCTACTTTAGCAACAATTTGTACGGAATTAATAATAATTTTATTTAGTTCTAAATGAAAATTTAAACAAAATGTTTTAGAAAATAATTATGTATAAGTTATTAATATTGCTGTGGGCAAAATTTGCAAACGGTCTCTTGATTTAAAATGTGTGAGTTTTTGGAACAAAATTTTGCTGTATTTTGAACACCAGTGACAATGGTGCTACCTATTGTGAACGAAGCTTTATTCTAATAATAAAATTAACAACAAAACATATTTTTAGGGCTTTAGTACAATTAGGATCAAACAAGTACAATTTTTTACTGAATCAAGTACAATTTTAAAAATGTCACTTATCATCCCTGTTCCGGCCATTTTTGAAGTAATGCTCTCTTAATGGGAACCAATTGTTTTTGCTGAAGGCTCTCTGTAACCGTGTGGCCCAATTTCATTAACGATCCTACTGGTACTCTCACCAGGACTTCATTGCTACTCGGCTTTGACATTGATTCTGCTACTTGATTGGGCTTTAAAACAATTAAAACGTCACGGTTAATATTTGTATCGCTAGTTAAGATCCAACGCAAAATTGCTCTTGCTTAATTGCGTTCAAGCAGCATTTCAGACATGCAAAATCGTGGTTTAACGTCTGGGTTTTTAATGAGTCCTGCTGCTAGCAAGCTTTTTAAAATTACTGCTTGAAAGTATCTAAATGGTTTTGCAAGTTTTTCTTAAGATTTGATATAATCCTTATATAGTAATACTTCCAATTCATTATCTTTTAATTTTTTTGTAAGACCCAAGCGGATTTTAGATTTCATGTAACAAGTATCATTTCTGAAAAGCACAGACCATCTCCTGCCCACTGGAATCGATGGAAAATATTCAGACAATAAGAGAAGTAAAGTATTTCCTGGAACGTTTGCCTGTTTATGTGTTTGTTTGTTGACTACTGAGCTGATTATCCCAATTCCTGCACTAGCATCACGTGAACCCCGATAATAAAATAGGCTACTTATATTTTCTATATGGGCAGTGTAATTGTTACCCTCCTTAGGATGCCACTATTAAATATCGAATGTCTTAAGAGCCGCTGCACCCATTTTCCCCAGCAACAAATTTTCAAGATTTGCAAGCAATAAACACGTATACTGCATCCCAACCGCTTCCTTTTTTGCTTCTAAAAATTACTGCCATACTCTATTGCTGTAAGATAAAGCATACAATCCTACAATTCTTAAATGTCGTGCTAAATACTAGACGCTGTTTATTCGTTTTTTTTAAGATGACATTTTCTACTGCCTTATTGAAGCAATGAAATCATTTATTCTTTTGATAATAAATACAAAACTTAACTTAATTTTACAAAAATCATACATACACAGAAAAAATTATTGCCGAATTATTTTCAAACAAACGATTGTTTGAAATTTTTTTTAATTTCTACAAATTTTTTTACTGATTCAATTAATATTTTTGTTTGATTTTTATTTAACCAACAAAAATGTTGACAACTTTTCAAATATATAGTATACGCGCTATTGGTTTCAATTTTTCATAATTTTGTATGAAATATTTAACGCTCTTTAATGTTGTCGTTTTGTGCATTTTTTATTTGATCGTAAGCAACACTTCTTTATGTGAAATATAAGAACAACAACACAAAACACATACAGTTTATTTTTGGACGCTTTAAAAAAGTACAACAAGAAGAAAGATGATAAAATAGCGCGACGAGGTTATTAGTTAAAAAAACAAAAACAATAGCAGGTAAAAAAGGTTTCATTCTTTTTAAACAACAGAAACAACAACAACATTATAAGAAACAAAATAAATTTTTTGTTGGTTTCAAAGTTGGTAAAAAAGAATGAAAAACAAAATCCCGCATTCAATTTTTGAAAACTGTTTACTTAAATACATCAAATACAAAAATAAAATGATGACGAAAAACATATCGAGTCGGTCTGCTGCCGTTGTTTGTTACATTTCTTCTTCTTTAGCCAAGGAAAGGATACAGCAACAGTGAGTGATGAAGAAAAACATTGTGTGTATAAACAAGACTTCGTTCAAAAATTATTCCAACAAAACATGTGTCTTAAAGCCAGCCGCCGCTCTGCTTCTGCCTTCATATTCTCCTTCAGTGATAGCTTGGGTGCGCGTCATTGCTTGTGCAAAAAATTTTTGTTTGATTCAGCAAAATTATTTGTTTGAAATTTATATGAATTTCAGTAAACTTTTTGTTTGATTCTGTAAATTATTTGTTTGAAAAAATCAGTGTTTTTTTTTAGTAAACAAAATGCAAATAAATTGTTTGAATATGCGAATTTGTTTGTAGGACCGATTTCAGACAAAAAATGTTTTGATTCTACAAATTTTTTGTTTGAATTCGAAAAATAATTTTTTCTGTGTAGTTGTTATAAAACTTTAACTTTTTTATTCCGTAAAAATATTTTAGATTTATAAGAAAAATTTTGAAGCGTGAAATAAGAGTTCTTCAGATCTCTACAGCAGAGCATCTATGCTAGGAATTCCGAACAAAAGTAAAGTAATATTTCATAGAAGTGTAAGCTTTTCACTCCCCACTCTCCCTTACATTACTGCATCCGATGATCATCAGTTTTTGCTGGATCTTTAAATTTTTGCAGTAGGAACTTTTAAGCCCCGAAATTGAAATAATATATCACCAGGGGAAGTGGTACACCCCATAGGACGCCAATGTTAAGTATCGCATATATTAAGAACTGTTATAGAAAGAATGTTCAAACTTGGTAGGAGTCACTCTTATAGTAAACTGCACTCAAACAAAAATATCAATATTAAATTAACATGCCGCAATGTTGATTAAAAATCATAGTACATTTTTCACGTTAGTTTAAATGAAAATTTTAAAATAAAATTGTTCCATATTTAAACCATAAAAACCTGTTTAACTTGTTTTGTATAGAAAAAACAACAATTTTTATATTTAAAATAATCTAAAAACAAAAATTCCCGTATTCTTTTTGTTAAATTTGTGTAGATAAATAGCATCAAATTTTCAAAGCGGAATGATGTTGAAACCCATATCGGGCCCTTCTGCTAACAAAGGGGAATACAAAAAAAACCTTACCGTAAAAAAGTAAGACTAATCTATTTCTTACAGATTAAGACGTTGCATCTAACTGCAAACTATAATCGTTCTAATTGCTTTACATACAACAAAATGATTCAGCTGATTTCGCACGTTACTGTTACTCTTAAATAAATGTATTCGTTATCCCTTAAGATTTTTCTCAGTGTTATTTGACACTCAAAAGTAGTTGATTTTACATAAAGTTCATGTTTTTTTAACTTGAAATAACTTTAATTTAATGTGATCCGACTTGTTATTTCAATATAAATGACATTTTGCTCTAACTTTAGTGGAATATAGAAAATGTTGTTCGCAAGTTATTGTAAAATCATGTTAAATTAACATGAAGTAACTATGAGGCAACATCACTATCAAAATCTGTAGAATCGATCTTATTTTCGACGTTTTTACATTGATTTTTTCTGTGTGTACACCTTTTAAAATAAAAATAAAGGGGGTAGGTGCACAAGGTGCATTAAATATTAGTTATATACATATAAAAGCAGAAGTGTATGTTTGCTAAACATTTCAAATAATTTCCATAACATTTGCACTGATTACTCAACGCATTGGCGATTAATATTATTGAATTGTAAAGTTGTTCTGTATATCTGTACAACGTTAACATTTAGTATATGCTGCTTTGTTACCCATATACGAGATCTGGGGGTCGATTCTGGTTCTGTGAAACTGTGAAATGAAACCTTTTTTTGCATTTTCATAGAGTTTCTGATTCTCGTTTAGTGAAAAAATGATAAATAAATTCGAATGTGTTCATATGAGAAGAACAAATGGAATGAAAAAAATTGTTTTCACATTTTCACAGTAATGTGATTCTTGTTCTGTGTAACAGTGCAAAGAAGTGTCACAAACTTTTCATTTATGCCATATTTTTACACATTCATTTTAACGGTGAAAAATAATTTTAATTAAATTATTTAGAGAAAAATATGGACATTGCCAACGATAAATAATAATTTAGAGAAATAAAAATAATAATTTTCTAAAAAGATGCATATTTACAGATTTTTAACTTATTATATTCATATAAAATGCCAATTTTTGATAAAATAAAAAACATTACTGACGAAAAACGTTAATAATGTTTTCTTGCATTGTACCATTCCGAATTTATTTCGATAATTCCATTAAAACTAATAATCCTAACATTTTTTAAATTAATTATATTTTTTGTGTATTTGTATAATTTAACACTTGATTAAATGACCATCGGCGGTGAAGAATTTAGGTTTAGCGACGGCTTAAAGTAAATTTAAAGTCGCCTACAACATGTTTATGTTTTATATTTAATAACATTTTACTAAATAAATCTTTATTTGGCCTTTTATTTGTTAATGATTTCACAATTTGTTGGACTTATGGTCGTTTTTTAAAGCTTTTGTTTAACTTGCAATGAATGTATGGTTGGGTGGAACCTTGCAACTCAATTTGAAGCAGATCAATTGACTGAGCTGAAATTATGCACACACGTTCAGTTTGGATGACAATGCATTGTAAACCATGGTGGAATAAGTAGGTGGCATCGTTACGGCAACAAATACAACATTACAACAAAATTGGAAATTACATCACCGTTTACGTCAAAAAATACTTTTAACAAAAATCAAAGCGTGCCGCTGAACGTGATGAAATAAATAAATTTTTAGCCAATTTTTATATTATTATAGTCAATATCTTATTTATTTTAATTAAAAATTATTATCAGCACCAAACGTGGACTTTTTGTAAACATAAACAAAATTTTGACATAAACCTAGACAAACATCTGGCGTAGTGCTGCCACCTGTTTGTTTCACCATGTTGTAAACTATGAAACGTCATCCTAAATCAAACATAGCAGCACAGCCAAAATGGCGGTCTAGCTATTTTTAATGCAATCCTATAATATAGGTATCTAATGAAAAGGCTTGCTAAGAATAACTCGAAAGCTTAAACAAAAGAAATTAAGGCCCAGGCCCACGATGTCGACAAGAACATTTCTTTCGTATATTTGTTTTGAAAACAACAACAAATTTTAGTTTTTTATTATTGTTTTCAATATAAATATGCGAAAGAAATGTTCTTGTAGACATCATGGGCCTGGCAGTAACTTTTACTTAAAAATTTTACTAGCAACTAATAGAGGCATTACCTTATTTATAATTCATTGTTAAAATTTGGAATTTTTGTTGCAGAGATTCATGATTTTATTGGTGAAATGAGTTCCGCTCCCAAATTTTCTCATCACTCTCACAAATTGACTCAAGAATTGATGCAACAAAAATTCCAGGTCTGGGCCGGCACTTTGATATAAAATCTTGCCAATTCTCATTACACAATTTACACGATGTAAAAACTTGTCGCGAAATTTACTTGTGTAGAAAAACAAGTAAATTAAATAACTTGATGTGATTGATATTAAAAAATAAATAAAAAGTAAAAAACCTTTTTCAAAAACAAGCTTTTATTTTAATACCCTAAAAAAAATTTCACATAAGTCAATAACATTATTTTCGTAGATGTTTTATGCCAAAATTATTTACTGCAATAAATATTTTAGGGTAATCGCGCGGGCAAGATGTTTACCCAAAAAACTCATTTGTCAACTCATTGATTGATCGATTTTACATTTTTATGACTGCTCTTGTTTTTTGTATAAAAATTTGTTTCCGTTAAAAAATTGCTGTTGTTTTTATATATTTATTAACACATTTTATGTAAAATTTTTTCCCTTCCTATTTCTTGCGCGCACTTGAGCAGGACATTGAGGCTAACCTCTTTCAGATGCAATATCGTTCATGAAAAAAACCCAAATGCAACAAATTCGGAATTTTCGGTTTACTTCTTATTTATTTTAAGTTAAAAATATTAACCATGTACATACACATGCATATATGTATGAAAATAAAAAACAACAAAAACTCTTTTACTGAAAAAATTTATATTGTATAAAACAAGAGGAGCCATAAAATTGGATTTTTTTCTCTCTTCAAAAAAACTCTTTTAGCAAAAATAAATGCTTGCAGCTCAAGCATTAAAAAAAAATCGTTTGCGGCTTAGCGCCGTTTCAAAATCCTAAGCTTCGATATCTGCATTTGACTTTTACATTTTATTAATATAGTTACAAAAGTTTCACAGCTACAATGGAATGAAACAATTTTCATTAAAAGAACGGGAATCGCCTTTTGTGTTTTGTGTGCTCATGAAAACGAAAATGAAAAGTTTTTTTTTCATTTCACAGTTTCACAGAACCAGAATCGACCCCCTGTTTTAAAATAATGTTACCAATTTTATTTTGATGGGGGTATTTTAATAAAATTAAAGAAATTTCTTTAAAATGTTAAGATAATGTAAAAAACGTGTAAGGAGTTTCCTACACTCACAATATTATTGCAGTAACGGACTGTAGTTTAATTAAGAAGTTTTCCGTTTAGTCATTATTAAATAAATAAATATTTAAAATTCCAAGCAAATCTAGTTTTAACTGATTCTAATATTTATTAAAAAAACTTAGTGCACACTAATACGGATTTTTAGTTGCAGTTAATATTGTCCGTTGATTAAGTTAAATTCTTCTTTATGTAAAATTAAATGAAAATGTAATTTAAAATATGGAAAAGTTCATTTAATTTTTACTGTCAAAAATTCAACCGCGAATTCCGTTTAAACAAATCAAATACATCAAATTTTTAAAGTAAAATAATTGCGAAGCCATAATGGTCATGCTGCTGGTGTCTTATAATTGAAAGTTCTTTTGTAAACAAAACGGGGTCAGTACAACAAAATAAAAACAAACGTGTGTTACGGCCCGTAACTTTCGGGGTAAGTAAATTATAATATTTTCTCTCTCATTAGAAAAACAAACAGACAGGTGTCTGTCTGTTGTTTTTTTTAAGAAATTCGGCTCTTTTGTGGAGTAATCGACTGTTACTAAATTTAATAAAATAACTAAATATTTTTGATAGCTTATTTATATAAAATAACTGAAAATTCATTTGGGGTTGAATTTTTGTCAGTAAAAATTAAATAAACTTTTCGTTAAAAATAAATGAAAAATAATAACACCGGTTTTCAACTAAATTTTCATTTATTTCATATACAAATTTCGGTTAATTTTACGTACAGAATATTGTGAGTGTATAAATAAACCAAAACTTGTTAAAAGGGATAATTTTCTAGTAGATTAAATGGAAATTAACAATATTTTAACTGAATAACAAAAACTGACTATCCAATTAACTTTTAGTTTTAAATTTTTTACCTCGTCAAAATATTAATTTTTATTTTATATCAGGCTTAAGCTCATAAATGTTAACTTTCAATAAATTATTTTAATGAAGTAAGGAATTTTACAACATGAAATTAATTAAAATTTATTGATAATTTCTATTTTTGACAGAACGGAAAATTGAACTCGGATCGTAGTTACAGGTTTTGCGAATAACAGCATTCTTGTCATCAGAGCTCTTTGCAGTTTAACCCTTTCCATAACATAAACCGTTGGATTAACCATAAATAAACTATTTTGTCAACCTCATTTAACTGGCATTTTTGGTTTAGAGGTGGAGTTTTTTTGAAAGATAAAACAAATTCAATAAATTAACTAAAACGTTTTGGAAGAAATTAATTATTTTTCGTAGCTAGGAAAAACTTCGTTAGTTAAAAAAATGTTAAGTCAATTTTACAAAAATTTAGGCAGAGTACTAAAGTTTGCAGTTGATTTGTTTTCATATTTTTTAAGACTTTTTTAAATATTAAACTGATCATAGCTAAACTAATGGCACATTAAAATCCTTGTGGATATTCGAGATTTTAACTTACCAGTGGCCGTCTGTGATTATTCAAAGAAGTTTTGGCGGCTTTGTACTTCTTAATGTTAATACCCGTAGAGATGTAAAGTAAAAGTTTATAATCCAGACTAAAGCTGGGATCACACGATTGCCGCAATGTACCAATTTTCACACTTTTTAATACCCCAATCGTGTGACCGCACAACCAAATGGCTCATGTACCAATCGAGGACAATATTGTGCTTACTTTTACCAATCAAATGCAACCCTGGTGCGGCAATCGTGTGACTGTTTGCTATTCAACCGCGCGTCAATAAAAATGACAAAAATGCACCAATATTTATTGTGTTCTTGTGCGGCAATCAAACAACACAATACGCGGCAATATTTGCCTTTTTTATGAGATTTTCTTTTTTGTGTTTCTTTTAGTAGGTAATAAAAATAAATATGTATGTACATATTTATTTATTTTGCATTTAAATTTTTTTAATTAATTATTTTAAGTATGTGTGTATGTTCACAAGCATATTTAGCTGTTCTGTGCGAATATTTTTATTAAAGATTTTTCTATTCGAAACTAAATTTACGAAATTGTTGAACAGACTGTTAGTTTTTCGAATGTCTTAAAAAAATTAAATAAAACTATTCAACAATACATAATTTGTTTAAGTAAATGTTACAAATTTAATTTTTTTCAATTAACAAACCAACAAGAACTTTCAAACAAATAAAAAAGCTACCACAACAGCTGTTTTCGCAGTTAACACAAGTAAGAACAATCGTGTGACTGTGCTGCGGCAATTTTTGTAACCATTTCGCTTTGTACCAACTAGCGGCAATTAAATTTGTTTAAAACAGGGCAATCGTGTGATTTCAGAATATTTGATTGGTGCAATTTCATTATTGTGCGTCAATAAAGCACAATAAAAATTGTGTCATATTGGTGCATTTGCGGCAATCGTGTGATCCCAGCTTAAGCAATGAAAATCGTCAAGCCAAACATATTTATATTGCTTTTAGTTGCATTTAGTTAATTTTGCCTCTATATGGCATTTAACGCCAATCTACATGTATACCGAACTATTTTACATGCGAATTGTTAATAAAGTATATTTGGTTATTAATATTTACAGGGAGCATGATTCTCGATTAAAAGGGAATGTCATTTGTAAGCATTTGTGCTTACTTACTTTTATCTTCAATATTCACATTTCTAATTGGGTTGAATAAAAATTTAACTTTTTGTAGACTTTTAGACAGATAAATTTACCAACCTACCATTTTTCACTTCACCAATCTCCGTTTATTTGATTTAATGTATTGTGGACTCTAGTAGTTAGTGTAAATCGACAATAGCCCATTATTTTATTATTCAAATCAATGCAGTTCACAAACATCAACTCATGTAAGTCAGTTCGCCATTTATTCGTTCACTCTCTCTCTCTCTCTCACTCACCCAAAATCACTTTCTACCAAACCTACATCAGAAAGATTAACGTTTGTGTTTTTGTTTTTTATTTATTGTGATATAAATTAAATATAAATAAAATATAAATAAAATATCGAGAAAATATCCTAACTAGAACAACTCTGAACATTAAGCCAGTCTGAATCTAGAAATCCAAGTATCTGTTACATACTCGTGCACATACACAACGAGAGTTACGATATGCCTTTTACATTAGCAAATGTCCAAAAGGCATTATTGTGTATTTGATTTGTAATTTAAACCTTTTCTTATGTTACTGCTGTTGTTATGGTTTTTTTACTTAAATGCCTTCTAGCTTAAAATCATAATCTCTTTTTATTTCCTCTTTTTGCTTATGTTGTTTTCATTTTCTTGTTTGTTTTAAATCGTAAATCAGTATTACAATCATCACCAGCACAACAGGGCAGCAAAATAGAAAAACACTCACACATAAACGGAAAGGCATTTTAATTCCCAGAGGTCCTTGGTCAGCAATTTCTTTTACAATATTCAGTTAAACATTAGAAATACAAATATTTAATACAAAATATGTTTCAATACAATATTTGTATAGCAAACAGTAAAGCAAGTATAAGCCTTTTTCAGCAATTTCTCCCTAGAAAATCACATCAAAGACGTACATTTAATTCGTTTTATGATTGGTGTTTTTTTTAAAGGCCATAAACTGAAAAAACATAAAACTATTTGTAAAGCAACAACTAGCCCACATTCAAACATGCCACAAAATTATGAAAGGTGTAAATCAATTTATATTTTCCTTTAGACTTCCTTTCACAACCCAAAATTACAGCGTACCACATACGGCGGACTACAACTTAAAATATGAACAAACGCACACTATAAAACTGTTTGGCAAAAATCTATAAAAGAGCACAAAATTTAAAGTTACTAAGTTTTAGAAAAATGTAAAAATTCTCTTTAAAATTTAAAGTTTGTTAATACCGCTGATTGTTGACATCAAAAGAAATTGTATCTACTAAGTTTGTCAAATTTGGAATCAACATAAACGAGTTTGTAGGCTGAATGTAGTCTAGAGCTTTGAATACCCTCCACCGACAGTTCGAATATTTCATGAGTGATATCTATATGACATCTATTTGTTATTTGTAGGAGACGTGTGCTCTTAAAATATAAATTGTGTCTTAGAATTAATTCTGTTGATTAAATAAATGAATAATAATTATAATATTAATAAATCATTATAAAAACTGACGTAAGCTTTTAAATAGTTTGCTGTTTAGACTTATAGTAAATTATTGACCAACAATCAGAAAATTTTATGCTATTTTTTCTAAGAAATTTGAACTAGTTTGTGTTACCAAACCAACTTTCTCAAAATTCTGTAGTGCGATTTTTGGCATTGGAAAACATAAATTTCAATGCAGCGGTGAAATAAGTTTTAGCGTTTACATTGAATTTCAGAAGGCTGCTAAATATGGAATCAAAGGACCGTATATCACAAAATTGAATGTAATTTTTTCTGGTCATATGAAAATAACTGGGAAGAAATGTTAGCACAATAAATATATCTGCTATGGGGTCTATACTAAATTATGGACCGATCATTACGAAATTTATTAGTGTGCTTTTTAGTCATATAAAAAGGTTGCGTACCAAATTCGATTATGATAGCGTTATTATTTATGGTTTAGGCGTACTTAACTGTTTTTCGAGAGAAGGGTTTATACGGGCCTAGGGTAAATTATGGACCGATCCTCAGGAAATTTTACACTATGATTTCCAGTTGAATAAAACGAACTTTTGCAAAATCTTATATCATTCCGAATATTGTTCCACAATTAATGTTAGTTTTTGTATCAAAATTATCAGTTTTATAGGGTGGTGGTTCCAAATTTTGATTCATAGCTCTAATCCTACTGAACCGATTTTTCTGGATTTCAATCCCAAACTGCTTAGGATACCTGCAAGCAATTTGACACCAAGTATGTTTATTTGTTTTGGGTTTTCCGAAAGTAAGCGTATTTTCAACAGACAGACGGACATGGCAAAATCGACTTAGAATTACTCAAGGCGCCAGAATATATATACTTTATAATTCTGAAGGAGGGTATAAAAACACAAGAGAGGGGACAAAACTCTATAATTATTTTTTAAAAGTTATTGAAATCGATACCAAACGAAAAAGAGAACAAAATTTAGTGATAAACAATCAAACGGCTGCCGGTGATTATTATATGGTTAAAGTAACTACAGTAATATATGATATGTTAATAAAGGTTTTGTTAATATTAGTTTTATTGGAGGTGACCATATCGAAAAATGTGTTTTCTCTACGTGTAAAGACCAGATTGTAGACTATCATGGACAAGACTATTAAGAAGATTTAATACTTAACAGCAGAAAATATAATTAGAAGATGAGGTCAGGTTAGCTTTGCGACAGAATAGAAGCAAGTGAGACATTAAGAACGCCAAATTTCTTAAAGTGCAGTTTTTCGTTGAGAAAATTACAATCGCTTAATGATAAAACGTTCATTAAATAATATTACAAATTTTTTAATTGAAGTCAAATTTTGTTTTCTGTATAACGACAAGATTATGGACAAAATATTGACAAGAATACAGATGAGATTATGAAGGATAAACAGCAGTCTGGGCTTGCAGAACTATTGACAATTCTTTAGACAAGAAAATGGACTAAACTAGTGGTAAGACGTTAACAAGACAAGTTTACACACAAGAAAACATATTAAATTATAGAAGGGATTACGGGCAGGAATTAAGACAAAATTATAGACAAAACTTAAAAATACTAGAAACGAGAACACAGACAAGACTTCTGACAAGTCTTTATACGAGATAAGAATATACACGAGATAATAGACGAGACCAGGCAACTATAGGCAAGACTATTGAAAATACTTTAGACGGGACTACATATAAGTCTATAAAGGAGACAATGATTAAACTTTTAAACTAAGAAATTCATAAAAATTTAGTGACCCCTAAAAGACTTTAGACGAGACCATAAGCGTAGCTAGACTGTTATTCTGGGGTGGGCAAGTGCACCCCCTTCTCAAAATCAAAATATTAATACTTTGTTTTTTATTAAAACAAAACAATTTTTTTATAAAAAAAATAATTTTTTATTAAAATTCAATATTTTTTTATTAAGGCCTTGTTATAAAATTATCACAAAACTTCAGTCTGCAATGAATGTAACAAAAAACAAAGTTTTTTTTTTAAAAAAATTAAAGGTAACTAGTATTTTCGAGTTTAGAATATATAAATAATAATTATATTAAAATCTATTTTTTATTGAAATGGTTATTCTAACGTTAACTTACTATTATTTTTTTACAAAATATGTTTAATACTTCTTCTGAAGTAATTTTGTATTTGACTATTTAACCCTCAAACTGGCAAAACAGAATCCGTTAATTTTTTATCGGGAATTTAATTATGGGTAAACAATGGGCAAAAATTACGATTTTCAAAGTTTTAGGTAAAACAAATCAGCCGTTTAGCCGCCAGATAGGTTTTTATTTTGCGCTCCTATAGGGTCGCTTACCAGTTTGAGCGTAAAAAATATAGATAGGTAAGAACTATGTAATTATATATTTGAGAGTGTTTTTTATTAGAAAATAAGAAGAAAAAAGTTGAAAATAAACAATAACAAGGCATAATAAGTAATGAAAAGATTAAACACGACGGTGATAGGCGCCGACACAATTTTTTGCAGTAGTTATGCAGAGATGCAAGTGACACTTCACAAAAAAATTGTGTTCTGGACGTTTTGCATAACTTGCAAAATCTCTTTTCACTGTTTTGCAGAATTGTTGGGTTATGGTTGAATCCGTCATAACGAATGTCATCAATGGGCTCTTTTGCTTTCTGACCAATCCTCAAATTACATGGTGGTGTTGATGCTGGTGGTGATGTGGGAGGAGGTGGTCGCGATGTTGGTCGGCCAACAAATCGTTTATCTACAAACTTGACAAGACCACTGGCAATTTTTTCGCGAAATTCAGGTAACTACAGCAACTCTTCATTCTGAACCGAATCAGTCGAATCATTTCTTTTTTCAGCGTGAATTCGTCGATATAAAATATATGAATTTGTTGCGGCCATGTCAACTGTCAACAAATGGTAGAAAAGCCGAACCATCATATTTCGTGTTTTCGCCACCCATGTGGCTGTTGTATTCACGTATTATTTGTGGACATTCCACTTCGATGATGCCTGATGCTCCGGATTGAAGCGCAAGAACGGCAGGACTCCAACATATGTTGAGGCTAATTGGACAGACTTATTGTCTTTGCACAATACTGTAGAAATATCCACACCATATGCAGTACCAACAAATTCAGTCGCATAGCCTCTTTCTTCTCGTCTTATGACAGCATCAGTTGGGAGTTTACATTTTGGAATCCTGTTTACACGAATGGTTCCTAAACTGTAAATTCCTCTGGCACGTAAATTTACCAATAAAGGTAATGAAGTGTAAAAGTTGTCGAAATATAAAATATGATGTTTGAAGTTTGCGATCGTTTGAGATAATCGAACTACAACATTCGAAGTGCTTCCAAGATCCGGTTGACCGGGTAGCACCACATTATCCCCAGCTCCGTTATAAATATGCGAAACCGGTCGAATCGCATAGCACGAAGAGTTTTACACCCCATTTATGCGGCATGTTCGGCATATATTGCCTCAAATGATGCCGCATTTTCGTAGAGCACATTTGCTCGTCTACACAGAGCCGTGCCGTTTTTGGTACACTGTCAAACCGCTCGTTTAGTGCAGAGGCTAGCTTGCGGATTCGAAATAGTGGATCATAGCCCAGCTCACCCTTCCTTTTTCGATTGGTCTCATCTTCAAATGACTAGTGCTTTTTTATGGTCATGAAACGCTTAACCGGCATTGTATTTGCAATGGGGGCGAAAGCATTTTCAGACCAATAACTTTCTAGATTGGGATAACGATAGAGTGACATATATAGCATAATGCCTACACGCAGAGAAAAAATATGGTTGGACATGGTTACGGCAACCATACTGTGTTTATTGTAACAATATATTGTTGTTGTACACAAATAATTGTTATTTTTGTTAAATATCAGCAATATTATAGTTACTGTAAACATATTAATGTTTATCGCAATTATAAATTTGAGTATTGTTGACCGAAAAATAATTATTTTTCTAACAACTAAATTATGATAACTTTCAAAACATATTATATTACTCACAGCCATAACATGATATTTAATAGCCATAACATGATAACTTTATATACATTCATCATAATAAGTTTAAGATGCAATCAAAATATCGTTACTCTAATAATAATTTGGTATCGCCATTTGTAAAATAATTTTGTATCAGTTGTGTCGTGTTTTACATAAAAATATCGAATTATTTGTTAGTGAGTGGCTAAATAACAAAAAAATAACCATTAAAATAAACAAGAAATTAAAAAAAAATAAAGAAAAATATTAAAAAAGAAATAACAAAATAACCATTAAAATAAACAAGAAATTAAAAAAAAAATAAAAAAAAAACATTAAAAATGGGTTGTAGTGTCACAAAATAAAATATCTTTGCTTAAAAATTTTAATAATCTTAGTGGTGGAAAAATTTGTGAAATATTGGTGCAAAATATTGACCATTACTGGTAAGTTTTGTGTTATTTTAAGAGAAAAATAATGAAAACTCCATAAAATAATTTATAAATAATTTCGACCTACGACAAAAAGATTACAGTAACTATATTATGTTTTTTATTTTATCATAAGTATTTTTTTCCAATAAAAATATTATGTTTAAAGTTGTATCATATTATGATGTATAAAATTTATGTATAACAGTTCATATCACTTTGCATCATAATATGATTACTTCTAAACTTATTATGATTGCCATGACAATAATATGATTACTTCTAAACTTATTATGATTGTCATGACAATAATATGATTACTTCTAAACTTATTATGATTGTCATGACAATAATATGATTACTTCTAAACTTATTATGATTGCCATTACAATAATATGATTACTTCTAAACTTATTATGATTGCCATGACAGTAATATGATTACTTATTAACTTATTATGGTTACCATGACAACAATATGATTACTTCTTATCTTATTATGATTACCATGACAGTAATATTATAACTTCTTAACGTTTTATGATTAACAGGATAACAATATGATTAAGGGAAAAATATTATGATGTAATATTACGAACATATTTGGTCATAATATGATTTAATAACAATCCTAATATGGTGACTACAATCATGAATCTTATCATAATATGTTGCTCTTAGAATATGTTTACCACAACCATGTTTTTTCTTTGCGTGTATATTTATACACCTCGACGTTATCAATTTGGAAGGTAGCATTTATATTTTCTCTCAATGCATGTCGGTTGCTTTCTTCAGCAATCAATTTTGTTATTTCTGGTGTAAAAAAGTAGCAAAACAACTGCATTGGTGTTTCGAGCTCTTTTATGGCCGTTAACAAACTACAATCACCTTGAAACGCAACATCGTTTACATGCAATTGTATGTTTTTTTGTTTCCATACAATATTGGAAAATTCTTTTGAATCTTTTTGAATGGTTGCAATATCTAAAAATTCAAAAAAGTATGAATATATATTTCATTTTTGCACTATATAAAATGATAAATTTACCTGTGCCGCCTGTAAAACCACCTACACCTGGATAAACTTCAGGGCCAGTTGTTTCCATCGACGGTAAAGGTGATCGGCCCCTTTTTAATGGTCTGATTAAATTGCGGCTGCATATCGGTGGAAGTCGATGGCTGAGGCTCTGTTTCCACATTTTCTTCATTAGAAATAGGAAGAATGGGGTGCAGATTTGACAAAGCCGATTGCACATCATCTATGCTCATATCGATTGACAAATTTATAGCATCCACAAATAAGTCCGTATTATCGCAAACCTTTCCAAAATACCAAAAAAAATTAATAACAATTCATTACAAAAATATAAAACTATGTAAATATTGATAAAGTACATTTGCAAGGTGTTCATCGATTGCTCTTTCATTTTCTGGACTTATTTGATGGATTTGTGGATTGAAATCAGGGTCTTTTATGCTGTCGTAGCTGTCATACTCATCTTCATCTGCCTCCTCATCCGTTACAACAGAATCCATAATTTCATCAGACAATAAATTCAATTTGTATTATTTTTTACGCTCCATTTCTATAAAAAAGGGAAACAA
The DNA here is from genome assembly GCA_949318255.1 of Pollenia labialis. Lineage (NCBI taxonomy): Eukaryota > Metazoa > Arthropoda > Insecta > Diptera > Polleniidae > Pollenia > Pollenia labialis. The sequence continues at coordinate 151,706,745 of OX439141.1, forward strand.
GAGAAAAATAATATGAAAGAAAAAAGGACACTTAAACTGGTAAGAAAATCACTAAACTATGACTTATATGGACTCAAAATGATTCCAACACTATGAAAAAAATTCATAATCACTTTGGTATATTAGAAATATAGATTATATTGAACTAAAAACTCGGTTCTCAAAAAAATAATTTCACGTGCTATTAAATTGAAATTCTACATAAAAATGCTTATAAATATCAAACCAAACGTCAGATCGGATTGGTTGTTGAACTAAAAGCTTCGGTATAGTATTGCCATCATCTTTTTGTTTGGGTAAACTTTCATTGATTGCCACCTGTCGTATTAAAGTGAATTTTGTGATGCTTCCCTACAGGGATGCTTACCAGTTAGAGGGTTTTCAATACCTAAAACTGCTAAACTGAAACATTGCGCTGCGTACCCATGTTTTATTCTACGTATAGCTGCGAAACATCTTTCGCAACTAAAAAAAATAATAGGAAAGCCAATTGCAACTTGTAAAAGTTTTATATGTAAATGTAAATAAATTGTAATTAAATTTTTAGGGCCGATGTTGAATCTGAACCACACCTAAACGTCGTTTTTCTCTGCATTTGACACTTCTCAATTTCAGACTAACTCAATTTGAACCATGGAAAGATACACAATCGAGCAATGCGTTAAAGTTATTATTATGAAAATAGGCGTTCAAATCAAAATGCATAACGTGCAATTTAATTTAATCGTCCAAATGTGCGAACCATCGGTAAAATTGTGCTAAAATTTGAGTAAACCGGGTCTGAAGGAGATGTGAAAACACCAGTGCGTCGAAAAACCAATTCACCCACAAAGAGTAACTGTTTGGAGGGGTTTATGGGCTGGCGGCATCTTCGGGTCGTATTTTTTTCCAAAATAAAGCCGGTCAGGCAGTTACTGTGAATGGTGTTCGCATATCGTGAGATGATAACGAACTTTTTATGGCCCGATTTGGAAGACATGGATGTGGACGATATGTGGTTTCAACAGGACGGTGCCACGCCACATAGCTAACGAAACCATTTCACTTTTGTGCGACAAATTCAATGGCCGTGTTATCTCAGGTGCTGGTGATGTCAATTGGCCGCCAAGATAATGTGTTTTGACACCGTTGGACTTCTTTTTTAGAGTTATTTAAAATAAAAGTTGTATGTCGATAAGCCAGCAACAATTTATGAGCTAAAGGACGATTCGGCACATTAACGGCATAAAACCTTAATTATTCCTTAGCGTCATCGAAAATTTTGACCATCAGTTGGAGGTGGGCCGCCAAAGTCGCGGCTGTCAAATGGCTAATATTTTGTTCCATATATAATTAAACCATTCCAATATTATCATAATAAAAAGAAATGAAGAAATATTATCATAATAATAAACAATTTGTGTTTTATTCAAAATCAACATCAGCCGTTAAAATTTAACCACCATTTAGATACTCTTTTCAAAACGGAATCGATTTGGAACACATTTATGTAAATAATTATGAATTCATCAGCGCCTTACAAATCGAATTTAAGGAAATTGTTAGCAACTTGAACTAATGGCTTTTGAATCAGTATTAATACATATACTTAACTTCCAATAATCAACTGAAGGAATATCATCAAGCAGATCCTTAAATTTGCTTTTACTTAAAGTTGGTTCTATAAAAAAATATTTATTAAAAGAATTTCCTTTTTTTTTGTAACTTCCATTGCTTCCAATGACATGGTATTTTCCTTTGAAAAGTTTTCAATACCGCTCCAAATTTCATTAAACTTCTTACGAATCTCTTTAAATGTGCCAATGGTCAAATTTTCCGTTTGAAAAAATTTGTTCAAAAGGTTGATCAAGAGCAAAATTAAAGTTAAAAAAATACCACAATGAAATCAGGTTTCTTTATTAAATTCAATATTCCAAGAGCCTCTAATGATTTTTTTGCCTTTGGCTTGGTTTATTTCCTCTTCAAGAGCATTTTTAATTCCAGCGTAATTTCTAATTATAGACTTGCAATTCTCATCTCTACAACTCCATCTAGTAGTGCTGGGAAACTATCGATAGTACTAGCAATATTATCGATAGTCTTAAAATATCGAAAATATAGCTATGAAAACAAGTTTACTTGCTAATAATTTGCGCTGAATTACAGTAATGTTTACTAACAAAGAGAATAACAGGTGGTATTGAAAGCTCAGCCGTGCTTCTTTGTATCGCTAATTAGAGGTGCCTTTGCCAAAATTTTAATATGTTAACATGGGGACTGAAATCATCTCTATTAAAAATGTTGTAAAAAAATGTAAATGCAATTGCGAGCATAAGGCTTTTCAATGAACGACCATTCGAGGAAAAGTCCTCTAGACCGATTACCTCTTTTGTGGAGAATCAAAGCCAATTTAAAAATTATCTAAGTTGCCAATAAAATACCTTATTTCCCTGCTAGTTCGGATCCTTCAGAAAGGTGCTAGCTAATATGAATGATATTTTTGTTTAACCGTTTAGTTTAGTTCGATTTACATTTTTTTTTTTTTGAATAAAAATGTTATTTTTATGGTTTTCTTTTCAAATAAATCTACGTATTTTATATGTTCCTACATGCCAAATATGTATGTTGCAAACAGAATCAAGTTCTTAACCGGGCCTTATTTCGTTATTTTATTCAGGTATTGAAATTAATTTTAGTTGTTATAAAAATGTACATATACATAACAAAACAAAAAGATATATTTTTACTGACTCCAGTACAACTTTTCAAAAACTGTCATTTTATTTAAAAACAAGAATGATAAAAAATTAGTTAAAAGTTTTCCTAATCAAATACAAATATTCAGTCGATAGTAATATCGATAGGGAAATTTTAACTATCGGTAAATATCGTTAGTAGAATATCGATAGCATCCCAGTTCTATCATCTAGTTGTGCTGAATGAAGGGCATATTTTATTATATTTAATTTGAATAGCTTGGCTTATTCTATTTAAATCATTATGATTTCCTGGTTTCGAAAAGTGTATCAATGAGGACATGATGAATTTAAATTTATTGCTTTTTTGTTAACTTTGTTTTGCTCTACTTTTTTTTTAAATGTCCAGCCCCATTGTTGGATGACTTATTGTGTTTTATACACTGAAAAAATTCTTCGTTAAAAAAAAAAAAAAAAGTGCTTCGTTAAATGCAAAGTAAACACTTATGTATGTAAATGAAATGTATTAAGGAATATTTAAACGACTATTTGAAATTTCAATACATATATATACTTAGAAAAAATGTCAAACGAAAACAACATTTAAAAGAGAGAAGGGAATAAATCTGGTCAAAAAGAATAAACAAATTACGTTAAAAATAGCCACCATTTTCCATTCTAATATTCTGCTGAACTTATCCATTTATAGTTAAAGTAAAAGAATACATTGAGTAGCTGGTTATAAATTTTCAATGAAGAGCTAGACCAGGTCAATATTAGAACTGCCGTTAACGTCTGCTTAGACCGATATAATGAAATAATAATATACTTTACCCTTATCCAGTATTAATGGGTCAAAATTGCCCAAACAGTTTGTATTGCTCATTTATTCTTTAAATTTTTTTAATATTATCAAAAAGTAATTTAAATTTTTGGGAATACAAAATTTAAATTTTCAAAAGATTAAGCACGAATAACAAAATCTTTTGAAAATTTAAATTTTGTATTCCCAAAAATTGAAATTACTTTTTGATAATAAACAGGCGGGTGCACGGCCTAAAAAACACTTAATTGACAACATCTTTTGTAAGTTGTTGTGGTTTTTATTTTGTTTTTCTTAACCTACTTACAACTACAATTAATGTTGAGAGAATTTCAACTAATTGTAGTGGGGAATGTAAGATGAGATGAAGCCACTGTTTATTGTTGATGTTGTTTTGTTTAAGCTTTGATATTGTTACAAGTAGAACTGTTGCTATAATTCGTATACGTTTAACAGTTTTATTTGGTTTAATATCTTTAGTTTTTCTAAAATCTTTATGGATGAAGTTTCCTGATGATCTGGCCTAAGCAACCAGTGAAATGCGCATAGGAATAGCTTATCCCATCAACAATAAATTTCAAGTGTTCTTATCAATAATAAAAACTGGGAATTAAGCACGAATAACAAAATCTTTTGAAAATTTTTAATATTTTAATCAGGTTTAAGTTCATCAAATTTAATTTTCATTAAATTATTTTTATGAAGAATGGAATTTTACAACATAAAAATTAATTAAAATTGTTATTGATAATCATTCATTCTTGACTGACCTGAGATTCGAACCCAGGCGGCTGGTTACCATGACATGTTTCGATCGCAACCACTCGATCTCCTCAGATAGATTTGCCGTCTTACACTCGCAGCCATCGACGACTGCTGACGTCAATAGTCAAACATCAATCCTTAAACCAAATTGTATTTTAACCTTTGGTAGGTTGAAATTTGTTTTTTTGAATGATTATCCATTTAAATTGATTTTACATGTTTTTCCTAACTTCCGTTTTTTGAAACTTTTGTACTATTACATTTAGTGAATACTATTGAAATTTAAAATATAATTTTTGTAGATCGTTTCACAAAGCGAATGTGAAAAATTTACGCAATTGGTACTTTTGGGTCAAAATTGCCCAATGCAACAAAATCAATTTACGCATGTGATACGAGCTTTGTAACAATTTTGTTTGCCATTACAACATCATACCTAGCAACAAAACAGAAAATTAAAAAATAAAAGCGCAGCTATTTGATAATACATGGATGAGCAGCTCGTAACGTATCGTGAACGAAGCCCATTCAAGCAAAACATACCATCAAAACTAGGAAAATATGGTATACAAATTTGGGCATTGTGTGATGTAGAAACAAATTATGCATGGTCCTTACAGGTGTATACTGGAAAAGACAGAAACTGGAAGCCAGAGAATGATCAAGGACGCCGCGTTGTCTTGGACCTAATAAAATATTTGAGAGGACATAATGTAACTTGTGACAATTTTTTTACTTCCCATGAACTGGGTATTGAGTTATTAAAACGAAGTATTAGAATGGTTGGCACCGTCCGAAAAAATTTAACTTTTTTGCCAGAAAAAATTATGCAACTAAAAACAAACCTGAAAGTTATGCTCACTTTCTCTTCGACAATGAGAACAACACAACTTTAGTGGGATATGTACCTAAAAATAATCGATCAGTGTTTTGGCTAAGCACATTACATCACGAGGAAAAAATAAGAGCAAGCTCCAAAAATTCAAAAATAATTCACTTCTATAATGAAAATAAATCAGGGGTCGATACATTGGATCAACTTATAAGAACTTACACATGTGAAAGAAGAACTTACACATGTGAAAGAAGAATCGATGGCCTCAAGTACCGTTTTTCAATATGTTGGATATATCCGCTTATAATGCTTATGATGTTATTCTAAAAATTAATCCAAACTGAAATGAAAATTATAAATATAAGCGACGCATAATCTTGAAATGCCTAGTGGAGCTTATAAGCGGAGAATTATCTGGTAGACCAAACATGTCACAAAGTACACAGAAAAAAATTTTGCACCAGTAAAACCATTAATCAAAAATAAAATCAGTTTTAAATAAAATTTTTATCAAGTAAATTAAACAATTAATCAAGTGAATTAAACGTATAATTTATGTTATCAATTCGCTAGCTGGTGCAAATTAATATTGTCAAATAAACGTTTAATATACCTGATTAAAAGTTTAATTCACTTGATTAAACGTATAATTCACTTGATTAAATTTTTTAATAAAACTCATTTTATTTTTGATTAATACTTTTACTAGCGCAAAATGTTTTCTGTGTAGTCCTGCTAAAGCAGTTGTGAAAAGCCTTTAAAAGGATTCTGCTGAAGTTACGCAAACAACAAATTTAAAAAGGGGACTTTGTTACTTTTGGCCAATTCGTTCTAACACCACCAAATATGCAAATAATGTTCCGAATGTCAACAATTTATTTGCAAAAAGCATTCTGAGACAAAATTGTATGTAATGAATGTTAAAGAAAATAAAAAAACTGAATAAATATTAGAATTTTTTGTATTGGGCAAATTTGACCCACTAATGTCATATGCGTTGGATTTTTGAAGTACAGGATATGGGTTAAGAAGAGGCAATAATTAGCTGGATAAAAATGTTTATTGACTTGATTTTTTTTTGAGAAATATTATCAGCTTTATAGTCGCTGTTAAAAACTTTGGACGTTTTTAAAAATCTTAAAATTGTAATTTCAAGATTTCTTTATTTGTTGTTTCGTTTCAGTAATTGATTTTTATCCCCATACCCAACACCAGCACACCCAAAAAAATCGATTTGAAAAGGGTAAAATAAATTTTGCACACTTACATTATTACGCATTATTTCCAAACACAGTTATGTATACATTTTTGATAATAACAATTTTGTATGTACAAAAAGCTAATACTAACATGTTTTCCTACAAAGTCTACAAACAAACATTTCAGTGTACATGTCTTCTGAAAGGTCGGTCCGTTTTACAATCGAATTAGTTACACACCTTTGTATCCATAAGTCAAAAAATTTACATTTATCCTTAAAACAAAAGAATACACATACACCTGCCAATAGTAAAAAGTTGACAGGAAAGCAAAAGGATGAGCAATGATCCTGGATTATGTTGGTATGTATGTATGTACATGTGTGAAGCAGGGTATTTTTAGTAATAGATTTACAACCGAGAAGAACATAAAAGCACAGAAAAAGCTTGCATTTAACACGTCCACATATTGCTTTGTTGCTTTTATTGGTATTATTTGATTTGTGATTGTACTAGTGTATTACTGCTTGTGGTGATGTCAATATTTGTATGTGAGTTTAATATGTACCCAAAATTTCAGTAAGGTTTACATTTAAAAGCATCAACCAAATCTAAAAAGTAAGAAGGGTATGCCAAAAGGATCCTGTAGAAGTCCACAACACACTCATACACAAATGCAAGCACAAACACACCGAACAAACTGTTAAACACTTAAAAATATACATTTATCATCCACATATCCTATTTTAAATTACACTGAGAATAGTGCTTGAAGATGCGCTTTTATAAATGTATGTCCGTCCTGCTGTAAATTTTTGTTTGAAGATGTTTTAATTTTTACAAAAAACTTATTTGTTTAGACGTATGTATGTAGTTGTGTGCATTTACTAGCAAGTGTTTTGATATGAATTTAAACAAACATAAAATATTAAATGATTTTATAGTTTGTTTGACCTGATTTTATTTTTTCTTCTTCTATACTTTTTACAATTTTTGGAACACTCAGCCTTTCAAGAACCCATACACTCGCCCATACATCAATAAGTAAGTCGACTACGAAGGAGTCTAAGAAAAAAAATATACACAAAATTGAATATTTAAAAAAATTTCAAGTTTTATGTTTGCATAAGAAATTAGATTTTTGCATTAGTTATGCAAAAGAGATGTCTAATTTCTTGACCAAAAATCAAATTGAAAATGTTTTACTTACGCCTACCACTTCATTCTCATATGTACTTTTCTTTCTTTACAAAATTAAATTTTTTTTGTAAAAGCTTTAAAAGCAATAATTGATGCTCCGTAGAGTCCGTTTGCATATCTATGCAAACATATACATACATATATTTTAAAAAAGATGCCAGAAATAAACTGAAAAGTGGATTAGTTTAGTTTCTAGTAACAAAAGAGAGAAATGTATGAATGCCCAACAGGGTGGGCCGTTTTGCAAGGAAAACATTTTGTATCATCGAAGTAAAAGAAGGTAGAATTTTTTTAAAAGCTTTTATACTTTAATAGTCTTATTCCTTCAATATTTTCCAGAAATATTTTCTATGCAATTTTCGTTTCTATATTTTTGTACGAGGCCCACTTTAGCTATTCTTTGGCTAGCAATGAAGTAAATGTACAACTATTAGATACCATCAGAATGTACACAGAAAAAATTATTTTTTAAATTCAAACAACAAATTTGTAGAATCAAAACATTTTTTGTCTAAAATGGGTCCTATAAAAAAAGTTTACTGAAATTCATATAATTTTTAAACAAATAATTTTACTGAATCAAAAAAAAAGGTTTTTGCTCAAGCAATGAATGACGCGCACCCAATCTATCACTGAAGGAGAAGATGAAGGCAGAGCGGCGGCTGGCTTTGAAACGCATTTTTGTTCGAATAATTTTTGAACGAAGTCTTGTTTATACACACAATGTTTTTCTTCATGACTCACTGTTGCTGTATCCTTTCCTTGGATAAAAAAGAAGAAATGTAACCAAAAACGTCAGCAGACCGACTCGACTCATCATTTTATTTTTGTATTTGATGTATTTTACTAAAAAGTTTTAAAAAATTGAATACGGGATTTTGTTTTTCATTCTTTTTTACCTATTGTTTTTGCTATTGTTTTTGTTTTTTTTACTAATAACCTCGTCGCGCTATTTTATCATCTTTCTTTTTGTTGTACTTTTTTAAAGCTTCCAAAAATAGGGTGTGTGTATTTTGTGTTGTTGTTTTTATATTTCACATAAAGAAGTGTTGCTTAAGGCTAGTTTACACTATTATACTTTGTATTAATACATGTCAAAAAATCAAGTATTATGTAAAAGTCTGATAGTATGAATGCATGTGTGATGAAAATGACAAGTATTAAAGAAAAAATTTTGACATCCCATACGACTTCATCCTTTTTTGAAAAATTTCAAAACAATAATACTTTTCATTGGATCAGGGTTGCATTTTATTTCATGTGTGAGTGTTTATACTTTGTGTGATGGTGTGATTACAAACTGTCATGTTAAAAAAGATTTTTTGACAGTCGCAACAAAACTCTTTAGATTTCTATCTCACAAATTATTATGGAATACGAAAGGTTTGTGAGAAAGTGTAATCCAGCCTTTACGATCAAATAAAAAATGCAAAAAACGACAACATTAAAGAGCGTTAAATATTTCATACAAAATTATGAAAAGTTGCCAACATTTTTGTTGGTTAAATAAAAATCAAACAAAAATATTAATTGAATCGGTAGAAAAATTTGTAGAAATTTAAAAAAAATTTCAAACAAGCGTTTGTTTGAAAATAATTCGGCAATAATTTTTTCTATGTATGTAATGCATTTTCTGGCCCGCTACGGCCTTCGTAGGCATTCTTTATATCTTCTAACTGGATAGTGCCTATTGTAAATTTTATGTATTTAACTTAATTATTTTAACAAATAGAATCTGAGAATTTATTTCTCATGGTGAGTAATGCGTATTCTATTTGTTAAAATAAATAATGTAGACAAGATAATATGCAAGAATTAAATAAGTACTATAGAAAAAACTATAGAGAGGATAATAGACAAGAGTATGAAAAGGGCTTTTATTATTTAATAAACGTGGTGATAATGTGCTTAAATCTAGAAGTTCCACGAAATCTTCATCAATCCACCTCGGTACCACTCTGACATTTCATCGTGATTGATGGTTTGGTAATAAAAGCCATTTTCCATTTGAAATTCTTATTCCCACGTCATCCTATGGTGGCATTGTGGTTTCAGATCTTAGCATTTCTGATACTAGTTTTTAAAGAATTACACTGCGCGACAAATGGTAGGGGTCAGTGATCGGGAAGGGTTCAAACTACCGGGGAAAGTTATATCGGTAAAAAAGAAGTTATACGTGTCCCTGCGTTTCGCTGGGTCACGTCTAGGAATCGAGATGTATCGATTTGAAAAATGGGCTAAAAAACATCAACATTTTTATAAAAACCAAATTCTAGGGCTGCCATACGTCCTATGGATATGGTTAGGTTAGGTTAGGTTCGAGTGGCCGGATATGACTTATATACCAAAATATCGGAAATTTTATTTTATAAAAAATTCGAAAAATCGGTTCAGACACAAAAAAGTTATGACCAAAATTAAATTTAGTATTTCGGTTATAACTCAGCCATTTTTTAACCGATATGACAGATTTATATACCGACGTGTTTAAGAAGAAATTTACCATTTACTTGAGTTATAAAGCTTGGACTCGGGGAAATCTATGGTTCACGAAAGTGGGTATTAAAAAAAATTTAATTTTGGTCATAGCTTTTTTGTATCTGAACCGATTTTTCCTAAAATTTAGGTTTTTGTAAAAAAATTTATGTTTTTTAGCCCATTTTTCAAATCGATATATCTCATTTCCTAGACGTGACCCAGCGAAACGCCGGGACACGTATAACTTCTTTTTACCGATATAAATTTCCCCTGGTAGCTTGAACCCTTCCCGATTTTGACTGTCGCATAGTGTTATTAAACTTCAGTCGTCTGATTCAAACTAGTCTTTATTTTATTCCATTAAGGGCAGTGGAAAAGTGCATGTTTTGCATTGAAATCTCCGTCCTCTGTTTACCATAAAACGTTTGATGTATGTGCTAAAATTATCTTGTCCTTCGCTACTTGTTCAATGTAGCTCCCGATTCCGTAATATCCCTAGAGGGAAGCGAACTGACACAAAAGGATTCCCGTGATAGGGTTTGGTGGTACACGTAGTGAAAAACATGTTTAAATATGGTCAACTGCAACAAAACTATTTTAAAAGATAGTTTTAAACATAAAAGTATTATATAAAAACGAGTATACAGGTGTATTTTACCATTATTAAAATTTTGCATATTTAGCATTATTCTAGTAGTGTGTTTATATTATAGTAGACAATCGCAAAACGCTTAACATTTGTGTTTCTGTCTTGAAATCGCCCAATACGTGTTCTTTGGCGACGTAAGATTGTAACAGTTTTCTGAAGAGAACTTGAATGTTTGTAAGAAACTATGGCAGATCGCAATCAAAACGCACGAGCTTCGGAACACCTTAAGAAATCTGGCTTCTGCGATTTTAATTTCGATTCTATATGAAATCAGGGTTTTCAAAAATTTCAAGTGAATATAATTATTTTTTTTTATATTCTAAGTAAGGCTTAAAAGACATTTTTGATTTTATTTCGTAAAAAAAGTCAAAATGTATAAAAAAAATTGCGCATTTTTTCGCTCGGCACTCTACATTAAAAAATATGCTTGATACTTTTATAAAGAAGCTTATATCAATGCAACTGTTTTTAAAAATTTTCTGATTTATTTCGCTATTAATTCAACTGTTTTTGCATACGATATTATTTATTTATTTTAAAAATCCCATTTCATGTGAAATCGAAAAGGATTCAGTTTTTATAATTTATTTTGCAAAATAAATATTTCGGTAAAGTTCCGATGATTAATAACTTATGATAAGGAAAATGTGCGAAAATCTAAGAAAGCGTAAGATTTATTCCAAATTTCTTTGGAAACTTTTTATACCCTTCACCTCAGGTGGAAAAGGGTATATATAAGTTTGTCATTCCGTTTGTAATTTCTACAATATTGATCTAAGACCCTATAAAGTATATATATTCTGGGTCCTTATGGGGAGAGAAGTTGATTTAACGATATCCGTCCGTCTGTCCGTCTGTCCGTCTGTCCGTCTTACGTTTGATATGTGTTTTCCGGAGACTCCAGACATGATAGCGGCTAGGTTGTTTTACATATGTGTCACATATAGTCTACCATCGGTTGCTATTGAAATTCAGCAAGATCGATCCACAAATGGCTGAGTTATGAGCAAAAAACCACGACTACCTCTAATATTTTCCAAAAATCCCTTGTGGTTGTTGTAATTTTATTACTTTTTGCTGTATATCTGGGGAACGGCAAAAGCCACAGCTTCCAAATTAGGTACACACATTTAGGTAGCCCATACACACAATCCTACAAAATGTGGGCGGGATTGGAGAAGTGGGCGTGGTACCTCCCGTACAAAACAAATTAAAAATTGTATAAAAACCTAAATTTTAGGGCTGCCATATGCCCTATGGATATGACTTATATACCAAAATATCTAAAATTTTTAGTAGAACATATTTTATAAAAAATTCAGAAAAATCGGTTCAGATACAAAAAAGTTATGACCAAAATTAATTTTTTTTTTTAAATACCCACTTTCGGGAACCATCGATTTCCCCGAGTCCAAGCTTTATAAGTAAATGGTAAATTCCTTCTTAAACACGTCGGTATATAAATCTGTCAAATCGGTTAAAAAATGGCTGAGTTATGAGCAAAAAACCATGACTACCTCTAATATTTCCAAAAAATCTCTTGTGGTTGTTGTTTTTTTGTTTGTGCTTTTATTCGAACGTGTTGAATGTTAGGCATATCAAACACACACATGTTTGTACATGATTGGTCGCTTTAATTTAAAAATACGTACATACCTACATATTAAACAAACACATTGACGGAATATATTCTACTTTAATTCTTTATTAGCATAAGTGTTAATGGATGAGTTGTCTGGGCGGTTGCTGAAAGCAGCGTTGTTAGTAGCTGCCGGGGTTCAAATCCGGCATCCACCTTTTCAAAAAAAATTGTTTTTAACTTTTTTTATATTCTATAAACGATTTTAAAATAATTCAGCAGTTTTTGATTTTTTTGACAATGTAAATATTAATCGTTCGCTTAACTTACATGTAAAACAAAAATCATATTCTATACCTATTTGTTTTTTATTTTTTATTTAATATGTTTATGTCCTAAAAACGATTTTAAAATTACTTAGGTATAAAGCTTTTCGATATTTTAATTTTATTGGCAATGACACAGTGTTTTATTTTATTTCGGCAAGCATATACGTACCTACATATGTACATAAAAAGTTGTATGTAATTTAAATAAATCCATACTAACTAGTAGGTTAACCTAGCTATTGCAAAGCCATACATATGTATGCACATGAGTATGTATGAATGAGCAAAAGTTATTTATGTATAAAGGCATTGCTTTCGTAATTGTTGTTGTTGCATTTTATTTTTATCTCTTATTGCTGTAGTAATTGTTGTTATTGTGTTTCGTCTAATAAGCTGTTGCTACGTTGATCTCTTCTTGCATTTCTCTTGGTTGCGGTTTTTTTTGTTGTTTTTTTTTATAATCTTTACCACAAGTGGTGGATTTTAATGTGTTTTTTACGCATACACATGTATGTATGTTCATAAAATTCTCTCAATATATTTAACGCTTCTTCAATAAAACCGTTCGTAGTTGAGTTGTCTAAGTTCTCGCTTAAGGCTCGTAAGATTGCGAGTTCAAGTCTCCAAAATAAATTTTTTTTTTATTTTTATTAAATTTTTTTATACACGATTTTAAGATTAAATATAATTAAAACTTATATAACGAATTTTAAACATCAACTTTGTCAAAAGAGGAAACGGACTTAGTTATATACATACATTTTTTGATTTTGTCATAGGTATTCTTTTTAAAAACTTCTTGTTCTTATCTCACCATGGTGAAGGGTATTTAAGATTCGGCATAGCCGAATATAGCACTCTTACTTGTTTTTTAATATTTTCAATCTATTTTATCTGGCAATATTTATCAATTTATCACCTAAAACAATCGCATTCGTATTGCAATCTTAAAATTTGTTAAAAATTCCAAGAAAAATCTTAGCCAATACTCATAAATGCGTTTTAGAAATCGCCAGAATAATCGCCAGTTTTTTTAATTTCGCCAAAAAAATCGCCATGGCGCCAAACACAAAATTGCGTCGCCAATTCGGTTTATAAATCGCCACGCTTGGCGAAAAATCGTTGTCAGCGACAACCATATTATGATTTAATTAGTCCTCCAGCAAGAAGCCAAAGCCATATTATGGTTGCCTCTAAACATGTTATGGTCAAATACGACGATCATTTGTTTTTAAATCAACAATATAATTTTCCTGTTTTCAAAGAGCAACATGCTATGGTTGAATACCAACCGTGCTATTATAAGTGTTAAACATATTTAAGTTATTATTAATTATAGCTTGTTCGAGGGCAAACATAATATGGTTGTGGTTTCTTGATGGAAAACTATTTTAACGATAATATTGCTATCAGTGACAATATCATGGTCAAATTAAACATAACATGCTTTAAATTATCTTTTAAAATAGGTTTGTTGGAGGTGGCCATATTTAAACATGTTTTTTTCGTGTAGAGACCGGTTCTAGTTCTAACACTTTATATAAATAAGACCTATAACTTTTAGAATTAAATGCAAGAACCAAATTTAGAAAGTCAAAAAAAATGTGTCATACCACCGATGAAGACTGTACTGTAATTCATTACTTCCTCTTCCTTTTTGTTCTTCATAAACCAGTAAAATGATTGGTTCTTCTTTGACTGGTCATGAGTTCATTCTGTTTGTACTTGTTCTATTTTCACAAATTCCAGGACCAGTCGGTTGGACCCATTGCAACAAATTTTCCGCAGGGATGTTAACTCGAGTTTTTTTTATAAATAGTTTTTGTTTTTGGAACAATTGAAAAAAATTGCAGAGCTAGAGACCAGACTATAGGAATAGCTTTAGACAAAGTTGTAGTCAAAACTAAGACTTAAATTTAAACTATCCGATTATTTTTACAAACTTGCTGCAGTGTAATAAAGGACTATTTATCGTTAGCCTTTCTACATATCAGCAAATATCTATAATAACAAATCAACATTCACACATGCAAACGTAATGCAATCTTTTGGTTTTTTGTTTTAAAAGCAAGTAAATAAATTACTGCCCACATCCAAATTTCTGAATATAAGAACAGCCTAAAATTGAGGAATTAATTAAGAAAACTGTTCTCTTCTCCATCCTTCAAAATTATTCTTGATTTTAACTTAGTTTGTTCGCCACACATGCATATACATATTTAAAATAAGCAATTTTTGACTTGGATGAGAACATGCATGAGAAAACGACTATTAGTGTTAGTGTATAAGAGCCCTGCAAATAATATTGGACCACCTGATCCATTCTGATCAAATGGACTACTCCCTGGACTGGTCCAATGTAATGCAAGCATGGACCATGTCATTGCTTATAAGTGTTTGTAGTGAGACGACATGTCTCCGTTTTTAAACGACATGTTTCGTTTTTAAACGATATCAAAACTAATCCTCTTAAGTTTACCTTGTAATCCAAAGCTGGTTTATATGGTCCTGACCTAGGACATTGTAATGTTTACTAGACCATGTTTTGTCCATACGTTTGGGTTACTTTTGGACTAGTCCTAGTGCCTTGTGAGCTACATTTTACACGCGCGTTTGGAATAGTCCTATTATTTGCAGGGTTTGTCTCTTTGTTATTGTATTTGTTTTTGTATGCGCGAATGTTTTCAATGTTGCAATATCGATTGAGTTGCGTTGATTTTATTGTTGTTGTAGTCATAGATGTTGCTATTTCGTTGGTGTTGTAATGTTGAATAATCTTTCAATACTTTTGTAGATATTGCTGGCATGTTTGCCGGTGTTTTTCCTGTTGCTGTTGTTACTGCTGTTGTTACTGTTCATATACCGTGCAAATATAAGACTAGTCCAAACACGCGTGTAAAATGTAGCCCACAAGGGGCTCCGTTTAAATTTTTATATATTGAGTTATTCTATTCTAATTCTTTGGCCATTGCACTACTTTTTTGCCTTCATTAAAGATTACCGCCGGCTTTCGTATGTAAATATGTCTTTAAACTAAATGAGATTGTATAATATTTTTTTATAATCAATGAATCATCTCTGTCACGCCCATTAACTAAACACTTTGTGTGTCTCAATTTGGCTGGTGTTGTTTTAAAGCGTTTTCCACATCAATGTTTGAGTGCCTGTTTGAATGTTTGAACAAAAGGGGCTGCGTTTCTTGTGTGTTTTAGTTTTGCAGCGAACCAATTATGCTGCGCTAATAATCGCTTTTAGGTCTGCGTATCAACTATATAATGGCTGCAGAGGTAAATTAGGTTAATACTTAAATTGCAAAAGAGCTTATTGCAAAAGGAAATATGAAGCATGTGTCTTTTGTATGTTGGTTTAAGTATTCTGTATTAAAACGACTATAAAACATTTATTTTGACACAGCTGTTAAAGTCACAATTTCCTTTAATAAAAACTTACATTTTTAAATCAGGCTTAAGTTTATAGATTTATTGTTTCTTTTGACTGAAACCGGGGTTAAACTTTCAACCACCACTATTTAATCATCAATATTGCAACAAATTTTATTTTTTGTGGATTGAAATTTGCTGTAATTTTTAAGTTTTACATGTTTCTTCCTCACTTCTGTTTTTTCGTACTTTTGTCAATAAATTTTCTTGAAATCCTAAGTACATTTTTGGTTTTTATCTTTTCTTTTTTTGTTGACGTTTTGCAAAACATAAAGTGCAAATGTAAAGATATAGAGGTTTTGCAATAGCTTTACAACAGTTACTTCAATTGTGGTTAACTGAATTGTTTATGGGGTTTTAATACAAATTTGATATTTTTAAATCAAATTTAAAGTGTATAATTTTCCTTACTTCTTAGTTTTTTTCTCTATCTCTATCTTCAGTGCCACTGTGCTTATTTAAAACCAACCTGATCCAAGTAGCTATTTATCAAACGGATTATAAACGGACTATAGCCAAAATGTAATATTTTCAAAAGAACTATTACCACATCATAGGGCTGATGATAGAAATATTGGCTAATGAGTTCTCTATTCTTTTCTATTTTTTTATTGTTTTATTTTAAAGGATATTGCCAAGTAGAAAATAGGAAAGAAATGTACAAAAGTTTTTAATAACAAAAGCAATTAGGAAGTTAATAATTTAACATTCGTGTGTATAAAAATAGCTCTAATTAATATAAAACCAAAAACTAATTAAGTAATAAAATATTCATTACGTATGTTTAAACGTTAATTTCGAAAAGGCGTTAATTTTCACGTGAGTGAAAATATTAATAATAAATACGCCAAAACTTATAATTTTATACTATACTAGCTTAACCGGTGCTCTTTGCTACCACAATCGAAATAAAATGAGTAAATATTTTTCAAAACAGATCTCGTGTATTAATAATTTAATTTTGTAATAAATTAAATTGCTTTTGCAGAAACCGTTCTACAGATATACAGACATTTCAAATGTATTCGTATGGGAGGTGCCATTCGTATTTTGAACCCACTTTTTGAAAGATGTTGTGCATTATAATCTAAGCAATTTGTTCAAAATTGCAAGACTTTCACAAACAACAACACGCTTTTTCAGACAGAAAAAAATACCAATGCAAAATCAACATGGAAAAATGTTGATTGAGAATCATAGTAAATTTCTTCAAAAGTATGCCCTTTATTTAAATGTATATCATATTAATTTTAAATGTAAAAAAAATATTTAAATAATCTTTAATCACGTTTATTTAATATTATTCACTGTTAAAAAAATAAAAAAAAATATTAAATTATAAATAAATATGGCTTCAATATTGAATCCATAAAAACCTGTTTTATATTAAAATCAAAAGTTTATCTTGTTAAATTAACATGCATACATTGTAAAGTATTTAAATTTTTTTATTTTCATTCTTAAAATATGTTATAAAAAGAAGAAAATTCTCGTATTCTTTTAATTAGAAGTAGAATGATGACGAAAACCATATAGGGCCATTCTGCTGATTGATCTGTTAACAAAGGAGACTACAAAATAAGTTAAACGCAATTCACACAAAAAAATCCTTTTGTTGGTGTTGTTGTAAAACAAAATGGAATTTTATTTCTCCAACCATGTAATGTATTGCACACGGAATTAAAAAGGCCAAGAAAACAAAATATTGAAAAGAAATGTATTAGACACCCACAGACACCAATAAAATGTATAAAAACTAATAAAAAAAATAGCGACAAGCAAATGTTTGTTCAAATATAAACAAAAAAAAATCCATTTCTATAATTTTCTATTTATCAATTATGAGGAAGTTGGAATTTAGCACGTCAATCTTTTAATAATAATTTTTTTTCTTTATAGAATTTGACAATGCTGAGAAAATTTCTTACATTAAGTCGCAATCTTTTGTTTGTGATTTACAAATCAAATTAAAACTTAATACAATTTATTTTGGAATTTTATTATGGCTGCTGCTGACAAAGTCGTATTGTACTCCCAAGTTTTATAAAATATGACTACGACAATGTCAATCTTTTTTAATTGTTTTCAATAATAAATACGTACGCTTTGTGTTCGATATTGTTGTCTTATGACTCTTTAAGTTGTGCACAAAGAAAAAAATACCAATGTTAAATTAACACGGCAAAATGTTGATTGAGAATCATAGTAAATTTCTGCAAAAGTATGGCCTTTATTTAAATTTATCATTATTTCATATTAATTTTAAATGAAAAATATAAAAATAACCTTAAATCACGTTTATTTAATATTATTTACTGTTAAAATAACAATAATGTATCCATAAAAACCTGTTTTTTTTTTTGATTTTAAAAGTTTATCGTGTTAAATTAACATGCATACATACTTAAGTATGTAAATTTGTTTTATTTTCATGTTTAAAATATGTTATAAAAAGAAAACAATTCCCGTATTCTTTTAATAGAAATTATTAAGTTAAATAGTACATCAAGTTTTCAAAGTAGAAGGATGACGAAAACCATATCGGACCATTCTGCTGAAAATTGTGTTTTACTGTTTAATCACACTAAAACCAATTTGATTCTAAATGAATTTCACGTTGTTTCAACTTGAAATAACTTTCAATCAACGTGATTCGGATTGGTTTTTCAATATAAATTATATTTTGCTAACTTTACTGCAATGTTAGATTAACATGAATTATAGTTATTTTAAAAGAAACAATGTTGTTTGCATGTTATCGTAAAATCATGTTAAATAAACATGAAGTAACAATGAAGCTAAATCACCACCGAAAACGGTAAAATGAACCTTGTTTTAGACGATTTTACATTGATTTTTTTTGTGTGTGTAAACTATATCTTCTACTTGAAAGTTAAGTTGTTTTTTAAAAAGGAAAAAATGTGTGTACAACTTTTCGATAACCATTAAGCCATCCCAAAATGCCAGCATATAAAGGAAATCTATGTTGACGACACTACAAGGACTTGTTTGTGTACGTTTAAATGGATGGATAAATAAATGTGTGAATGGTTGAATGAAAAAATGAGTGTTGAAACACATCCACAATATGTTTATTTTTTGTTTCGTAGCACCGAAACAGGTGGAGGTGTAAACAAAAAATATAGGATGATGCTTTCAGTAAAATTTGAAAGAAAACGATTTTGTTTAAAAACAATGACTTGTTTGCGAAAAATATTTTTTTTTTGATGGTTTCGTTAAAAATAACAGCTTATTTGTGTTATTTTACGAAAGTTTTTTCGCAAAACATAAAAATTTTGTAGTATACAGAAAAAAACAGACTGGGGATAAATTAAGTTTTTTATACTTTCTATAAGTACAAGTCGTACTCAAAAATTCTGGTACGAATAACACTAGAACTTATTTAAAACAATCCTAGATGTGTTTACTTTCGAAAATCAATCCCGGATTTTCTTAAAATAAGTACAAAATTCTTAAACTAAGGGAAAAAAGAGATTCATCAATTTCGAAAATAATATATAAAACAAAAACCAAATTCTAAAATTAGTTTTTGTTTTAAATGTTTTTTGTTTGTTTAAATGTAATTGTAAAATTTTTTTTTTTGTTTAAAATATAATTTTCGTTCGAAACCGTTTAATAGGCAAGGCTGTAAACTTTTCGTTGGTAGTGCCACTCTGAGAGTAAAATTACAAAGTTAGAGTTTAAACTACAACAACACCACAGAAGTAGTTAAAAAACGAAAACAACAGGATAAGCCGAAAACACATTATTATCACGTTTTAAAAGTAAAATTGAGAACTCTTGCTTCTCATTTAGTTTATGTTTCCAGCTATATATGTATGTACATTAAGTTTTAAAAGTAAAAACCATATCGGGAATGATGCTGGTGTTTTATAATTGTAATTCTGTTATAAAACGGGTAAGTAAATCAAACTTAATAAAATCTTCCTTCTAATTTTACATTTAGTGCCCCGTTAGGCTAGTCTATTAGCGCCGAGGTTCGATTCTCGCTAGAGACTCTGGTTTCTTTCCTGCAGACAAGCATAGAGCTTCGCGGGTTTAGCTTAGGAAGCTAAAAAAAAAACTATTGTTTTATATCAAGTACGAATTCGGGATTGAATCAACTGTGTAATACTGAAATAAAGCTCATTTTGAGATTGGTTCAATCTTTGTTTTACTTAAATCAATCTTATTTTCGGGTTATTTCAAGTACGAATTCGGTATTGATTATGGATAAGTTAAGTATTTCGCGATTGCAAATCCATTCTTGAATTAATCTTTCTGTACTTGATTCAAGAAAATCCGTACTCACCGTACTAATAATACTGCTATGGATTGATTTTAGTACGGATGGATTGATTTTTCATTTGAGTGTATTTCCGAAAAACAGGACTACGAAAAAATTTGTAGCTTTCGCAAAATTAAAAAAAAATTATATTTTTTTCGTATTATAAGCTAAAATTTTGTAAATAGCACCAAAACGAAGCTTCAAAAGTTTCTTCCGTAAATTTTCGCATGGATTGTTTTAAGTGTAAAGTAATTCACACGGCGAATTCATTAAAGCTGAACTTAACAGCCCTACTTATAAACTTTTTTTAGCTTTACAATTGTTGGATGTAAAAGTTTTGTTAATTATCATTTTTTTGGTTTTTGGCATTGTACAATGTTTTTACAAAAACAAATTTCTTTTGCGTGTTGTAGGATTTGTTGTATTATTGAGAGTGCCTGTAATCAATTCGCATTGGTGATTCAAGTATAGAACACATTGGATTTGATGCTTAAAATGTCTAAATATTTGTTTGTGGGATCGTACATTTAAATTGTTATGCAAAAACAAAATTTCAATAGAATTTTTCAAAGAAAGAAGTAAATAAGCTAAATATGTTTGCATAAATAAATTCATACACAAAACTGATTGAATGCAATATTTACTGCATTTTTTAGGAATAAAATTAAAAAGTAATGCGAAACGCTGATCAATCTAAACAGAAAATCAATTCGAATATTAATGTCGTTATTATTTTTTTTTTTTAGCAAATTTCATGTTTTCCATGAGTTCAAGTGAAAAAAGGGGTGGCTAAGTTGCAAGTAAAAAGCTGGTAAATGTAAATTTCTGGTAAATTTCTTCTTTACGAATCTTCTTGGTTTTCCTTGCAAATATAAGCCAACAAGAAATGCAATTTAAAAAAAATACGAAATTCGTTCTTTTATATGTGAATGCAATAGTTTTTTATTTATATTTATTTGTATCGACAAATATTTTCTTGTATACAACATTCAGCTAGCAATCGATAGAAAGGGAGATTTATTGTTGCACTTTCTTTTGCCATTTTATACTTTTTTTATTAAATGTTGTACTTAACTATTTCTAAAGAAAGATACTTAAAACATTGCAATATATTTGTAAAAACAGGATTTTTTTTAAATAAAAAAAAAAAAACATAATCAGAAATTTCAATAACAGAGATTTCAATAAAATAAAAACTGCATAAAACTTGTGAATATACGATTTTAAGCCATAAATAGATGTAGAGAAAATCTGGAACATGTTAATAAGAAGGTGAACTGTTTTAAGATTCAAACTAAAGTGAATTTTTCATTAAAAGATTTTTGTATGACGTGCTAAATTTCCAATTTTCTATATTTGATAAATACACTGACATTTATTGCTGAGGGAAAGTTAGCTTCTTTGGGCATTCCACTGGTTGCTTAAGCCAGATTTTCAGAAAACCTTCGCCAAAAATTTTAGAAAAGCTGAAAATATTATAGAAATAAAACCTTAAAGCGAATAAGAATTATAAACACTCAAAGTCTTACTTGTAATAACATGAAAACTTAAACAAAACACCAACAATTAACAGTGAGTTAGTTTATCTTTTCTTATATTCACCTACAATTGGTTGGCTTTTTCAGACTCGAATTGTAGTTGTGAATTTAATTTTTGGTGAAAAAGTTATTTTTGGTCAAAAAATAGTAAATTTTTTGGAGAAAAAAAAAAAACAAAAAATTTTTGGGGTAAAAACCAAAAAAAATATTCTTATAAAAAAAAATAATTTTTGGTGAAATGACTTTTGAGGCAAAAACATTTGATGAAAACCAATTTTTTGTTAAAAAAAAAAATTGGTTTTTAAAATAAAAAATTCAATTTTTCCTCTTTCTGAAGGATTCTATACTGTAAACGTGCACAAAACATAAAATCTCCTTTTAACTGAAATATCTGAATAAAATCTATAAAGAAAAACAACAACCTTGCAGAAAATTTCTTAATCCTCAAAAAAAACCTTGTTGGAAAAATTGCATGCCAATGTTGTCTTAATTTCGAATTGAAACCAAACAACAACAAAAATAAATAAATTGTGGTCAAAATCTAATTGTTGTTTAGTTTTTAGAAAAAAATTTTTTTTTAAAGACTAGAAAAAAAAACAAATGTCAATAACCATTTCGCCTTGAACTAACCAATTTCCTTAACGACGTCAACATGTGCATTTGTATGTTTTATCCTTTTTTATATTTTTGTTTTAGGAGTGATTTTTGCATTGCATACATTCATTCATCCATCCATAGCTGTGTGTTTTTTTTTTAATATGTAAAGGATGGTCCAACTACAATGTTAATTGTACGTCACACCTTAACGTAAAGTTTTTTGCCCAACTTAATTTGACATTTCTTTGCAAAAAAAAAAGAAATATATGCGCTAAAAAGTTAAAAAACATGCAGTTAAAATTTTTTAAAATAGCATGACGAACGTAAAAATTAAGTCTCATAAACGTAAGTAAGGCACAATTACCACAAAAGTAGAAGTTAAAATAAAGTAAAACACAATTATATAAAGAAACAATCATGTAAATTAAGTCACTTGTAAAGGCCCAACTACAATATGCATCATTTGGCTTGAGCAACTGTTCAAATACATGTACATTATAATTGTCAAACCCAACTTAAGAAAAAAAATTTAAAATTTTTTGAAACTGTCTTTTGCTTAAGCAAAGTGCAATACTGATCGCAATTACATTCGAATTATTGATTTTATTTTTTAAAATGCATTTCGAGATATATTTAACCCTACATTTTTTTCAAAATAAAAGTTTACTGCATGATTAAATTAAATATGCAAGCAGTTTAGGATTTAAAACAATAAATTTAAATCGTTAATTTTTGATCCAAATTTTTAATATTTTTTTGTTTAAACTTTATAAAGCTTGATACGAATTTGTTTACTTAAGTTACCGTCCAAAAAATACAACTTTTTTATGGCAATATCAATTAACTTAAATTTACCACTGTTGAATCCTTTTAGCACATCTTTGAATTGACAAAAGTTTTCAGCATAATACAAAATTGCTTTCAACCACGTCCCCCATCTGGTTGTTATAGGCTGTAGAGGAAGACATTTATGAGGATAATTCTTTTTATATGAGGCAACACGCGAAGGTGCTGTACAAAATATTTTTCTCATAAGAAATCAATAAATAAATATCATCGAAGTTGTCTTTTACCTCTTCTGTAGAAGGGTGCATTGAAGCAATTAAAACAATTTTTTTCCAAATATGCAACAAAAATATGCAATATCAAACAGCAATATATTCAAAAATATGCATTCAAAGCAAAATATGCAAAAATATGCACTAACAAATCGATGCCATTTTACTGAAAATTTCTTGTTTCGCAAAGATATTTTGTATATGTTAATATCCGACTGCCGAGAACAAATATGCATTTGCATAAAAATCCGGGCCTTGGTGATAATTATTATCTCTGCAGTTTATGTATATAGACAGCTAAGTGCCAGCACAAAGTGACAGTAAAATTTTCTACAGTTTTATAACCAGTTTTCAGAGTATAGGATCAATGTGGATAGTTTTATAACCAGTCTACAGTGTATAGTACTCAACATCAACAGTTATTTATTTACACACTTTGTATTGTAAGCAACAACAATCGCGCTGAGATTAAGTGGCCTCTTTACCACTTCTTTTTCCCTCTGGGCATTTGTATACAAACACAAGTGAATATGAATGTGTATATGCACAATGTTCATACATTTTAAACTGACCAAGTCAAATGATCTCAAAAGAGGAAGACAATAAAAAGCTGAAACCCAAATATTTACACACACACATGCACATACCCACACAAAGATACTTTCATATTTAAATATATAATTATAACATTCTTATCAAGAAACCTACAATCTCACCAAAGGAAAACTACATTCCTTCTGAAAATATGTTTCTGACTAAGGGCAAGTGTGAGTTTTCCTACCTCAATAATTTCAAAAAAGTTCGATTGCTTGAATATTTTATGATAAAATGCATGACTACATTTATATTCTCGTTTCCCAACACATCCCCTTGTAGTCGAAAGAGCTTCAGCGTCCAGTAGTGATGCCAAGTAGCGTGGCCAAAGAAAAAAATAAATAACTATAGGAAAAAATGTCATTTGACAAGCTAAACCGAATTTAGAAAACTAATTTTCATTAAATTGTACAAATAAGTTTATCCTCAAATGCTGTAAAATATTCAAAAATCTATCAACTTTTCTTAATGAAAACTCAAGGAAAAACATTTAAAGTTGCCGAACCTTCTATTCCCTTAGCCATAATTTTGAAAAGCCAATTGTTCCCTAGTTCTTATGGTTCAGTTTTAATATGTATATGTATTGGCTTTCACATCAACTCCGCCCTGTCATGCAGTGATCATATTAATAATGTAGTACGCAGTGTGTATATGACACTACGCCACCTACGAATAACCTCTGGTTACACACCGACAGAGATCAAGAAACGTCTTATTTTACAGTTAATTCTGCCCTTATTACAAGTCTCGTTTAACAATGCAACTCGTTATGTATACGGTATTCACAGATTTAGAAGTGTCTCATCCTGGAGAACCATGATTCTTGGTTGTGACTTACTATTTTTACACAAATTGTTAACTGATCGTTCACCGATATACCTGTTTGACAAAATTACATTCGGTAGGTCGACCAGGGATGTGACCTTAGTTAATACCTCCTCATTACAACTATTTAAATTCAAGCCGATTTTTCTTCATCAATGCCATAAAGCCTTGGAACTCGTTGCCCTCAAATATAAAACTAATTGTTGAGAGACAGAGATTCAAGAAAACTCTTATGGATTACGTTTCACAAACTGGCTAGCCTTTAACTTCATCTTTCTCTTTATTATTAGTTTTTATTATTTTTATTATTATTATTATTATTTCCCCCCCCCCCCCCCTTTTTCTTTTTATTTTCTAATTGCTTTGTTCAAAACTTGATTTTATAATTATATTATAATTGAATTGTTATTATTATTATTATTATTATTATTATTATTATTATTATTATTATTATTATTATTATTATTATTATTATTATTATTATTATTATTATTATTATTATTATTATTATTATTATTATTATTATTATTATTATTATTATTATTATTATTATTATTATTATTATTATTATTATTATTATTATTATTATTATTATTATTATTATTAAATTCAACATTTTTTATTTTTCGAATTTATTCTATGAGCTAAATTTCAGTTATGTATTTTATAAAGCTTTTTTGTAATAGTCCTATTCCTTAAATTTTTCAGAAATGACTTTATACACTACCAGACTATTATATTGTATTTTCTTGTTACATTTCACCTTCGGAAGGAAAAATAATTCCCAGTTTCTATTTATTATTATTATTATTACTATTGGTGTTCATTATGTTATCCTCTTAAAGCTGAAATAAAAATAAATAAATAAAATATACGAAATATCTAAGCAAAATGTAGATCTTCATTCATCGCCTGGGTAAAAATGTGAGACAGTCGTAATTTTTTGCTATTATCGGGCCTAAAAAAATGAAAACTGTTTCAAATTTAATTATTATTATCATTAATTTTTTAATTGAAATCAACCTTAATTTTTGTCTGTGCAAGATACGTGGCGTATGATTGATATTTAATATAAATATCAAGAATACGTAAGATGACAGAAAAATTGGGTAGCTGAAGAATCCCTGCCGGAGATTGAACTAGTAACTAACTAGTATCAAATTTATTTATTAATTAATTTCATTGATTTTCTAATACAACAAGACAAACATATCTTATAATTTACAGTATTAGAATTAGACAAGTTACATATACAAAAGATAACAATGTGACAAATTCTTTATAGGTACATATATAAAAAGAGAAGAATAAATAAAAAAAGAAAACAGTAATACTTTTAAAGAAAAAAATAACATATATATTAAAAAATTAAATATAAAAATATGTGTATATTAAGTTTAAGGTTCTATTTAAGGTACCCAATAAGTAATCTCCTAAATTTCATTGCGTTGTCGGTGCAATGCAAATAATTAGGGAGTTGATTCCAGAGACGTATGCTCGATATAAAGAATTAAAAATCTTAAAAATGAGTGCGGTATCGCAACTGTATGATATATCTCCCCCTTCTCGATCTTGCAAATCTTTAACGCTCATATAGATACACTGGTTCTTTTGTTACAATTATTTTGTGAAGAAAAATTAAGCTTCTCAACTTTAAAATGTTGCTAAAAAAAGGCTAGTAAACCGGCGAGAATATGATGATATTCTATCAAACCTCCTTAGGCTATAAGTATAACGGACAATGTTATTGTAAGTTGTGTTAAATTTCCTTACATCGAGGGAATAACAGGCACCAAAAACTTCCGATGCATATAATAGTGTTGGTAGAATATATGCCTTAGCCAGACAAACTCTTATATTAAGTGGTGTTAAGTGCTGTGTTGGCCATAAAGCGCGCAGCATACCATATATTCTACCACAAGCCTGATTTATATGATCGGTCCAAGTAAAGGTGCTATTAAACGTCACACCGAGATTTCTCGCTGTATTCACAATCTCAATTCTTGAGCCACCAATAACAACATTCACATCTGTCTCAACTCTTACACTTTTCTTGGATATAATTAATCATTTTGATTTACTCGGGTTGATTCTCAAACCGTTAGCAAATGCCCAGGAAAATATTTGATAACTGAACATCATCAGCATACATTTGTACACAAGAGTATCGCAGTTGCTGCGGAAGATCAATAGCACACATTGAGTATAACAAGGGCCCAAGAATAGATCCCTGAGGAACCCCTCTATTTACTGTTAACGGACGAGAAGTTAATTGATTATTCACCACAGATTGACTTCTATCAGATAAATAGGACTGAATCAAACTAGCTGCAAGTGCCGAAAACCCAAACAATTTCCTTAGTCTGGGTTCACACTATGAAAGTTTTCTTTCAGAAAGTCTGAGTTTATGGGTGAGAGAGGAGAAAATAAAAGCATGTTCTCTTCCCCTCTCCCCAATAAACTCAGACTTTCTGCAAGAAAACTTTCATAGTGTGATCCCAGACTTAGTTTCATGCAAAGAATGGAATGATGAACGCTGACGAATGCCTTAGAATGATCCAATAGATACAATATAGAAATTCTGCTGTTATCCAAATTGCCCCGAATTTCTTCTACAACATCAGTGAGTGCGGTAATGCAACCACGCTTTGGTCTGAACCAGATTGGCGATCCGTAAACAGTCTGTTGTCATTCACATGTTTATATAATTGTTTATGTAATAAACGTTCAACAACTTTACTAAAATATGCTATAATAGCTATCGGACGATATTCGTTATTGGTTTTCGGTATTGGAACAATTTTTGATACATCCAAATTGTTGAAAATATATTGGTCATAATAATGTTGATAAAAATATGTGTTACGAAACGAACTATCCAAGGTAGAATAAGTTTTACAAACCTGGGGTCAATTTCATCTAAGACGGTATTATTCGATTTCACAGCATAAAAAGCCTCAACTACTTCGTGTACATCAACACACTGAAAATTAAATTCAACCACAGAATCACCAAGAGGTAAGAGATTATCATTAAAATACATCTGAATAGTGGGATGTTGATTATTGACAAAATTCTCATTCAACGAATTAACGTCGACATCAAATTACCGAATCGTCGATTTTCCAATACCAATTTCTCTTATATGCTTCCATGTTTTCTTGCTGTCTGTAGCTGCGTTAAATTTGTCGAAGTTATATGAAGAATTGTTACTTTTTATTTTAGAAACAACCATTTTTCTGGTCAAGCTAAATTCACGTAAAAATTCAGGTGCCCTGTATCGTTTCCACATTTTATAACAATTGTCACGTCGCTGTATAAGCAATTTAACCTCGTTCGTAAACCATGGTTTTGCATCCTTTCTGAGTTTGTTTCTTCTGATTGAAACACTTTTGTTATACATGTAAATAATAGCGTCATTCAAAAATGTTACTTTGCTATCAACAGATGGTAAAAAGTACATCCGCTCCCATTCAATATGTTCAAGATCATGTTTTAGAGACAAATAATTAATGTTATTGAAATCACGATAGCTAAATAAACAGCATCATGCCTCGTAAAAGCAGTCAAAGCTAATTGTTCATAATGTAATACACTATGTCTTTTACTTACAAAAAACAAATCCAGAAGCGTGGAAGAGGTAGATGTAAAATGTGTTGGCCGAGAAACGTTAACCGGAAAGAGATCAAAGGCTGGCATAGCAGTAGAAAGTTCGGTAGTGACAAGCATATAACTGTTAAAATCCCCTGCAAAAAGTAGTACAAAAATATACAGTACTAGTTCTCAACTGTAAACTTTTCTATACCATCTAAATGATCAAATTAGTATTGAGTGTGCTTGGAAAATCACTAGTACTATTGGTCCTAGACGGACCAGTTTGTTACTGGTTTTTGTGTGTAGAAAAAAATTTGCATTTTAACATTTTTTTTATAATTAAAATGGAAAAGATAAATGATTTAAAATCAAATTTAAGAAGCAGTATCAAGAAACATTTAACGAGCCCTAAACGCGAAAATAACGTTAGCGACATCATTTAAAATTTTCGTTTTTATTTTTAATTAATGACTGTGTTGGCAACACTTGCATAATCTCCTATCACGATTTTAATCACGACTGCCTCTAATTTTATCCCAAAATCCCTAGTTGTTGTGGTTGCTTTTTTATTATATTTCTATGTATATCTGGGGAACGGCAGAAGGCAAAAGTTTCATCTTGATTAACAAAACACCACAACCCACAAAATATGGGTGGGGCGTGGCACTTCCCAAACATATACATTATAACAGTTTCCGCTGCATTTCTCTCATAAAAAGCTTGTTAAGAGTTTTACTTAATTTTTTTAAGTGACACGGTGTTAAAAGGTATTCTCTTTCCGCGTTGTTCTGTAAACAAAAGCTTCTTTAATATCTTTAAGTATTATTGACCGTAATAGTACGATGGTTTTGTCTCATAATTATTTAAACAAAAATTTCTTGTTTTTATTTTAATTGTATTGCAACAGCCAAGACGGTACCAGGTTCCACTCAACACGACCGATGTTGGCGTTATTGCGTAAAAAGTTGCCAGAAAGCTTACTTTTACGATATGGCGAAGTCAATTGGCCACCAAGATCATGCGATTTAAAATCGCTAGCTTTTTTTTTTTGTGGGACTACGTCAAATACGGTGTATATGGGGATAATCACCTAAAGTTGGAGCATTTGAAAACTAATATTTGTCTGGTGACCACTGAAATACCGACCGAAATACCCGAAGAAGTTGTCGAAAGCTTCCTCAACCAATCCAGAGTTGGTAATTTTAATGAATTTGTATTTCGTAATAGCAATTTCCAAGCATTATTATGAAATACAAGTTTCATCGATGTATAATTTTTTTATTTTTAATTAATAACCCGTTCCTAATAGGAAAGTGGTAATTTCATACTTTTTTACCATAACAATTCATCATTTCCAGTTGTCAATGGCCTGATAGTGTCAAAGATTTAAATTGTTTTTTTTTTAATTTAAACTTATTCTGCTGAAAATTTGTTGAGCTTAAGTTGTTTTCTAATTTTTCCGGAAAAATGTGTCGAACAAACTTTCCAAAAAAAAAATATATAAAATTTTATTATTTTTTGTATGTAAAAGTAAAAAGAAATTTATAAATTTTTTATAAAAATAGTGCATCATTAGTGAAAATTTATGTAGTTACATGTGAGCCAGTGTAATGCAAAATATTTATTTACGAGTATGTTTTAATACCTGAAACAAAAAACAACTATTAAGAGAAAACTCGGCGACAATAATTTAGTAGTTGTTTTATTATTTTTCGTAAAATTTAAATGGTTTTTGGCTGACTGTGTCAATAGCTCTACGTTTTGGTGAGCAATGAAATTAAAAAATAAAACCCCCAAACCGATAGTTAAAAAGTGTCGCATCGTTATGTACACGAATGTCAAATTCTATGTTAAAATACATATCGTCAATTAAAATACAAAAGGGTATCATCACGTAAAAAAATTTTCAGTAGCGATAAGAAACTTAATACAAATCAAACTATTGTGATTACAGAAATAGTTTTTCAGGATGGTATCATTAATTATTCATTTGTTTACGATATTAACCAGAAATAATCGTTATTATAATCACCATAGTTGCCTTTTGATTATATTTTTTATCTCTCCACAAAGTTTTTTTAAAAGTTTAGACCTTTTTGTATTTATTATGACGACATTTATGGACATGTATATCTGAATGAGCATATATAAATGTAAATATCAGCAGTTATTACTACAAACTGAAATAAGAGTTGATACTCTTTTAAAGGGAAAGTTTAACTGCATGGAAATACTTGTAGACAATTATCATATATAACATATTTTATCAACTTATTAATTTTTGTTCAAAATTAAACAAGTTTTTTTTTCTTAAGCTTCATTGTTGGAGCTTGTACTGTATAAAAACATTGAAGTATGGTGGGAGTGGGAGTGGGCGCCATTAGAAGAAATTTTATCACTGTCGTTGCCATCTACGCCATTCTCTTCTCTATTACGAAAATCATCACCAATAGCGACATCATCACGCAGTCATCATTATCAGCATCAACAAAACATTACTACATCCTGTGTGCCAGCCTGCTGGTAAACCAACCAGTCAGTCAGTTACACAGTCATTCAGCCAACCACACCAAACTTTTGTGTGGGTGTTAAAAATAAAAATATATAAAATAAATTAAAAATAACATACTTTCACACCTACGAACTTATGCACTTAAACATTTATATGGCCCAGCAATCAATTGACTTCGATCTGAGAATAATTTGAAATCAACCATCACAGAAAATGTGCAAGCGTTTCAAAAATATTAAGGAAAAGTAACTTTTCCCATTGATTTTCGTGTAACTTTTCTTAAGAAACATATTTTGTTGCCAACTTATTCTCAAAGATTATTTTCAAATAACGATTGCTTGGCTTGTGGTCTGTATTTAAGAACGACTCGAAATTGAATCCAATTTAAAATTTTAATCTCTGAATAATACATATTTCCAACTTGATAACATATATCCGTACGAACACTTAGCATGAGGTACATTAAACTTCCAAACATTTCACGATATGGGTTCTTGGTTGGTATATTTTCACTGTTATGTGGAAGGCACAAACCCTTTTCCATTGGAGTTTTTGCCTTTTTACAATAATTCATTGAAAATCTCTTCAATATTCCTCCAATATTTGTATGTTGACTTAATTTCATTACACCATTTTTATGATCATATTCAATCTTGTTTCCTAAATAATATTGAAGAGGTCCACAATCAGACATTTCAAAAGTTGAATTCAGATGTTGTTAAAGTTTTTCTATTTCATTAATGTTATCTCCACTAATAAGAACATCATCAAAATATACCAGTAAGTAAATCAAATAATTGCTTTCAAACTCTGTGTACAGGCAATTACCATGCTTTGAACGAATAAATCCTATTTGATTAGGAAATTCATCAAACTTTTCATACCAACACCTCGGACTCTGTTTAAGTCCATAAATTGATTTTTTTAATTTAAAAACTTGATCAGGAGCAGCTTTAACTCCATCAGGGATATCCATAAAAATATTTTCCTTTAAAATTCCATACAAGAAAGCAGTTTTGACATCGAGTTGATGTAAATGCAAATTCTTTTTAACACTTACAGATAATAAATACTATACGAATAGTTGTCAGTTTGGCTACAGTTGAATATGTTTCCTCGTAATCGATGCCAGCTTTTTGAAGGACTCCTTTTGCTACTAAACGCGCTTTATATCGGACAGGATTACCTTTTGAATCTTCTTTAATACGAAAAACCCATCTTGACTTAATTCGAAAAAAGTTCGACTTTTGCAGCCTTTAATCATTTTCAAAAAATTTAGGTTCTATGTCTTAATTAGAATTCGCAGAATTAGCATGACCTGTAATGAAACTCATAAAACTATTCTTAAATCTTTCACTTCTTCTAGGTTCTATTTTAGCTTCGCCTTCGCCTTCGTACTCATCTGAATCATCATGCGTCAATAAATCTGAATTTTGACTATTATCTTTTCCCTCATCGCCTTTGTTAGAAACGTTACTGACACTATCAATTTTTTCCCCCCACAAAATTATATGAAATTCTATATTTAAATATGAACTGATATTTAAATACAGTTGGTAAAATTGGCCCTGACTGTTTGCTTTAAGTTTTGTGTTGCATTTCTTTTTTATACTGTAAAATAATGAAATTTTGTATCCATTCCAAATTAATAGAGCTTGAACAATAAACTTAAGCTACTGAATTGTTATAATCTTAACATTTGAATCAATTAAAAAAAGAGACAAAAGAAATCTGTTAAAAACCTTTTAAGCGCCCCATTGAGCTTTTATTGATAATCAGCTTAATGTTTTGCTAGTCTCGTATAGAAGATGAGAAGGACATCCACATCAATGCTGATATGGACAGTAGACTAAACTCTTCGAAAATAAAAGAGAAATTGGGGTAACTATACGAAATTAATATACCCTGTTGGCAAACAATTGCGACACTACAAAAGTTTTTTTAATTGAATTTCTGATGAAAGAAATTTGAATAAAGACTTGTCTTAAAACAGCGACTTTTTAGAAAAACCATAACTTTCTAATCAAAAATTTCCTAATGGTGAAAATGTGTTTTTCGATTAATAAAAACAAATTATTTTAAGTAAAAGTAAAAAAGAGGCATTTAAGTTAACAAAAAAGTGAAAAGTTGAGTTCGTCAATATTTATTTTTTGGAGAAAAAAATTAAAACTCTGCGAAAGTGAAAAGAGCAGCAAAATTAAAAAAAGGCCTCCTTAGATGAATTTTTGGTGAAAAAATTAGATTTCTGGCGAAAACATAAGTTATGCCATGACCAGGGCACCCATACACTGTAATATTATTCGTGCGATTGCCGACGATGAACATTCCGCTCTTGTATTATATGCATTTTTACAAAGAGAATCAAAAGAATACAATAAGATGCTATTTAGATATCGTTGAGGTAAGATCACGCTACGCAACTTTCGTAAATTACTCAAAATCTTAACTTGCTGCTCCTACCACATGCATATAATTATGATTGTGCGTTTTCGGGCATCAACGCTCTATATGAATGCTTAGAATTTAGGGGTGGATAGACCATGCCTTCTTATGAAAAGTGTAAATATAGGCTCGGAGGTGGATAGTATCACTATGGTCTTTGATATATTTAGGGATTCTGCCTGTCCCACTGGTAGGCCCAGGGGCAAGAGAGTGCCAATGTGGCAGAACAGAGATCAGCAGGCTACCATAACTGGATGCAGACGATTTTTTAATAGGGAAAAATCTCTTGGAAAGCCTCAGAGTGGGATGCACATTTCCAAAACGCCCACCGTTTCTACTTATGCTGATGATGTTGCGATTGCTGTTAAGGAAAAATGTCTATCAACGATACGCGATATCCTTCAGGGCGGTCTTGTGCGCCCTTTAAATTGCGATGGGGCTAGGAGACTTGCTGTAGGTCCGAGTAAGATCGAAAGTATGGGATACCCGACTTCCGACCTATTATCCTGAAAAACAACGAGATATAATTCGCAATTAACTCAAAGTATCTAAGTATAACTCTGGACAAAAGAGTTTTTGTCATAATGTAACGAAGCTAGTTGGGAAGTCAGCCTTCGCTCTGTAATCCTGCAAAATGGGCATTGGAAAAAGGGGTGATTAACCCCAACAATAATGCATTGGATATATATGATCATAGTTCGTCGAATTATTTTCTATTTATACTTGAAGCGCCGCCAATCTTGGATAGAAGGACCCTCTTTGGAAGACCAAGGAAGGTGCAGAGAATGGCTTCGTTGCATCACTTATACCGGCGTGCGACATTATCCTTCGTCTACAAGATTTGATTTGGTGGGGAGAGAGATGGCCATTTCTTCTTTAATGTAGCCAGCAGTAGAGCGCAAATAACGCTGTAGGGTTATGAGGGCGACAATTTCGAACCGGAGGATTGGTGACACCTCCCTAGCTTTGGTTCAAGATAATCGCTAAACAACGCTAGTACAAAATCGGTGTGCGGAGAAACGGCACACGAATTGCTTTAATTCATGAGAAGGAGTGGCCTTTGGAGTATACTCAAGGGAGATTAACCTCATGTTATCGCAGATAACAACAACGATAATAATTTTAGACTGCCGCTCATCGTAAACGTATTGGCTGAGCAGTTTGATATCAGGATCATCAGGGGAACATTAGTGCAGAAAAGTTTGCTAGACTTGGCAGTACCTTATGGGTTTTTGCTTAAAAACTTTATTTTTTGGGTTGAAAAAACTTTAAGTCGAAGAAACGTTAGTTTATAATAAGCAGCAAGGCTTAGTGTAGATGACAACGTGATTATTTGTTTAAAACGTTAACTTTAAAAGAAAACTGGATTTTTTAATAAGAAGTATATTTTTAGGTGAATATTTTTATAAAACGTGAATTATTGGTGAAACATGTGATTCTTTTAATTAACGGATTTGTTAATGAAATAGTTGATTTTTAACGAAATTCGTTATTTTAATATGAACATTTTATTTAAAAAGTTTTAATAAAGATTCAATTTTGGTGCACAAACTTTTTGATTTGGGAAATCACCATTTTAATTAATAATGAATTTTATTCACAGTAATTTTTTTTAATGAATGTGTTTATAAAACTTATATTTCTGGCTTTTTATGTTTTTCAAGTCGTTACTGACCGACACAACAACGAAAACATCACCCACAACAACAGCAACAACAGCAACTACTTTTAAGCCCAAATTCTTTATTTTCTATGTTTTTCGTCATTTAGTAAATTTCTTTAATTTCTAGACAACCAACTAAGCCCCAATTAAATGTTTAGTTTTACTTAATTTTATTTTTCCTTTTTATTAATTTAATCTAACTGTTTTCTAATTCCTTTTTATTGTTTTGTATCTTCTTTCAATTGCTTTTATGTGCAAATAAGCAATTTAACTGTAACTCCTTCAATTATTTGGCTAACATAAGCCTAAGCGTGTGTGTTCAATTGGGTAAAGCTGCCAACTTCCAATTTGAGTTGGCATTTTTGGGTTCAACCTCTTGGATGTACTTCGAACTGCTCACCGATATCCCTTCTCCCCAGCTCCAAAACAGAGTTTTGAAAATTTGTATAGTTCTGATTTGGGAAATCAAAATTTTAATTAATAATGGAATTTTTTTCACAGTAATTTTTCTACCCACACCACAATAGTGGAGAGGGTATTATGCATTAGTGCTGATGTGTGTAACGCCTTAAAATTTTGGTTCTAGACCCACCTTAAAGTATACCGATCGACTTAGAATCACTTTCTGAATTGATCTAACGATGTCCGTCCGGCTGGCTGGCTGTCCATGTAACCTTGTGCGCAAAGTACTGGTTGCAATTTTGGAGATAATTTAGTAAAACTTGGTACATGGGTTCTTATTGGCACAAGGACCAAGACTACTAGAAAATGGCCCGAATCGTAGGACCACGAGGGAAGATAGGGGGAAATTTCTGCCTCTCAGAAACTACCAAACCAATTTTAATGAAATTTTAAACATAGATAGATCCCTATTCATAAAGCCATACACTTTCGAAAATTTGTTTTTAAATACTGTGGTGTTGGGTATCATATGGTCGGGCTTGGCCGACTATACTTTCTTTCTTGTTTTTTGATGAATGTGTTTATAAAACTTATATTTCTGGCTTTTCATTTTTTTTAAGTCGTTACTGACTGACCGACACAATACTGAAAACATCACCAACTGCAACAACGTTAAAGCCCAAATTCTTTATTTTGTATGTTTTTCGTCATTTAGTAAATTTCTTTAATTTCTACACAACCAACTAAGCCCCAATTAAATGTTTAGTTTTACTTAATTTTATTTTTCCTTTTTTTTATTTTAATCTAACTGTTTTCTAATTCCTTTTTATTGTTTTGTATTTTTTTTCAATTGCTTTTATGTGCAATTTAACTGTAACTCCTTCAATTATTTGGCCAACATAAGCCTTATACCGTATGCATCTTAATTGCGTTTTACGCAATAAATTCCATTATTGAGCTCAATTATCCATACAAAATTTCAATTTAGTTATTGCTCAATTATCACGAAATGGTTATAAATAATGAGTAAAATTAAAATGCAACACTGTCACAAGTGTGTTTAGTGAGTAAAACCCAACTCTCTAAACAAAGTGTTTTGACATTTTTGACAACAACAAAGGTCCATCCAAAGGCCACAAAATTGTTTAATGCTTGAGATGTTTTTTTTTGCGGATTAAGGGGGTGGACGCAAGTCAAAGTAAATGGGCATTTACTTCTATGGTTGTGTGAATTAAATTTTATCAATGAATTTCCATGCATAAGATTTGAAGAAGAAGTAAGTAGATAGGCATGGCGTGCCTTTAAATGCATTAATGGATTTAAGATCAAAGTTTGTCTTGGGATTCAAAAATAAATTAACAAGGTTTCTTTCAAATGTGCTAAATTCCCATTTCATACTATTGAGAAACTGAAATTTATTGTTGAAGGGATAAGCTATTCCTATGCGCATTTCACTGGTTGCTTAGGCCAGATCGTCAGGAAACTTATCCATTATTTTGAATATAATATAAGCAAGAAATTTGAATGCATTTGGGAGTATGTCAAATAATATTAAAAATTAAGATTCCATTCACTTTAAAATTATTTTCACAGAAATTTTGCAAAATTCCAGAACTTTTATATGCAAAATTTTTCAACTTTATTTAGATTCTTTTTTTTTTTTGTCTTCATCTTGTTTTGCAGAAGATTTTATTGTCTTTAAAGTTAATTTCTTTTGCGTTAATAAAATGGATAGTTAAAAAAAAAGAAAATTTTTAAGCGCAAATCTTTAAAAACATTTGTCTTTTACTAGGAAAGTTGAAAATTAAACCTCAAACCTAAATCCGTAAATTGGTAAACGTACAAAAACAATAATTAACAGCATTTTTAATTTGTGGGTAAGAATTGGTGTGTAGGAATTAGGGTTTTCTCAATTTGGCAGACTGTTTTCATTCCCGGTAAAGCAGGGAATTCCCAGCAGAATTTTGTAAAGAATAGTATACAAAATAATAAACAGGGGAAGCTTTTTTTATATTTTGATTAAAATACGTTTTTCATATTTCGCAAGATTTGTGAAATTAATGCTTTTTTTGCATATAAGTGCATATTTTTCAATATGACATTAAATTTTTAGAGAATAAATAAGATTTGATTACTAACATTACTATACGACTACATAGAAATCCTACGTGAAATCGAGAAAAACCGAAGCACTCGTACAAATTTTGCTTTATTACTTAACGTATTACTAAAAAGATAAATCAAACCATCCGTACTTAAATCAAGCCAAAGCGGCGTCATAGTTCGGCAAGTACGGTTTGTCAGAATGCTTGAAATTAAGTATGGATTTCTCAAGTGCCCTGTACTTAAAAAACGAAAACGGGATTTATATAAGTCTCAAGACTTAAAATAGAAATTAATCTCAAACTCTGCTTGCTACAAGAATTTGATCTTACCTAATCACTTACACCAGCACCACACTAAACAAATTTATCAGTTAGAATTCGGGAATTTTTGCTTCTTCTATACATTTTTAACACGGAAATAATTCATGTTTTTTCTTGTAGTGTAGCTCCTGAAAAAGTTTTTATTTGGCAGCCATTGA
Source organism: Pollenia labialis (assembly GCA_949318255.1). Classification (NCBI taxonomy): domain Eukaryota; kingdom Metazoa; phylum Arthropoda; class Insecta; order Diptera; family Polleniidae; genus Pollenia; species Pollenia labialis. Next base: position 151,744,814 of record OX439141.1, read on the forward strand.
TAAAAGATTTGTAGAAAAAAGTATATTTTATGTGCTAATTAGCAATCCATGGCATTTTTAAATTAGGCTACAAATTTTCTCTCTCACTCGCCCCATTATCCACATTTAGTCCAAAGTAACTCTTTCTTGTTTCAAAAACTTAAGAAATGGCTCGGCAAAAAGAGATTTGATTCCAACGATTAAATTATCTCACAAAATATTTATGTAGGCTCAAATTTTAGTGACCAAATTTTTAAAAATTAGAGAAACGCCGCACAAAGTGTACAGAGCTTCGTTGAAAAACAAAAGCCGGACTAATTGACATGTATTTCAACATAAATAATGAAAAAATATTTTTTTTCAAGCCTTCGGAAGAAACTCCTAAACATTCCCATCTAAAACTTCTTGGGTATTTAAACAATTTTATTCCAGGGAATTCTTCTTCGACCAGGAACCCTTTTTGGGATGACTAAGTGCGGTGTAAATGTTTACACGTGTCGACAAGGAATTAAAAACTGGTGACTTAAATTAAAGCCTTAAAAGGAACAGAGAAAGAAGAATAAGAAAAATGGTTTATTTACGAACAATGTTGGGCGATACGTTGTGTCCAAGTCAAGGGTATTTATACCTCTGCTTTTAGCATTGTTTGTCATAAAGCATTTTGTATTTTATTCTTCCCAATTTTTTCATTGTGTCAGATTTTTATGTGTATTTTATTTCTTTATAAATTTTACTGTTGTTTTTATTTTTTTTTTTTTTTACATGTTTATGAAGTAACATTGCGAGTAGGTGGCATTTTATTGTTATTTTTTTTTTTTAAATATTTTTAAATTATTGTGCACTTTTTTACAAAACACCTAAAATTGTTGTAGTAGCAGCACTGGTGGCAAAATAAGGTGGTGTTAGCACTAGTAGCTTAACTATGATGTTCCTGTCTTGTTTTTCTCTCGTTTAAGTCTTCCGTATTTTTCCTGTTTAATGTCGCCAAGTGTTGCTCCAGTGTCATACAAACTGACACTTGCTCTTATGCGATGTTTTTATTTTGTTTTACGTTGTTTGCAAATCTTGTTAAAATATTTTTATAAAAAAAGAAATAGATAAACACAAAAAAATTTACTCAGCATGATGTAGAGTAAAAAATTTTTAGTTCAAGTCGGCTTGTTTCATTTTGTTAGTTTGATGGTTGGCTTTTTTAGTAGAGAATCTTGTTTTACATCAGTGAAGGGAACTTTTGCAAATCCTATGTACCCGTGCATAGGAACCCTGCAAAAAATAGGACTAGTCCATACACGTGTGTAAAATGTAGCTCACAAGGGACTAGGACTAGTCCAAAAGTAACCCGAACGTATGGAAAAACATGGTCTATTTAACATTACGATGTCCTAGGGCAGGACCATATAATCCAGCTTTGGATTACAAAGGAGTAGTCTTAAAACTACTGCATTGTATACACAAGAGGATGAGTTTTAACTTCGTTTTAAAACGAAAACATGTCGTTAAAAAACGAAGACATGTCGTCTCACTACAAACACTTTTCAACAATGACATGGTCCATGCTTGTATTACATCGGACCAGTCCAGCTAGTAGTCAATTCAATACAAATGGATCAAGTGGTCCAATAATTTTTGCAGGCTTTTTATCTAATTTAGTGTTGCCAGAAGTAGGGGAAAATCCCTACATGTAGGTATATTTGATACTAAAATAGTAGCGTAGGAAAAATCGGACAGATTTTTTTTAATATCCAAAATGTAGGGATTTTTTGCCATATCGCATTATTGAAATAATTATTTATATTTCCCAAAATCGCTTAAAATACATTTCCAGGTTTGTTTAAGGCTTAAAAAGTTGGTGGCTCAAATATGTCCATATGAATATGTTTTTCCTAAAGGACCAACCAAAATATGAATAACGTGACTGAAGCAACTGTGCGAAAGCATGTAAATCATATGCGTCAAACCATATTGAACTTAAGGAAACTTTTTGTTAAGTTTTATGAAACTGTCATTTGCTTTAGCAAAGTGCGAAACTTTTTCTTCAATTTTAATGACAATAATGCGTAGGGATTTTTGTAGGGAAAATTTTTTCAACGTGTTGGGAAAAATCGGTTTTTTTAGCATGTGTAGGTATTTTTTCGAAAAATTCACTGGCAACACTGATCTAATCTTACATTTGCTGCTATAAAAACACATCAAAAAACACACACACACAAACACCGTTTAACACTTGAACAGACATTTAAAGTAAAATTGCTGGTCAGCTTAACTGCAAAAGACCTCAAAGTGTAATTTATTGCTGTTTTCTCTAACCGCAAGGATATTAAAACATATCCCTTACTTACAACAGCAAAATCTCAGATGTTAACAACAACAAAGGAGAGTAAAAATAAAGAATTAGGCCAAACCATGTTGTTAGCCAGCGTTTTAATTGAATTTCTATATCAGACAGTTTTTAGAAATAGTAGTTAAGTAAGGCAGTTCCGTTATTCTCTTAATACCTCGCTTTTAATGTAAATAGTTGCTGTCATCTTACAGTGGGCTCAAGGCAATCTTGTTGATAATATCTTTAGAAATCTTACAGTTGTTCCATAGTAAGTTTTGGACAACAGAAACGGATACATCGGGACCTAGGGATGATATAAATCTGTAAAATCATCACAAAGTTAGTTGGGTATGTTTAAGATATTTCCCATTACGACTTTATCTCAAAGTGCCCTCAACACTGACAGTGCGATACCAAGAGGTAGATGCCTCTCAAGACTCTAAGGCCTGGAACAGTATAAAGTAGATGTAGTAGTAGCTGACGAATGCTCTGTAGCTCAACAAGCTTCAACTGCAACTGACCAGGTTTTCGGTTGACACTACTTTGAATCTGCCGTTTTTAACTAAATACACCACTTAATTCACAGCTACGGGGGGGTTAACTTGATCGTAACGGAGCTTTAAGTACCGGGTAACTTTGTGAAGGATAATATAAAAAGTATTTTTTTTTCTAACTGATAATATGAAATTTTATGTATGTAATTGGTAAAAAAGCTGAATCGTTTATTTTATTAGGAATATCTTTATAGCAATTCAAATATTATAGTCAAGCAAAAGTCATTGCGTCCGACGTTGCGACAGGGTCGCACCATCACTTTAGATTATCTGCGTTTTCTTTAAAATTTGCGTAATGCACGCTTCGTCACATGCGTTATATCTTGGGTAGCACTACCGAATTGAAAATCTTCCCTCAAGAACTCAAATATAAATTGAAAATAGCATTGAAAATTTATTAGGCAATTCAGAAAATGTTGTATTGTGTCATAATGGTTGTACTGGCTTTAACTTTATGAATATCATAGATTATTTGAAATACATAAAATAAAAGCCAAAATTAAAAATTGATTTATTCATTATAATAATTGTTTTTTTGACTACAAATAAGATTTTATTAAAATAACTCAATCCAGTGCTAACCTATTGGGTTAAAAAACGTCGATTACGACCTATGGTTGTCCGGACGAAACGCCGTTACGTTTCGTGGAGTGTGGACTGTATTTAAAGGTAGATTTGAGGGCTACAGCTCCAGAATACCTGCCAAGCATTCAAGCACCTTGTTGGTATTTCCAGAGAAAACGCCGATTGCGTTTCTCGGTTTATGGAGTACGAGCCCTAACCACTATTAATTCGTACACAAAGCATTTTTCATCAATGTGCTATTAAAGTATGTATATTTTCGGAACTATAATGACAACACAAAAAAGTTTATACTTTTCTTAAAGATAATTTTATTCTCTGTAGATATATGTACATTAAAAAAGTTAAATATTAAAAAAAAGGATTTTTAAAAATCAAACAGAAACAAAAGTTCATTATTTTAAACAAACATGTTGTAACCACTATTAATTCGTACAGTCGCCAATTTTCATAGTTAGAATTGTGTTACGCCACCTTTGTTTTTCTGCATTTACGATTCCATCTATGAAATGGAGCTGACCGACACCTTTTGAGGACATACATCCCCATACCATGACGCTAGCTGGAAACTTAATTGTACGTTTTAAGCAGTCTTTGTTGTATGCCTCAGTGCTTTTACGTATTACCCTTTTTCTTGCATCACCAACACATACATCAAACTTGGATTCATCGCTAAAGATAATGCTGTCCCATTGCCGTTGTACCCATAAGCGTCTCTCTTTAGTCCATAATAGGCGTTTTTGCATTTGAAGCGCGGTAAGCAATGGCTTTTCCTTGGCCTAAAAAAATTATATAAATAATCAAGTTGATTTCGATGTACCGGCTTAATCTTTAACTTACTTTATAAAAATTATAACCTATGCTTTTCATTTGCAGTCGGGTCCACTCACGTTTAACGGGCTTTCTAGTTGCTTCAGACCACCTTAAGGCTATATCTCGAACAGTGCTTCGACGATTTAGTTTAATGATATTTGCCAAAGCTCTTTTATCGCGATGCCTTATTTTGGAAGTCCGGCCTCTGTTTGAAATGTTATTGCTGAAATTTCCACTTATTTCATATTTTCTAACAACACTCTGTATTGTAGATCTGGGGATTTTAAGATCGGTCGATATCTGCCCATATGTCATTCCCGATTTGAATTTATCAACGATTAAAATTCGTATTTCCTCACAAACAGGTTTACCACGTGCCATTTTTTAGAAGTTATGAAAATTAAAATAAAATAATGTGTAAAAGTTTTCTTTTTAAGCTCTTTTACATTCCTATTCTCTTATTGTAACGGAACATTTTTGTTTACATTTTGATTTTTTATTTAGCTTGAGCGCAATTTATATACTGAACGAATTAATAGTGGTCAAATAATTTTTCATAAATAATAAAGGGCTTTAAGTAAACTATAATTTTCTTTATCATTTTGATACAGAATTTAAGAATATTTCAAATCAGTTTAGAGGAAATAAAACGACCTTTCAAAAAATAACACTTTGGTCACACTCATTAAATATTTGACCGAATTGAATTAACATGGTCTTAACAATTCAATTTTGGAATTATATTTTGGTTTACCCACTGTTTAAGTTTTTTCATCATATATTTTCAAAGTGTGGCCGAAGCTTAAGATCTTTATTTAGTAATGGATCTTAAAATTACTCGAAATTCATTACAACCTTCAAAAACTATAGTTTTAGAATGAATCGATTTTCATCACAAAGCCGACATTGCAGCTCATATTCTTCAGTAATAACTTGACATCGAAAGTTTTTACTTTTTTGTTTCATTATGTTAAATATTCAATAAATTTTAACTTTAAGACATCTCAGCAATATATTTTCTTATATTCTTTTTGTGTTTTTTCGTAACTCGTACACATTTAGACGTAACATTCTTTGTTGCAAGCCACAAGCTACAATTTAACGTTTAAATATAACATTAAAATGTTAATATTAAATGTCAAAAAATGTATATGAAGCTTATTAAAAAGCTTTAAGCTTTTTTAAAATCTTTGGATGAAGTTACCTTAAGATCCGGCCTAAGCAACCAGTGAAATGCGCATAGGAATAGCTTATTCCACCAAAAATTAATTTCAGTTTATCAATAGTAAGAATTGGGAATTAAGCACATTAAAACTAAATCTTATTAATGAAAAAAATTTTTTGGCTCCCAATAAAACCTTTGATAACAAATATGCAAGTGGCAGTGCAAAAAACCGTACTGACAACAATGAACTAAGGTAATTTGTTTTTATTATTTATTTTTGTTTCCCCATACAACGAAATTAGAGTTGACAAAAAACCAATTGTAATCGGGATTGTAAAAAAAGATATACTGACTGTTTGTTGTTAGTGTTTTGCCTTAGATTTGATAATATAACGGATAAGACTTTTGAGTGTTTATAATTCCTAACAGTTTTAATGCTTTACAGTTTTATTTTAATAATATCTTTAGCTTTTCTAATTAGGGGAAAAATCTTTGCATTTGTTATCGAATTAATTTGATCAAAATCTTAGTTTTTAAGAAAGTCGTATCAAATAGCTTGTAACGATACTTGAGATCATGGCATTCGACAAAGATAAGTTCTCCCAAAATGGCAAACGACGTGGTAAGAGCTGTCCTTAATTGTTTTTTATAAACAAAAAAAAATGCATTTTGCATTGTTGTGATTGATAAGAATCCTATGTTTTTCATTGATATTATTCATACAAGTTTCTATATTTATGAATGTCGGTTACAGTTTTGCCGCCGAGTCTTTTATTTATTCGTTAATGTTCAAAAATATAGAACATTAGCACATGCCCACAAAATAATAATTTCCAATGATGTCCTTTAAATTTCCGCCAGCTAAAAGTGAAAGTGTAGCTGATTACTAAAGTTTTGTTGACACTGCTGTTGCCATGCCGCTTATTATGTGGAACGCAGCAATTGTCAACCTATATCATTTTGAAACTAAGAAGGATTTTATTGTTAATAACACTGTGCAACAAAAAAAATAAACCAGCATCAACACTTGCAATGCGAAATGAAAGTAGAATACTAGTAGAGCAAATCTGCAAAAGGGTTTTAAAAAGTTAGCTCGGGCTCCCGAAATATGGACCCATAAAATTTTTGAATTTTTTTAAAAGGCGTTTGGTATAAGTTAAAAAAAATATATACTAAATGTGCTTCTGAGCTAAAAAATAATTTCAGATGTCTTCAGTAGAATCGTATGGCGATTCTTTTCTTATAATTTATTAGCCCTCTAACTCTCATTTTAAGGGGTACCTTTTGTCCTTTTTCCCATCTCTTGCTCAAAAGTATACTAAAACGGCACTTTTAAGGCTTAAAATGTTCTACGAATATTTTCTGCATCAAATTGCACTAGGGGTCTTCTAAGATCAAAAAAAATGGTGCAATCTATGTAAAACGGGTTTTCGAAAATTAAAAAAATTCCATTAAAAACCCGTTTCACTCCGAATTTAATATAATCATGGGTTCTTTGCAGTTATAGTTTTTTAAACATTTATTACTTAACAATCCTAATGTCACAGATTGGAATTTAAAAAAAGATAACGAAAAAGTCCTTTTGATATAACTTCCTCAAAAGTCCTACAAAATAATTAAAATGTTGCCCATGTTTACTTTCGAACATGAAGATCTTAAGGTTCCAATTTTTCCTTTTTGCCAAAGAAATAAAAAAGTTGAATATATTTATAAACTTATTTAATTGATCTCAGGAAATGTTATTTGTTCAAATAAATTAAATTAACTAATATTTTCCATCGATTTGTATTGAGTGGGAATTCCCGGGATCCCGGGAAATTGAAAAATAAATCCCGCTTTCCCGGAAATAAAAAAGTACGGGAAAAGAAAACCGCTAGTTTTAAACGACAAATACCGACCCCTTATCACAAAAAAAAAAGCTTAAGCGACATCATTTTAAATTTCCTTTTTTTAATGAATGACTCCATTGCCAACACTTGCATCACCTCCTAAAATATTATGGTCAAATAAGATTATGATATAAAATAAAATAAAAAAACCTTCTTCTGTAAAATTTTGTTTCTGTCGCTTGAGATTTTTTTGCGGTTATGACTCGATTTAAATATTTCTATTTTAGTATAAAGCAAAAAACCATTTATATTTTTAAGCAAATATGGATTAAAATGCTATCAAATGCCGCAATCCGCTTTTCGATATGTCACGATATTTTATTCGATACTAATGCGAGGATTTAAAGCCACATGATTGCAGGTTTGTTTACAGAATAGGAAATGTTTTCTAAACTTACTTCGTTTGTTATGATGTGTATGGGGGACAAAATAATTCCCATGGAAGACTATAAGAATGCCAAACAGATTTAAATGGTGTTTTTTTATATTATAAAAAATATATAATTTTTTCACCTTTAGTCTCCACTGTCTTTTGGCACATAAAATAATTCCTAATATGTTTTTAATACACATACACGACATACGAACTGAAGTAATTTTAAGTTGTAATTTCATCGTCAATGGTGGAGGCGTTTAATCCTGAACGTAAATGTATCTTTTAAGCTACGGTCACACTTGTCAAATATTTGACGAAAAAAACGGAACCAACAAGTAAAATAAATAATTATTTCCTTTATTTCCAATATTTATTTTGATTATAATTCCACATCTTACAGAAAATAGTTTTTTGCAATGTCTAGCAGTATAGTAAGCTTTATTTTGTGATATTAAGAGTTTATAAAATCTCATTAACTACTAACAAAAGTATTGGTTACGCTTTAGTTTATCTTTAAATACTTAATTTTCGATTATCAGCCTTCGTCTTTTACTTTAAAAAAATTTGTTTTATTAATTTCTTTTTTCTCATGTGCCATATAACTTTTCAATTACGTAAACTGAAGTGCCTACAGTTGAAATCTGTTGAGACATGCAATAGAAAAATAAATATTTTATGGTATTAAAATTGTTTTAAGTTGAATTCAATTAAAATTTTAAAATTATTAGATATATATATAATAACAGGTATTTTAAATATAAAACTTTATTGTTATTTAGATGAAAAATATTTTTTTTTTAATTCTTTCATAAAACTGATAAATTTCTTTGAATTAAAAGCAGTAGAGAAACATTTTTTTCATATCTTTAAATATTAAAAACTAATTTAAATTTTTTTACCTAAGAAATATTCCTTTAATATATGCAGGTCATGTGTGTATTCATAACATTCTCATATTATTTTTTATTCTTTTAACTTTAATTGAATTTTAAATTTATAAACTTCAATGCTTTAGTTATGTATGTATGAATTATAATTTACTTTTTTGTATGTGCCCTGCAGGAACCTAACAGTACGTTTTCACTACAGTTTTAGACCATTAAACTAGTTTTGCTACTTGTTTTCCCATATATTTTTGATGTGCAAAAAAAACTTAAACAAAATCTGTACAACACTGCATTGCTTCTTTAATTATGGATATAACTCTGAACTATTCAATCATGGTGAGTGACATATTCGAAAAAAAACGATATAGTCGGATGTATTTACCATAATAACAAGGCCCTTTAATAGGCTTGAGACGGTTCGTAGCTAGCAGATTCGTAGAATTATTCAGTGACATTTATTTACGAAAACTTGCAAATCGTTAATGTTTCGAGAGGCAGACTTTCAGTGTCCATGTTCTCTTACTCTCGCGTCGAGAAACTTTTCGGTTGAAATATGTGATATGAAACAAAAATGTCATATACTGAAACAAACAGCTGTTTTTTTTACTAAACTGTGTCTGTAACCTTTTTTTTTGCGAGTACTAGCTGCCACGTTAGGAAATTAAAATTTCTTTGAGGAAGTTCACGCTTTGAACTGTCAAATAAACTCAAGAAAAAAATGGGGCGAAAAAAAATTTCAGCACTAAAACACTTAATAATAATAATATTTTGTTCTTGGTTAATTTTTTCATTGTTTAATTATTTAACTTTCAACATTTTTATAAAACAACTAGCTGTTTGTCCCCGGCGCTGCTCGGGATTTTCTAAATAAAAATATTAAATGAAATATTGGAGAATTTTGTTAATAACTTGACCCCAGTCCTATCTACCATCAATAAAAAACAATTTAATATCAGGACAACAGCGCACCTATACGGAGTTTTTTTTATAAACCATCAGTGAAAGTCGACCTTTCCAACGCATACTCGTTTGAAAATCGGTTGAGTGGTTCTTGAGATATAAAATCACGAACAGAGGACAACTTATTTTATATATGTAAATGTTTTTAAAACTCGTTTGCAAACAGCAAACATTAAAGTCGCACTTTACATTATTTTGTATAGCCGACGGTTGTATTTTCGCTACCGCCGTTGAAAATGTTTAAATTTTAGTTTGGACGCCGTCAACAATATGTGTGACTGGTGTTCTCAACGTCTGCAATGTCACATCGGCTTCGACTGCAATGTTATGTCATTTAACACGTAACGACGTAATCTGTCTTGATAGTATTCGACATAAGTTACAGACACACTCTTTTCTCAATTTACGAGAAACGATGGCATTTTTTGTTTCTCATATTTTCGTTTCAAGAAGTTCTCACTAAAGTTACAGAATATGAGTACAGGTTTCCAAGCATGAAACAAGAGTTATTTTACATTGGTGGTGTCTATTTTTATTTAAACGCGGCGTGATATTGAAGAAAACTTGCATATTTTAGTGAGCTGCACAAAAAACTGTTTAGCCTTTTCAATTCGGCTAAATAGGGTTTCAATGATTCGGGTTTTAATAGCGCCAACGAAATAGAAGGTCACTGTTCGAAAATCTTAAAAAATATCTTTTTCCTGTTTGTCATTTTTCGAACACGAAAATTACGCTGTTTTTATCTAACTCAACAAAAGATGGGAACATTTGATTCCGTTCGGTTTTTTTTTTCAAAAAACACAAACTTCATTGTGCTCGGTTCAGCCCATTATTGTTCTTCTCTTCGTTTTTAGCTGGTAAAAAATCCAAACATTTTTGACAAAAACAAAATACACATTTGAAGAAAAAAAAAAAAAACAGCAAAATAACTTTACACAAACCAAACATATTCACAATACAAACACAAGCTGTTCGTGCTCTAGTCGATGATAAAATTGTTTGTTTGTTTATTTCTTTATCAATGCAAAAAAAAGAAACATTAAAATATAGCGTTTGTTTACAGTATCACTACAATTGTTTTGTTTTTTGACGAACATTATATGAAAATAGTTACGAACGTTATTAAGGGTTGTGTTCGTCTACACAATCACTAAAAAATAGATGTCGTTCTTGGGTGTGCGAGCCGAACGCTTAATAATGTACTGTTTATTTTTAAACACTGTAGAAGGTCTCAACTTCTTGAACTAATCAATTATCAGGAATTGCTAACAGTTTCCGAAATTAACTCGCAAGTGCATTTTCTATTTGGTGTTGATTTTCCACCCAGCTATTCCTGATATGTCGGTAAGCTGCTTAAGTTGTGCGGCCATGTCAGTTTGGCAGTATGGTTGTGACGGAGAAGGGATACGTATATCATCGGCATATTCATGATCCTACAGTCTTTCATGCAGCACCATATGATTTCTCGGTTATCCATCATAGCGTAATGCCTAAGGAAAAGCAGTGAGGACGAACACCGGTGTCAGTTTCAATCTTTCGGCTAAGCGCGCTATCATATTAAACTCGGCAGCTTGCCACTATGTACAGACTTTTTGTCAGTCAGTTAAGGTTGAACCGCTTTACACTCGGAAGCATTCCAGACAACATAATCGCTGAAGATATCAAATTCCTACTCGAAATCAAAAAAAAAATAGGGCCCAGAGGAGACCTCCATTCCATTGACTGCTCTACGATTGCACTTTGCGGTCTGCCTTTAAGAAAAATGAGAAATGAGAACATTTTTATAGAATGCCATATATTTTCCCCTCTCTCCTAAAAACTCGAGACTTGCCGATTCAAACTTGATGTGTGTGAACCGGCACTAAGTACCAAAACCTCAATTGCTTGTGTGTAAGAAATTCAAGCAGGAGCCTCAACAGAACCCTTAACACGAAAAAAAAATCAATATTTGAAAACAAGACCACAATGAATTTTTTCTTATTACATGTTTTGTTCGTATCAATTTGCGTGCTGTTAATTGCATTGACTTAAAGTGCATGGAGGATTTTCTCTTCTAGTTTTTTCATGTATAAACAATTTTTGTGTAGTACGTGTCGCGGTTATGGCAGCAATATGCACTTAAAATTGGATTTGCAAGTTTGTTAAAAACTATCAAGAGTATTTAATATTTTGAAAAAAAAAAATTGCATTTCTCGACAGAAATATTTTGTCAGTGAAAAAAAATTTCGGATTGCGAATATTTTCATTATCAAATTGTTTCTGACAAAGCAATGCAACTTACAATATATTTTGGAAGTAATTAAACGGTGTTAAGAAACATTCCTTGGAAGTTCATATGCTCAACAAAGTTGCTTATTGAGTTCTTAGGTACATTTTTGTAGTTGAATTTTGAACAGTTTGCTACCTATGGACCGGAACAGGGGGAAAAAGGTAATAAAAATCGAATTTTTTTAAGTTTTTTGCGATTTTGATGATGAAGTTTTTTTGATTTTATATATTTACAACTTTTGTTCTTTATGGCAAGATCTACAACTTTGTCTCAAAGTGTAAATCAAAATCAGAACGGTTTGCAAGATATGAGCCTGAGAAAATGACACCGAGGCCCCAAATCTTTAACGGCCCATAAAACAAAAGTGCATGACTTTGGGCAGAACTGGGAGACACGTGTCCTTTTTTTTGGCCCTTTATGGTTATTTTTTATCCGTAAATGGTTATTTTCCATGACTTAAAAAATTACACACAGTGTTATGTATGGAACAAAATATTTCTGATGACGCTGAGGCATAATTGAGGTTCTATGCCGTTAATGTGCCGAATAATCTCATCCTTTAGCTCATGAATTGTTGCTGTCTATCGACCTACACCTTTTCTTTCAAATAACCGTAAAGAAAGAAGTCCAACTGTGGCAAATCACGTGATATTGGCGGCTAATTGACATCGCCACCACGTGAGATAGCACGGCCATTGAATTTGTCGCGAAAAAGAGCACTTGTTTCGTTAACTGTGTGGCAAATGGCACCGTCCTGTTTAAACCACATATCGCCCACATATCTTCCAATTCGGGCCATAAAAAGTTCGTTATGATCTCACGATTGCAAACACCATTCACAGTAACTTCCTGACCGGCCTCATTTTGGAAAAAAATACGGACCGATGATGCCGCAAGCCCATAAATCACACCAAACGTCCAGTCTTTGTAGGTAGCGCCAATTCTGCTTGTTGACGAATCCACTGAGGTGAAAATGTGGGATGGTCAAGAGGCTTTAGTTCTTGAGTCAATTGCACCTTGTAAGCATGCAAATGTTAGCCTTTATTCATAATGTTCATCAACGATGAGGGTTAGAGGTGCAATTGTTGGGCACGACGACGAGATGAGGTGGACGGCTCTTCAGCCACACTATCGCGAACAGCAGCTACATTTTCTGCAGTACCAGCTGCACGAGCACATTTGGACGATTCAATTGACCGAAAAAACCACTAAGTGCACGATATGCATTTTGATTTCAACGCCCATTTTCATAATAAGTCTGAATATCTTTAACGTGTTGCTCGATTGTGTATCTTTTCATGGTTCAAATTGAGTTAGTCTGAAATTGAGAAATGTCAAAGGAAATACAGAAAAAAACTTGACGTTTAGGTTTGGTTCACATTCAACATCGGTCCTTAAAATTTATTTAACAGTAATACAAAAGCATTTTATTTTTACCATTTGGTTATAATATGGCACGTTTGGTCGGTGTCATCTATTTAAGTATACATGGTCATACTTAGAAATTAAATACAAAATGTGGGTACATAAGAATGGCACCGTTTCTAGAGAGAGGAAAAACCCGAATTCAATCTTATTTAAGGCGACCGTACACGACATGTATTTGTCATCTGACAAGTCAAATTTCCCACTGCAAAATACATAAGTACATTTCGTGTGTTACCTTTTTAACTTTGCTTCTGTAAAAGTCAGACTCAAAGTCATCTAACAAAATTTCATTTAGAGCGTGCTCTATTTTCTTCTGACAAACGATCTGACATCAGAATTCTATGCCAGGAAGAAACCGGCAGCGGCGTGAACAATTGACGGAATTATTAGCCGGCTGAAGTTAATATTGTACAATACCGATACATGTATGATAATTTCACCATTGAATAAAAATTATGTACATATATTAAGAAAAAACGTTTCATTATAATATAAAATTGGTATCTTCTAATTTAAAGACAATAATGTTTAGATTGCTGAAGTCTTTTTCGTCTTTTTTGTATGGCGGCTGCGCGCTATTTTGAAACCGAGAAATACTTTAGTTTCTGCAATAACTATAGCAAATAACATGTACGTTTGTGACCGAATATTATAAACCCTATGTAAAACAGCAATTTTGACTGGCATGCACAATTATATGTGACTTGAAAAGTTGACAAGTCAGATGTAAAAAACATGTCGTCTACATGCACCTTTAAGCACTTAAAGATTTTACTGAATTTAATTCTAGATTAGGGATAGCATTTCTAGCGGTTTTTATACATAGATCCGCCTTTTTAAATAGTACTGAAACTAAAGACGTGGAAAAATTTTAAATGTTTCGTGTTCCCGTAATGTCCTACTTTTCAGCCACTTTTTTTGCTTTATATTCATTAAGTGTTTCATTAAACTACTTCAATTCCGCTAAGACTGGTTTCCGCGATGTATTCCTTAGACGTCCCGGTCGTCTGCTATTTTGAGGTTTTGTTTCTTAGGATCACCTGCATATACTGTTAGTTAGAGTCAGCTACTTCCATTTTTTTCTCGCCATTTGACGTATTATTGGTTGTTTTTTTGTTTAAATAAGGAGATCTGTATTTGAAAAGGTATTTGGTCAAAAGATTTTCCAAATTGTTTAAGCACTTACATATGAAATCTTTTATCAGTGTTGACTATTTACAAGAATTGAATACATATCTGTGTTTTTTGCAATATTTTTGTTTTCCGCCAAGTTTTGTTAAGTCGAATCGTCTTTCATCCAGTTTTCCAGTGACACCGAGCAACCCAGATAACAAACACTTTAACACTTTTGATAGTCCTGCCTTTTACAACAAAGTGCTTGTTCGTATTGTTGTGAATACGCATTGCACGTGTTTTTTCTATATTTATCTCTTACCCAAGAAATATGGTGTCTGCAAAATTTGGGTCTTCTAGATATTTACTAAAGACTAATACTATTCCTCTTTTCTGTCTGTGAAGTCTTAGCATAATTTCATCTAGTAGCAAGAAGCACCGGAGAAAGGGGGTTGCCATGATTAACTTCTGCGTTGGTATAAAAGCGATCGCTTGTCATGTTATTGGGACGAATATGTAGTGCAGCGTTGGAGTACATACCTTTGATAAGGTTGATTAATTTTGATGGCATGACCTTGGCCTTAATGTATCCCATAAGCCTCTTCTTTGTAAGTAGTCGAAAGTTTTTCTATAATCGACAAAAACTTAATACAGTGGGCTTCGAAATTTAATCGACTGTCAAATTATAACTCGAAGAGTTTTCGTCTGATCTAATCAGTTTCTATGTGGTCGAAAATCCGCCTGTTGATCCCTTAGTATTTGTTCTAAACACTACAATTAAAGTTTTTTCCCGGAGTTTTTCGATTCTCGGGAAAGCGGGACTTTTTTTAAATCTCCCGGCATATCGGGATCCCGCTCCATATAAATATTTTAAAGTAAATTTGTTTTTAATTAATGTAAAAAACTATTTCGCAGATGCTGCAGCCATCTATGTTGATGGGTTTTCACATATTTAGCTTAGCGTTTTTCCTTTAATTTTCTTAAATGATTTGCAGAAGGAAATTTTTTATTGGAACCATGGTAAATTATGGACCAATCATACCAAAATTCTTAAGAGCGATTTCTGGTATTACAAACTATAAATTTGAAGAAATTTCAATAAGTCGTACTCAAACATTCAAGTACGAATTACACTAAAACGTACTCAAAACAATCCTAAATGGGGTTACTTTCGAAAATCAGTCCCGGAAAATTCTTAAGTCAATTAAAAAAAGAATCAACTTTTCATTGTGTTTATCCTTTCGGCTTCGCATGTTTTGATTTTCTATAAATACACATTGAAAAAAGGTCCGGCCAGACTCATGTGTACAACGAAGGGTTAAAAAGTAAATTGCAACTCTTGCTTCTCATTTAGTTAATATTTTAGGTTAAATATGTACATAAGATTTCTAAAGTAAAAACCATATCGAGCATGATGTTGGTGTTTAATCATTCTGTAAGGTGTAATACGGGTAAGTAAATCAATCCTAAAAATTAGTTCTTTCTTATTTCTTTTTTGGGATTTTTCAAGCACGAATTCGAAATTAAATCAACTTTATAATACTTGAATCATGCTCATTTTGAGATTGATTCAATCTTAGATTTACTTAAATCAATCTCATTTTCGGATTATTTCAAGTATGAATTCGGGATTAAATATGGATGATTTAAGTATTTTGCGATTGAAAATCCGTACTTGAATCAACCTTTCTGTACTTGATTCAAGAAAATCCGAACTCACCGTACTATGAAAACCGCTTCGTATTAATTTAAGTACGGATAGATTGATTTTTCTTTTGAGTATATGAACCGTATATCACAAAAATTGCATGACATTGTTTTCTGGCTAAAACAGCTAAGTGGAAGAAATTTAACCTCAATATCTGCTACGGTTTCAGGTATATTTAATTAATTTCTTAGATTGGGCTATGGGGCTATGGTATATTATTGACCCATCATCACGAAATTTTTTTAGTGTGATTTCTAGTCATATAAAACAAATTAGTGCAAAATCTTTATCATAACGTGCATTATTCCACCATTTATGTTAGTTTTTATAACAAAATAATCAAAGGGTGGTGGTTCCAGAATTTGATTCATAGCCCTGATCCTACTGAACGATTTTGTTGGACTTGAATCACAAACTGCTTATGCTAACTACAAGCAATTTGACACCAAGTTTGTTCATTTTTTTTGAGTTGTCATAATGTACGTGAATGACCTGCCGAGGCAAATGGAGACGAGTAATTTTATACCTTTTCTATTTGCTGATGATGTTTTTTTTTTGTATAGTAGTTATAGGGATAATGTTGATGTTCTTGAATCTAATATGAATGATAATTTAGCACGTTTTTCGTTATGGGTATCTCGTAATGCTTTGACTGTTAACCACAGTAAGACTTAGGCAATTATTTTTGCACAGACGCAGAATGCTTTGTATGTTTATGTTGCTGGCCTTACATTTCGGGTTCAGATTGATCGTATTTATTCCAATGTGATACGTACATTGCGAAGAATTTATTCTAACAACATTTTTTTGCCTTTTCGAATAAGATATAAATTGGCATATGCACTCTTGATGCCACATGTTTTTTTGCGGACTAGAGGTTGTATCTGGTACTTTTGCTTGCATATTGAACAAATTGAAGCGCGTGGTTAATATTATAACGCGTTATGTATATTAAATTTCTTACATGTTTCTAATTATGTGAAAACTTTTCTGGGACTTAATTTTGTCAGGATTCGTTGTTTATTACTTTTTTAGAGGGTTATTAGAAGAAGTTGTTCTGAATTTAAATGTTCCTCTTCTAGCAGGAATCCAGAGATCTTTATCCCTAGAATAAGATATACATAGTTCTATTTCGCTGTTTTTATGGTGGCAAGGAACTGGAACTGTTTGCTCTTGCAAACGTTTTTTTCAGCTAGTGCTTATTACGTGAATGGTAACACTTAGCTCATGTCTGATTTGACAGATAATTAGTTTTATGCTTCCGCTGAACGAATATGGTTGTGTATACGCTTGAACAACGCTGGGAATTATGCGTTTTCGCTTCGCTATGTGGGCCTGCGATCGACCTACAGAAGATGCAGATTTTGCCAAAAAAAATTTCTTCTTTTCAGATGAAGCTCATTTTGATCTTGGCGGGTTTGTAAACAAGCAAAATTGTCGCATTTTGGGCACAGAAAACCCGCACGCATACATTGAAAAGCCGTTGCACCCAAAACGAGTCACTGTTTGGTGCGGATTTTGGTCCAGAGGCATAATTGGGCCATTTTTCTTCGAAAATGACCAAGGAGTGGCCGTTACAGTCAATGGCGATCGGTATAGGGCCATATTGAACGAATTTTTGTTGACAAAAATTTAAGAGGCGGATATTGGCAACATTTGGTTTCAACAGGACGGCACTACTTGCCACACAGCCGAAGCTACACTCGATGTTTTGCGCCCTGTTTTTGAAGATCGCATTATCAGCCGCAGAGCTGATGTTGTTTGGCCACCTCGGAGCTGCGATTTGACACCGTTGGACTATTATGTGTGGGGTGCCGTCAAAGATAAGTGTTACGCCGACAAGCCAGAGACAATTGACGCTTTAAAAGGCAATATTCGTGAAGCCATTGGTGAAATACAGCTGCATACAATCGATAATGTGCTTAATTGGACCGATCGTCTAGGCTACTGCAGGGCCAGCCGAGGCAGCCATTTGAATTAAGTTATTTTCCATTATTAACCGAAAGGATTGTACTCTCAAATAAAAAAAGAAATTTGAGAAAATATTCAGTAGTTTTTTTATAGCATTTTCAAAAAAAAAAAGTTATTTGGCGGAGCCTGTATTGTACCTTTTTGACATTAGCGAGATTTTATTTTTATAACAAAACAACTGACTAAAACTTGTTTGCGTAAGTAACAAACACAAATACAAAAAGAAATACACATTAAAAAATTTGTATTACCTTTTATTTATAATCAACATCACATATTTTACCAATATTATTTGTCTTTTTTTATTTTTTTTTACAATTTTCTCAAATTTTTTTAATATTTTTTTTTTTTTTATTAAAATGTAATTTTTTTGTGCAGGGTAGTATTTTTTAGTGCTTTATGGAAAAAACCATAGTTGCATCACTAAGTACTACTCGATTTTTAGTAGACTTCGTCGAAATCTAGTCATGAGCTAGATTTTGTTTTGTACAGGAAATCTAGTCAAAAACAACTCGTAAGTACTAGATTTCTATGAAGTGTAAATTGGCTATAAGTGGCTTTCGTGATTACGCTAGCAGAGTTTGTTTCAACTCACAAATTCATAAACTAACAAATTAACTTTACACTTACATATTGAGTGGGCTAAAGAATGATTTTATTGCCACTGTTGCTTTAGTTTCTGCTTGGCCTACTACTTTGGGACAATTTTTTTATTATTATGTTGGATTTTTCGTTTACTGTCTGGGGAGCCAAATGAGGATTATATGGTATAAGCAGTTTGTACACATATATTCATATGTATTTTTTAAGAATTTAATAGTATATCTAATGAGATGTGTTGTACACTTTGTAATATAAAATTGTGTTTGGCCTATGAGGCGTATTATATTACTTCTTTGTGAATGATTAAATAAATAAATAAATGAGCGTGTTTTCAAAAGACGGACATACTTACGGACATGGCTTAATCGACTTAGAATTACTCACGGAGCCAGAATATATATATATATACTTTATGGGGTCTTAGATGTATAATAAAAAAGGTGAAGGGTATAAAAACAGTAGGTGCCCTGGAACGTGGGGCAAGTTTTGGCGACCCTATAGTTTATTGTCCACCAATGTTTTAAGAATAACTGGGAATTATGTCTATTAACAAAACTTATACAATGTTAATAGATTCTGCAAAATTTGTTATCTTTAATTATGATAAGAACAAACTTCTATATATTCAAATTATTTGTAAATTTTAAACAACGAAATCGTCTTCCATCTCTCTCGCTCTCACTCTTTTAATAAAAATAAACAGGAATACATAAATATTAATTAATTTTATTCAGTTTACTTGCAAAAACATAATATTTTATTTAAATATTTTAAAAGAACGTAAAGTGTTTCTGCGAGTTGTGTTTTCCTATAAATCGTATTTACCTCTATAGAAACATATTCAAGGAATACAGACAAATATATATACATAAGATATTATGTGTGAACACATAGGCGTTATGCAAACACGTACACAGTTAATATTTTCAAATACAAACAACAACAATAATTTTTTAGGGAAAAAATATTAACATACATAAATACATCTTAATTTGCATAAATTTGTTTTGATTAAATAAGTATATTTAATCAAATCGGAAAACTATTTTTAATACAATATTTGTCAGTTGTTTTAATTGCAAACACAAATATCGCTATCCTGATGTGGCCGATTTTATGTGTTTGTTAGTGTATGTGTGTGAGTGTTGGTGGATTGCTATTTTATTAAATGCAATTAAGTAATTCATTAATTAACCCTGCAAAATGTGGTCGTTTATCACAATTGGCTTATGTTTATAATTTGTATTAACAAGTTTTTTTTTACTCATATAGAGAAAATAGTTAGGATTTTTTAAAGAATAAATAATAAGTTAAAAAGATTATTTTTAATCATGTAGAGAAAACAGTTAGGATTTTTTAAAGAATTAATAAATGTGCTCAGCTATTTTTAAGTTTTGTTTTAAGAAGGCGCATAAACTATGGTCGCAACTTTTGGGTTTTCCAGTGTTAATGTTGCGTAGCCACGCTGTTAACTATTACGTTTTTCCATTAATTTTTTTTTAAACACTTTTGTAATAAATGTGACAAGTATGTGCAACTATTTCAGAACATTTTTATTTATTTTAAAAAGTCCTGTTTTAATTAAAAATATATAAAAATTAGGAAATTTTATTGATTAAAATTTGCATTTATATCCACACGTTTGTGTTGATGTTTGTAATACCTTAAAACAATGGTCCTAGTGCCAACTTATCGTTTACCCATTGACGTTGAACAACTTTTTAAACCGTCCATCCGGCTGACAGGCTAGCAGGCTGTCCATGAAAACCACAGGTTGGGATTTTGGAGATAACTTGTTTCATATCCTCTAATTGTCACATGGACGAAGACTGTTGAAAATGGTAAGAATCGTTCTATAATTTCACATAACCATCATAAAAGCTTTATTCCGGAATAGAGTATTTGCGCAGATAAGCCATGTATTTATATTGGTATTTAAATTAAATTTGGTCCAAACTAATTTAATTACAATCTAAATCATCTTAACAAAATTTATTGGAATCGGTCCATATTTGACCAAAGTTTCTTTGTCGCACAGTACGATTGGTCGTAGATTATTAAAATTTGCATGCGAACATTACATTCATCAAATTAAGAACGCAATTAAATTTCATTAAATCGTCCACGCTAACCGGCCACCGCCCATTCAATCCAAATCGATTTTTTTGCATAAAGTTTTTTTTATCCAAGCAAAGGTCCTTAAATTTTTTGCATGTACTTTCGCAAAATAAAACTCTTACTGAGTTTCAATAAAAGCGGTCACGCCCACTGCCGACCGCCCATGAAACTCATATATACAAAGATACGAATTTTTTTTGATATTTTGTTTATCATTAAAAAAAAAACTTTTTTTTATTCTTTGTCTGTATTGAAAACTTTCAGTAATTGCTGAAACTCTAGTGAATATCGTAGAAAACATTAACCTGTTATCCTTATATTTGCTTCTTTCGCTTCTTCACTGAGCATACCGAGAGGAGGACTAAGCAAACCAATTTACCAATTACACCAATTTATTGGTCTAATAAATTGCCGGAGCAGTTAGCTAGTTCAGCTCTTCCTTCTTCGTCTTATGTGTACAACAAGAGTAACTGCAATAGCCCCATTAAATGAATGTTCAACACCAATTACACTATCAACATCAGCCCCACTTCCATCTTTAAAAAACCTACATAAGCAAAACAAGCAAACCAGAAAAAATTATTTTTCCTTTTATCATTTTAAATAAAACATTGAATTTTGTAAAAGTTTTTGGTATTTATTTATTGCAAATAAATTGCTTTTTTATTCCTCTTTAAAACTTTCAACAACGTCGTCGGTAGTTGCATTTAATAAGACATCTAATGACTGTGGTACACAGAAAAAAATGTGCACCAGTAAAAGCATTAATCAAAAATAAAATCAGTTTTAATTAAATATTTAATCAATTGAATTAAACGTTTCATCAAGTGAATAAAACGTTTAATTGATATTATTAATTTGTTTACTGGTGCAAAAAAATATTGTCAACTAAACGTTTAATACACTTGCTTAAATGTGTTATTTACCTGATTAAACGTTTAATTCACTTGATTAAATTTTTAATTAAAACTGATTTTGTTTTTGATTAATGCTTTTACTGGTGCAAATTTTGTTTCTGTGCAGAAGCCTGTTGCTTTTGTACCTTACACAAATATTGTTAAGCAATCGTTTACAACTTTGGTTTATTTTTCTGGAAAAACTCTTCTGGAACCAATCAACATCGGAAACGATTTTTTAAACAGCCAATGCTCCGTTCAACTAAGTTGCAATTATTAGTTTTGAAATTATTTTCGTTGAATTTCTTTTGCCATTACTCAATTGCAATTCCATTAGGAGTAATCAAGAAGTTTATGTCCGGAATCACCTGCAGTAAATATAAAAATAAATAAATGTTTATTAATCAGTAAAAACACAACTTTATTTTGTTCTCATGCAAATTATTAAATAAGAGCGGAGTATACAATGTTATTAAACAACAAAGTGCGAGCGACCCTTTTTTCTGTACACTGTAAAAAAATGGAAACAGTTGACTTTTGTTTAGAAATTTTTTGCCGCCAAAAATTTTATTTTAATTTATTCGTTAAATATAAAATTATTTTATTCGGTAAGTTGTTTCGTGAAATATTAAAAAGGATTAAACAATTAAAAACATGCCTTAAACACCGTGAAAGAAAAAATTATTGAACACATACAGTGGCGGCTTAATTATTGTCACAAAAAGCACTTTCAACTTCACGATAGATTTAAGAGACTTTGTTAAGTAATTTTTAATGAACAAATATTTTTACTAAATAGATCAAAAATTTCCGACAAAATTCACTTCGTTTCTTTTAAAAATTTTGATTGAATGAATGACCTATTAAAAAAGGAAACAAAAAATACCAAGTTCTGATAGACAAAATAAAACCCCTTAAAATTTAATCGATCTGGCCACATTTTTCTGATTAGTCCCGAAATATCAGAAAAAACGGTACTTCTTAAATTTCGAATTGTTGACATGTCAAAGTGCAAATGTCAGTGTTCCTTTTATTTTTAAAAAGTTTATTGATTTTATTAAAAATAGGTGACATGCAAAAGGAAACCACAGAATATCAGCGCAAAGTTGTTCTATTTTTCTCTATCAAGGCAAATCATATGCAAGGATTAGAGAAATGATGGAGAGAAGTCGATGTATCATGCAGCGTTTCAATGTAACCTCAACATTTGAAAATGCTAAGCATTCAGGTCGCCCTAAAACTTAAAACAGCCATTAATGCAGCCGGATAATCAGAAAGGTTAAAGTTAGTCCAAAAATATCCTGCGAGACTAAGCAAGAGTTAAAAAAAGCTTTCATCGCATAACGATCCGGAGAGCAATACATTAAGCGAAGAACTATTGTCGTATTGCTAGACTCTACCTTTTATTTCATTCATCAACTCAAAAAAGCGTTAAGCATATTTCATGCAGTATTTGCGTAAGCCAAACGAATTTTGGGACCAAGTGCTGTTCTCTCATAAAAGTAAATTTAACACCAAATAGTGTGGAGAAATCTCAACACAGAACAAGAAAAACAAAACCATGCTGTAAGTGTAAAATATGATTGTGTGGGGGCTGTATGTCCGAAATAGGGGTGTGCAAGCTGGTATGCATTCACGGCGCTACACTCAAAAAAAAAAATCAATCCATCCGTACTCAAATCAATCCGAAGCGGTATTAATAGTACGGTGAGTACGGATTTTCTTGAATCAAGTACAGAAAGATTGATTCAAGTACGGATTTTTAATCCCAAAATACTTAAATTATCCATATTCAATCCCGTTTTCGTACTTGAAATAATCCGAAAATGAGATTGATTTAAGTAAAACAAAGATTGAATCAATCTCAAAATGAGCTTGATTTAAGTAATATAAAGTTGATTTTATCCCGAATTCATGATTGAAAAAAACAAAAAAAAAAGAAATTACAAAGAAAAAATGATAATGATTGATTTACTTACCCGTATTACACATTACATAATGTTAAACACCAACATCATGTCCGATATGGTTTTTATTTTAGAAATCTTATGTACATTCATATTTAACCAAAAATATAAACTAAATGAGTAGCATGAGTTCAAATTTAAAAAAAAAAACTTTGAAAAGAAATTAATTTTCAAAAGCAATCCCATTTAGGATTGTTTTGAGTACGTTTAAGTTTTATTCGTACTTGAATTTTTGAGTACGACTCGTACTTAAAGTAATCCCAAAAAACTTGATTTATCCCGAGTGTTTTTCTTTCTGTGTATGGACACCATGAAATATAAGTATAAGAAAATATCAAAAAACTGCCGAAAAGTTGAATTTACTATCATCCTTAACTTTCCAAAACGTAATGACCAGAAGCATCCTACCATCCCCATCACGCAGTCTGATCTATCATTTATGGGAAGAGTTGAATAGGAAGAGTTGAATAGGAGAAGAGTTGAATAGGAGAGTGATAAAGAAAGATACTGAGCTGAAGTCGGCACTGGTCGGAAAATGGCAATATATATAGGGACAGATGTCACGAAAAAGTTGGTGCAATCAATCTATCCCAAAATCGAAAATAAATAATATTATTCGCAAAAATAGTTATTTAATAGTTTCAAATGAAATGCGCCAACAATCTTGTCAAACAAAACCGTGCATTATTTTCTTCTTTTTTTCTAATAGGTTTTGGAAAGAAACAAGGTGAATTTTGTGGAAAATTCCTCATTCTATGTAGTAAAAATATATGTTTAATGGAAATCATTTTACCAAGCCTCTTAAATCAATCGCGAGAAAGCACTCCTTTATGCCAATAATTTAGTACTTCACTGTACATATTAAGTGCAAACTGTTATTGACTAAACCGAATTTGCAGAAATATTACCTCAAATTCTGGATGTTCCTGTTAATATTTCAGCAACATTTTAACTTTTCGCGTTTTATTTTTATAATACCCTTCACCACAGGTGGAAGTAACTTTGTTCGTTTGTGACTTCCACCTTATAAGAATAAAAGTTCAAATTCAGTTGATAGCCTGTTTGTTCGTCTGTTGAAATGGGTTTCCCGAAGACATCAGATATGATGGGGACTTGGTTTGTATATAATTATGTCAGATATGCTCATTAGGCTGGGGCAAAAAAATATTTTTTCTCTTATCGACTTCTAATAGCGTAAATATGTTGTATTTTTGTCTGAATTAGATCCCTGTAAAAAATTACTAATTTATTTTTAGTGTAAGAGCCCGCGCTTTGACTTTCAATTTTGTTAAATTTTTAATATAGCAACAATAGCATTGCATTGCAGAAAAGCATATTATATATATGTGTTCCTCTAACTCCCATTGGAGCATAGGGCGCCAGAAAAGCATATTACTATATTTAAACGACTTTTAGGTTCGTGAAAATAGTGTCAGAAGCATTCATGACTCTTTGCGCTAAAAAAAAGTCAAGCGATGGTTTAATATAGACGAAACTTGAATCAAGACGAGAGATGCCCGGATTTGACAGTAAAAAAGATTTTGTGACCAAAAAGGATTTTATTGTTTTATGTTGTATAAGAACCAAATTTTTATTTTTTTTAAGTTAAATTCAAAATATTTTTAGTTTTAATTAATAATAATTGATAGTAAATAAAATACTAAAATTTAAAAAATGGACTTTTTTCAAATATTCTTAATTCTTAGGAGCTCATGCGCGGGCTCAAGATGACACTTTTTTGAACTTTTTTTTTTGCAATATTTATTTGTTTTAACGTAATACAATAAAATATTGCTATTAGAATATGATTCGAGAACTTTTATTTTTTCTCATACATCAGTGACACACCCTTATGCTCATATATATTTTACTATTAATTTTCAAACAAAAAAAAAACCACGACTACATTTTATTGTACCCATATCACCAAAGGTAAAAGGGTATGTATATAAGAATGTATATACATATGTCTGTCATTCAGCTCTACAATATTCATCTTAGATCCTAAGAAGTATATATATTCTGGGTCCTTTTGAGCGAAGTTGATTTAGCGATCTGTGTCCGTCAGGCGTGGAACCAGCTTGAGCCTTAGGGGGAGAGGGAAATTTTTTTTGATACAAAAAAGTAAAAAATTTGTTTTTAAAAGTTTATTAAAATTAATATGTGTATACTATTTTCAAAAAAACTCAGCAATAAGGTTAAATGAAATATAAGATCAGTTCAATATAAATTAATTTTTTTAAAATTAATTTAAATTTAAATTTAGATAGTAAAGTCTTTCTTCTGTCATTGTTGATCTGAGCCATGTTTTTATTAGACGACGGGTAGGAAATGACCTCTCTCTCGTAGCATTAGTGACGAGTAGGGCAAGTTTTTTATGGCATATGCCATTTTTGCCATTTCTTCAATTATTTTTTTAAAAAGAAATTTTTGGTCCAGCTTGCCAAAGAATACCTTTTTGCAACCCAGAAAAAAATTTTTAAATAAGCTTAGCGAATATGAGGCAGAATCTATAAGAAATGCTAACTGAATAATGCAAAAAATCGGACGTAAAAAGTACTTTCAATGCATCTGCTCAAGGCTCTTCAAGTTACAAACAAATGGGATTTCTATGAATGAAAGCTTTGGCTTAATTGACAGTGCTAAGGAAAATAATACAAAATGTCATTAAAAAAGATTTTGTTAAAAAGTTTCAAAAACGTTTTAGATCGTAATACGTGTGGTAATTTATTCAATACTCCTGAAAAATCTATATGGCTTGGCATTTCAATTTTAAAAAAAGTGGTTTAATCGATTTTCTCACAATTTTGTTTTAATGAAAGTGAGACGGATGAATTTATTGACAACCTTTCTCCATCTGAACTTTAAGTGTTGAAATATGGGCATTTCCAGCGAAAAGTCTACTTTTTGTCACGTAACGCCAGAAGTATTTTAAATTGTTTCTCAAAAAATTTGATATGTATCGTTTTCTTTTTTATATTTTTGTGTAAAGCGCAACAAGCTCTACATTAAGTAACAAAAGGGATAACGATTGAACAACATGGTCCGAAAATACAACCTTATTTGCAATCTGGCGTAACATTAAAAAAAGTAGACTTTTATCTGAAAATTCCAATATTTACCTTAAAATGAGCAAAGATTTTTAAATTTGATACCTTGAAAAATTAATCTACATAAGTCCTAAATTTACTAAAAAAGGTTTTGTACAAAACATCTTGCTCAATTCGCAGTATTATTCAGTTTTGTAATGCAAGTCAAAACCCACTTCCGATTTTTTAACGTCTCGCCAACGCAGATTTTTGCTTATATCTGCAAATCCTTAGCGTCGATTAATGTAATTTTTTTCTGAATATAGTGCTACTTCATTACTTTGTATATATAAAAACCCTTTTTACAAATTTGACTTCGTCATTTATTTTTTTTACATTTTGTGATACAAATATCACGACACGTCAAAATGGAAATGCCCATATGCTCCAGTTACATCTTGCGATGTTGAAAGAGTGTTTTTCATTTATAGAACTGTTTTATGTGGTAACAGGAAAATCTCAGGGGTGTTGTAGAAATCGAAGACGCAAAACGCAAGCATTTTAAACGTCGTTTTTTAATAAGATTTCCCTGATAAAAAAAATTGTATGGCAAATATTATAAAAATATTTCTTTATTAAACAGAATTTTAGAACATAAATTAGATTAAAAGTGTATTAAAAATAACTTCCAAATTCTTGCGTTTTGCCCCCAGTATTTTTTTTCCAATTTGAAGAAACATACTATTGTACTTACAATAAAAACTTAATAAAATAAATGTTTCTTTAATATCATGTTTATTTTTGCCATTTTTCGTGCCATTTTTTATACTTTTTCGTGCCATTTTGCCAGCCATTTTTAACCATTTTTCGTGCCATTTTAAACTTGCCCTGGTGACGATCATTGAAACGAAAATTTGAAATATTTTTCTTAGATTTCGGTAGATATCTTCATCACAGTTAAATAAAGCATCTACACAGTTATCAGATATTTTCCATGTTTGTTGCAAATGCAACAGTTCAGACTCAAGTTTAGATGTTAGTTGATGTTTATCTATCTCTTTTATCAAACATAATCAGCTTATCAGCTACTTGTGATTTTAAAAGTTGTGTATCTGTATTTGACTTGATTACACTTTGAGGTAGAAGTTTAGGTATGTTCAATACATTTAGGATATGATATTGGGAAACGTGTTTTGAGATCTTCTTAAATAAATTCAATAAGAGGAATGTAACCTACAACTCGGTAGTAATCTTCAACATTTTGAATGTCATTGGAATCTCGATATGAACGCAGATAACTTTAACTTTTTCAAAAATCGCTTTGAATAGTTCTTTGGCCATATTTTGTTTGCCTTCAAGGCACATGATTTAAGTTTTGATAAGGCTTGATCCTTTTTGAAGATCTATATCGTGCTTTTGTAAAATTATACTATGCGGCTGTGATACAATAAGTATCACACTTAATATTTTTATTCCGTAAATGAATTCAAAAGTACTAAGCGAGTTCCTTAATATAAGGCTTTTGATGAAGTATCTCTACTAGGGTTTTTTCCCGGGATAGCGATAAAAAAGGTCAAAACTAGGATTTTTATAAAATAAAATGTATTTTACTTCTAATGCATGCAGCTTTAATCTTAAGTACTAAAACTGGTAAGTATTAGTTGATCTAAATTTTTTATGAATTTTTTGAAATCAAAAATTTAATAAAAAAACAAAAAAATTATTTTTTGTTTGCCACTTCGGCCTTAATAACTCCAAAAGTAATGGCTAAATTAAAAAATGATATTTAAGAAACTTAAATCTGGCGTAATTTAAAATGTTTTGAGGGACTGGATAACAAAATCGGGTACGTCGTTCAAAAGCTACGATTAGATGTATGGAGCAGCCTCTTCAAAAATCTAAAATTTTAGAAAAAAAATTTTTTTAAAAAAACCTCTCCATAGAATTTAAAATTTACACCATATTTGTACTACTGGAACCACAATACATCAAAATTGTATAGTATCTTTCTGAATCATTAAATTAACGCAAATTTGTTTTTGCATATTGTTGCATTTTTGTGAAAATGCATATTTTTGCATTTTTTGGTTTTAAATGTATTTTTTTGCATTTTTTAACATTTTTTAAATTTCCATATTATAAAATAAATTTCTACAAAAAAATTTCCAGAAACACAAAAAAAACCTATCAAAACAATTTTAAGATCAATTAATAAATTTTTTTTGAAAAAGATTTTTAACCGATGCAGCACCTTGCATGTTTAAGGCTGCCAATGAGCTTTTAATATTTTATCCAAAACCGTTCACATGTAACTTGCTTGGTACTGAGGTGTAGAGGAAATTAGAAGCCAATTCGATAGTATTAATTTATTAGTTTCATACGTAAAAAATATATTTTTAAAGGATCTTTTATGATTTGCAATTATTAATGAAATGTATACCTTTGTTCCCTCACCACCGCAGATGCTGTAGAATACTATTTAAAAATGTTTGAGCAATTTAAAAATGTTATTGAAAAACTTGTTGCTTACGCGACTAACGCAATTAAAATAGGTAAAAGCAATATTACATTTAAATAACATTAAAAGTCAGTTAGCATTTGTATTTTCCAACTACGGATATTTTGGGGTAACAGTAAGTAAATTTGAGGAATATTGTTTACTTAAGACAACTCAAGTCAAACAAACTGATATGCATAAAGTAAAATTGAGAATGTGGAAGGAAGAATAGCCCGACCATTAAAAAAAATTCCAATTATTTTACAAAAAAATTAAAGATTTCAAAAATTAAAACAAATTTCATATATTTTTGATCTGGAATCAAATGTAAGATTTTAATTAGAAAATTAATATTCTCCAAATGAATTTGCATCCATCAATTTTGCTCCTTTAACTTCGGTTGACGTTGAAAGATAATTTTTCAGGTACAAAAGTTTTTTGCGGCCGAAAAGACAAAGGCTTACTTTTGATAATATAAAAAAGTATTTATTTGTAGGATGCTCCTAGATGGGTCAAATGTATGACCAACCCCACTTTATTATTTATTGCCGAATTTCGGTTTTTTCAGTTATTGCAATAAACTAAACCGTTTTTGATTTACGCAAATATATGCTGTGTAACCTCTTACATTTTCGAAATAACGGTAATTCTTGAAAACAAGAGCCAATCTAAAAAAACGGTAAGTCCCACTGGATTCAGCTTGCCCCAATTAGGGCAAAATGCAAGGTGCGCAGCTGGTCTGTTTATTGCAACTAGCACAGTGCACTTATTGCTCAAAATTACAATATTAAAATTCTATTTTAAGATTATTTTTTCAAAGGTTGCGAAAGAAAAAAAATCATATCTTAAAAAAGCAAAAAAGCACCGTCTTCAAAGTTTCAAAATTTTTTAAGAACAGTTTGGGGTATTATATAAAAAAAAATCAGCCAACTAAAAAAATAAGTTTTTGACTTAGTCCGTTTTTAAAATTTAATATTTTGCAGATATTACATTTTTCAAAAAAATTATTTCTTTTCAGTATATGGTTTGTAGTCCCAAGTATTCTCTTTAAAATGACATTTAAATCATCTTCGTATGTCAAGTAGTTTTCGAGATATTGAAGAAATAAGCTCAACACATTCGGCTACATCTGCGAAATTATGACATTTTAAATATGACATAACTTTTGAAAAAAAAATTTTAATATTTTTTTTCGTTCATATATGTTCCTTATAAGATAAAAGGAACCTTCTCACCAAATTTCATTACAATCGGAAGAGGTCGTGTCCCGCTCTTGGTCGTTTTGACATGGAATTACCCAACTAAGTTTTAAAAAATATTAGACTGAACTTTTTATTTTATTTGTTAAAAAAAAAATAAAAATAAACGCCTTTTTAATGAAAATGTCATAATTTTAGTGCATATTTTTTTATTTTTAAGGCATATTTTAGAGTTTTTAGTACATTTTGTATGCGCTTATTTTCGATTTTTTAGTGCATGCACGTAGAGAAAAAACATGGTTAAAGAATGGTTAAATAAAACATATTATGTTCCCTGCAATGGCAACAAACAAACTTTTGTTGTTTTTAAAAAAACTTTTTTCACGATTGATAATATTTTGATTCTATTTAACAATAAAGTGTTTACCTCCCTTGAAACTTCAAATATGGTTGATTTTAACAATATAATGTTTAAATAAAATAAAACTACAACCATACACTTAAACATATTATTGTTACCTTTACCATATTATTATCACGGTAACCATATAATAGTTAAATTCATCCATCCAAAAGCTATAACCATATTATGGTTGCCTCCATACATGTTATGGTTAATATTTAATAACAATAATATGTTAAAACATTGTACAATTAATGTTAAATTTAAAATAATATTTTTAAAAAGCAACAAGATTTTGGTCGTTTGCATTTCACTTGGTTTGCTTAAAATTCTCATTCATTTTATTTTAATTATTGATTAAAACACATAAATTTACGTAGAAAAACTAGTAGAACAGAAAATATGGTAATATGAAGGTCGTCACAGGCTAGAATATGAACCAAAGGGGATTTTTTATAAAAGTGGAACGTTACACCTATCAAGAATATAAAATAAAATTATAATTTGACACTTAACAAACAAATTGAAAAAATGGATTAACCATAATATGATTAGCATTCAACATATTATTGTTAATCCTGACCATAATATGGTTACTTTTCTCAAAATTCTGGGAAATTTTGACCATATTATGGTTAATTTTGAACTTTATATATTTAGTTAGGACCATTATTATGGTTATTATTGACTAAAATATGGTTAATTTTGACCATATTATGGTTGATTTTGCGAAAAAATTTGGTTGATTTTAAACATACTATGGTCATATTTAAACATAATATGGTAACCTACAAGCATAAACATTGTTAAAAAGCAACCATAGTATGTTTCTCTTAGAATATGGTTACCTCCAACCATATTTTTTTTCTACGTGTGCAAATTCCATCCCTAGTTATTATTATTTAGTTGTTACAAAAATTATTATTTTTCAGTCAACAATATTCAAATTTATTATTGCGATAAACATTGATATGTTTACAGTAACAATAATATTGCTGATACTAAATAAAAATAAATAAATTTTTTGTGTACGACAACAATATATTGTCACCATAAATTGAGTAGTAGCTGTAACCATGCCAACCATTTGTTTCTCTGCGTGTGTTTAAAAGGCTTATCTCAAAATATATGTTTTGAATGTAGTTCTTTTCTGCACTTAGTGATTTAATATAAGTATGTGGGTTAAAAGATAAAGCATACCTAGCAACCATGTAGTTCATAAGTCTTTTAAAAGTGTTTGCTTTAAGTTATTTCCGACGACATTATGATTTCACACAAGTGCATCATGATTCGCCCTAGGATGTGTTGCAGCGAATATACGTCATCTTCTCAGCTGACATAACGTCGACTTTTGTATAAAAATCCCAAAGATTCCTCCGATATAGAGGGATGGTCAGTCAGGGCATAAACATTTACTGCTAATCTTATCCATATGATGATTTATATCGGTGGGATAAGAGGCTGCAACTACATTTGTGGTATGGTGGTATTGTGAGCCACCAGCATGATGTTCCACGACTGTATTGTGAAGAAGAGAAAACATTGTCAGTATTAAATGCAAAACTGGCAGATTTTCAGTTTTTTTTGTGTTTTAATCTCTTAATGGCAATAAAAGTAAAATTTGTTCTTTAGAATTTAGCTTTTTTCTCAATTCGTGTTCAAATTGTGATTAAGTTCACTGAATATTTTGTTACACATTTTAAGCAACTTTTTTTTATTTTATTTTTCTTATAAACTTATTATTCTTTACTGAATTGGGCAGATGTATTCTAAATTATTTCTTTTTTTGATTCATATTTTAAAATTTATTTCGTTTTTGTTACTTTTTTTTAATTTTGGTTTTTATCAAATTCACGTTACTATCATTGCAATTTGTATAATTTATTTGATAATTGGAGTGTTTTTGTTAATAAAGCATGAAGTCTTGTTGTTGTAAATGAATTAAAATGTTTCTGGTATTTGTTTTTGTTTTATATTTATGTATTCGTTATTCTTTAGTGTTCATCCCAGTAACACACTCTTAAGCACAGGCTCCTTTAAATACACCAACACGTACTAATTAATTTATTTGTTTGCATGGTTACATACACAAACACTTTCTTCTTAAAGCAATTTCAATTAATTTATGCAAAATCCGATTTGTAGTTCTTTCGACCGTATCCTGAATTTTTTTCTTTCCGGCAAGTTTAAAGCATTTGCTGTTTAATATATTTAGAATTAATTAATTGTTATGGATGATAAGTTCTGTTTTATATTTTTTATTTATTTACGTTTCATTAAGTGAAGTACTATATGTTTTTGTAATTTATTTACTCTATTTTAAAATATGTATACATTTTTTTTTAATTTAAATTAAAACAACATTTTTGTTCGCCTGATTTATACACAATTTACAACACCCAACCATCGGCTACGGCAAATCGAAACGAACTGAGGTTGATAAGCACAAGACAACGAAAAATGGAAACGTTCTGCTTCGTTTCGTTTCCTAATTTTCGACTAGTCATGCTCAGTTTAGTTGCTGGTACTCAGAATGAAAAGAATTAAATTGAATTGCTGGAGAGAGTTTCACCTTGTGATAACATCTAGGCAGCATATTGTTAATGTTCTGATACATTTCTTGAAAATCAGAGCACGTTGTTTTGAACTTACTTGTAAAAACTCCCAGACGCTTTGTATAAGCCAAGTCCAATTAATTTCGTCTTTGGATCTTAGCTGCAACTGGGATCTACCTAGAGTTAAGCAATGCGTTTTGTTTGCCCAGAAAATTTTAAAGATTCGACGAAGGCATCTGTTACAAAAAGTAGATTAATCTGATATTAAATCGAGCTACATTCCAAAATTTTCATCCGTACAGGTTAATAGACTAAACTGAGTTTTTAAATATGTTTAGCCTGGTTTGTCTCGAGATATCTGTTAAGCTCCAAAATTAATTTAGTTGACCGAATTATTGCAACAACTTTCTGAAAGTTTCTGAAATTCAGAAAGATCAATTTAGAAAGTCTTATTTTGAGAAAATCTAAATGCATAGTTAAACGAGATTCTATTGAAAATATCTGAGGAAAATAAAAAAAATTTATATCGCAAATTCATTTAAGTCGTTTGGACCACATTTTTTATTTAACGTTACATTTTTAATTTCTTTTGGAATATTTAATTAAAAATGTATCTAAAAATATTTAGGTACATAAAATAATCTCTTAACAAATTAATCTTAATGCAAAATATCACTGCAATATTTGCTGTTTCACAACATTTACTAGAAACATCTCATTGTTTACAGCGTGTGAGTTCCACTGGAAAAATCTCTACTAAACGAAAGATATTTGCAATATTTAACTGAGCTTTCAATGTATCACCACACTAATATTCCTCTTTAAATTATATATAAGATTGTGGTAATTTGATGCCGGGAGCAGAATTTCTTCCAAAAAGAAAAACTAAGCCAAACTAAACTATAACAAGATGACAAATTATTATTCAATACGAGTATGCTCTTTGACTAAAAATGTTGTTTTCTTGACAACTAGTCATCATCATCATCTTTAGGCTTTTCAGCCCTCCTTCACTTTCTTCTTCCAAGAAACTAGTCTAATCGATTTTTAACATTTCCTACAAAATATAATTTAAACAGCAGCACCAAGGCCAGCTACTTGGAGGAAAGAATACTTTTTTTAATGAATGAATCATTTTATAAATCAATACAACTCACAAACACACATACATACGTAAAAGAATGCCAATATTAAATAAGCATGGCGAAATGTTGATAAAAAACCATAGTAAATTTCTGCAAAAGTATGAACTTTATTAAACATTCTAATTATATGTATCATAGAATTTTTAACGAATATTTTTAAAATAACAATGTTCAATATTAAATCCATAAAATCCTGTTTGACTTGTTTTGTTTAGAAACAACAACAACACTTCAAAAAGAAAATCATTAATTTTCAATGTTCATATTTGAAATAATTTATAAAGAGAAGAAAAATTTACGTATTCCTCTCGTTAAAATTATTTAGTAAAAGAAATCAAATTTTCAAAGTAGAATAATGACGAAAACCATATCAGGCCATTCTGGCGTCTTTTAAATTGGAAGTCCTTCCTAGTAACAAAGGGGTATGCAAAAAATGTGAAACATTTGTAACAGGAAAACAGGAATTATTCTTAAATAAATGTGTATCAGTGATGCCAGTAAATATTTCGCAAAATCTTGACGTGTCTAAAATAAAATCCCTTTTTTCCTTCAACTAAATAAATTTTCCCTCAACTTTTCCCTACGATAAAAACTTACCCAATAAAAAACGGAGCTTCCAACGAAGCAGGCTTGCAAGGGAGAAACATAAACGTTTCGCTTACCATTGCGCTGACGGAAGACATGAATTTTATATGGCGCGTTCCCACTTTGAAGCAATACATTTTTGATAGTTAAACACTCAATTTACATGATGAATTTTATGACGTCCAATTTTAGACGTCATTTTTTGTTTGATAGCAAGCGGTGTAGAGAAGAAAGAGGAAGAGAAAACAGAAATCATGTATATTTCTTTCTTCTCTACACCGCTTGCTATCAAACAAAAAAATGACGTCCAAAATTGAACGTCATAAAATTCATCATGTAAATTGAGTGAAACGCATTATTCAGAGCATATAAAAATTTTTGTATGTAACGATCAACCTTACACACTGAATGTTTTGATACAGTTATTTTTTAGAATTCTCCCTTACAAACCAGCTTCGTAGTAAGGGAATGCATTAGCACTTGAAATGTTATTTTTTTTTTATAAAAGTTTGTTGAGAGTTCTTTCACTTACTTTCCTGTATTTCTGTATGTCTTATTGCGTAGCGCAGAATTGAGCGCATATTTTTTGAAATGTACCATTAGTGCTTCGCAAAATGATAAAAATTTTTATTGGGTATTGACTTATAGGCAAACAAATACAAATCGCCCCTTTATTGCAACATAGTCATGTCTCAAAAAAACTCAAACTTGGCTAAATGCGATTAAAGTTTTCAAAATGTACCTTTACATACAGATTTAATAAATTATATTTTGCTATAACTTCGGTTCAGTTTTTCTTACATATAAAGAAACAATTTCGCTTAAGTAACCTAAAATTTTTGATTTTTTGAGATATGACTATGTTTCAATATAGGAGCGATATTTTGTCAACATTTTGTAAATATTATAATTAAAGCATTTAATAACAGCAAAGAAAAAAAACCGAAAAAAATATTTAAATTTTATACAAAAACATATAAAAACTCAATTTAAAAAAAAAACATGTGTAACAAATTAAAACAGAGTCAAACTTCGTATATGATTTTTCATTTTCTTATCTTTTGTCCTTTTTAAAGAACTAAACATTTTCCAAAAATACTTATTTTAAATATTTTTTTTTAATACAAGTATCTAATATTTTTTAGCAAACTCGGTACCAAATAAAAGGAAAGGCTCTGTAGAATTTTAAAAAAATTTGTACTTCAGTTCCCCTGATCAAAAATATAAAAAAAGTTGTTTTAACGGCCAATTTCACCAAGTTCAGGTTAGCTGTCAAAACATATTGTTAACTGGAAGCAAAAGTAATAGTAAGTTTTAACTGAACTTGGTGAAATTGGTCGTAAAAATATATCCTTACATATCTTTAAAAAAATTCCTTGCAAAAAGGGAAAATTCCTTACCATTGGCATCACTGATATGTTCATTAGTGTGGCCGTTAGTTGTATGGAATTTTTTTTTTATTTCTTATATTCTCTCGCCCCAAATCGGTTCAGTTTTATCTAAAAATAATATACAAAAAAATTTTATAGCGATAAGTTGTGTAAATTCCATGGCGATAACTTGTGTTTTAGGAGGGTGTCTGCCCCTCAATGTTTGCTTTCAAGCCCGTTTATTCCAATGTAAATTGTTTGCATTTGTTTTTTGGTATGTTGTTGTTATTTTCTTAATTATATTCTATAATATTAATTTAAGCAAAAAACTTTCTTTGCGACTAATGTTGTTGACTATAAGAGCTAACATATTGCCATATATCATATTCTTGTAAAATGTTTTTTTTTTTAAAGAGATAGTAATATGCCAACAAATTACATTTGAATAAATGGGCTCGAAGGCAAACTTTGCGGGACGGATGCCCTTTTTTAATAAAAGTTAACCGATTTGGGGGAAGAGAATATAAGAAATAAAAAAAAAACGGCCACGCAAGTGTATGTATGTTGCCTCTGAAACTTCTCCTCGCTGTTATTAAACACCCAAATTCAATTGGGTCTATACACGCAGAGAAAAAACATGGTTAATAAGTGGTCACTACGACCATTTTTGTTCATATTTGCCTAATATGTTAACCCTAATAAATTTATTATGGTTCTACTACAACTTGAAAAAATATTTTTTGTCCGTAACATTTTTAAAATCCCTATAATAATATTATATGGTGTTTTACATCTTAAAAGTTACTCTGATCTAGCTAAACAAAACTTTTATTTAAACAGGTAAGTAATTTAAATATAATGATAAAAATATATACATACATGTATAAACGTTGTCTTTCTTGCAGCCAAAAACACCTACAACGTTGGAACGTAGAAGCCCCGAATTTTTTCATTTGCCGTTCAACATTATTCGATACGGTGGATATTAAAATGTATAGTTTGTGTTTGACTTTGTGTTTACAAGACTTAAATGTATGTATTTAATTTAATTTTTAGCATATGCTTTAGTGTATATTTAAAACAAAGTACAAATATGTACATACATATATATTTTTAATAAACAATAAATTTTAGAGAAAAAATTTGTTATTGTTTTTATTGTGAGAACCATATAACATGTTGAAATAGACATTTTGTATGGTGAAGGGAAATATAGAAATATGGTTGGAAAGGTCGTTTGCATTACTCATCTGAACATAATAATATGTTTGGGACAATAATAAGTCAAAAACATTTTGTCTGAACATATATTGTTACTCAAGACGTGTTTGACACAATTATAACCAGAAACATTAATGATAGTTTGCGTTTGTGATTGTATCAACCATGTTTTTTCTTTGCGTGTATAGAAATTATATTGTTTCAACCGAATTCGTAGTGTTTTTATATAAAAGTATTTAAATTTAATTAATGTGATAAATAAATCAATTATTTTTTTGTTGAAAGAAAATTAAAAAAAAAATTTTGATTTAATTAGCATTTTAGTTGTTTTGAAATAAATTTTGAATTAAAATAATAATTAAATCACAAAAAAATATTTCGTTTAAAATAAAATAATTTAAACTTGTGAAATTGTTGTTGGAAATTGTCGAAATCAATCAACACACTATTCGACAAAAAATGTTTTGATTCTACAAATTTTTTGTTTGAATTCGAAAAATAATTTTTTCTGTGCACTCCTGATCAAGTTTTAAATGCAGACGAATCGAATTTGATTTACTTAAAAATAAATGAATTTTTTAACAAAACTTCATATGTAATCGTATTTTGGTCTTTGGATTTAAACAATTTCTCAAACAACAATTTTTCATTTCTATTTACACGATTTTTTCAGGAACACATCTATTGTGTAAATCGAGGGATACGTGTACTTTATTCATATTGACATTTATTATGCAATTAAAATTATTATTAAATTATTTTAAAATTAGCTAAGATGGCACACAAACATACTATACGTTGAAAAATTCAGATTTGTATGCATATAATACTTCTATATTCATGCACACATTAATATACATTAGGGTGTTTCACTAAAAGACGAAGGTTTTGCAAAATCATTATTCCAAAACTATACTGAAATTATGGGCGATAGAAGGCAAAATTAGAATTATTTTTCTTATTCAAAAACTATAAAAAACAAGTTAGTGTTTTATATTCGGCTGTGGTGAATCTTTGATTCCCTCCACCGACAGTTCGAAAATTTCAGGAGTAATATCTATATGATTTATATTTATAATTAATTTATGTTTGTACAAGCAGATATCAGCATTAAAATTGGTTACGATTTAGACCGATATTAAATTATTGACCGACAATCAGAAGTCTTTTTTTACCAATTTTAATTAGATCGAGTAAAATATCATAATTCGTAACAGTTATGCCGACCTTAAATGATTTTCAGGAGGGGAATTTATATTGGAGCCATTGTAAGTTTTGAACCAATCATCCTAAATTTTTTTCTTGCCATATGAAAATAAGTTGGAAGAAATTTGTTCACAATAAATACATCTGCTACGTTTATAGGCGTATTTAATAATTCGCCAGAGTGGGCTTTATATGGAGTCTATAGTAAATTATGGACCAATCACCACGAAATTTATTAGTGCTATCTCTAGTCCTATTGCCAGTCGAATAAAACGACCTTTTGCAAAATCTTATATCATTCCTTGCATTGTTCCACCATTTATGTATACTACATTTTACACGCGTGTTTGGACTTGTCCTAAAATATGCAGGGTACACGCGTTTTTGGACTAGTCCTATTATTTGCAGGGTATACACAGCTAGGTTTTTATGTGTATAAATTACGGGCATTAGCGCTTGAAAATGTTAATATCGTCCCCTTAATATAACAATAGCGTATGTGCTCATACGCTATTATTTTTTTATTGCATATTTAGAATCTCCATCATTGATTTTATGTCTGGTCAAAATTTCGTCAAATTCTACTTCCAAAAAGTGGGTCAAAATGTCGTTGGAAAAAATAGTGTATAATTTCTTGTTAAAAATTTTCCGTCAATAAGTGTTAAGCTCATATGCGCTATTTTAATTGAAATTGCCAGTCCAAAATTGTTAAAAGAATAATAGTGTATACGCATTATACTCCATTTTAGTCTGAAGAAAAATATAAAATTTACAAAAACTTTAATTTATAAAATAGCTTATAATAATATACACTATTGTTTGAGAAATATGGCCTGTTTGTCGATAACGAAATAAGACTTCGTTCGCTTAACTTACATGTAAAACAAAAACAATATTTTATAATTTTTTTTTGTTTTAAGTGTAATTTAAGCGAACGAAGTTTTCGTTCGTTATCGACAAACAGGCCCATAGTTTCATTCCGACCATCGAAAGCTGCATGTGCAAGAAGAATGTAATTCGTCGTGGCTCGCAGTCATTTTTTTATAACTTACAAGGTGGAAAGAAGCAAAATTGTTTAGATGAGCCAGATGGAGCAGAGGAAGAGAAAGAAGGCGAATGAACTTCTAGTTATTTTTTATTTACGCAATGTATACCTTAATTTGTCATAATTTTTTGTTTTTAATAACCCAAATCGAAAAGTAATGAATATATGCCACTCAACTAACAAAACTATGAATTAATCACTGTTTTATAATGTTATAAATTGATATTTTTGAGATCAAATATTTTAATAAAAATACCGTAAAATTATTGAATAAAACAGCGTATACCATACAAAATAAAATAGTGTATCAGATTCATCATACGAATTCCTTAAAATATAAAATTGCCTATGGAGGACTTGCACTTGACATTTGGATGGTCTTAAAAATTGGTCAATTTAAAGACAAGAAACGGTATTATGTATTCGTCGAAAAATCCAATATGAAGAATTTTTATTTACCGTGATATTGTGGTTTTAATAGACATCCGATTTGACAAAAACTTTAAACACGATTTTTTCAAAACCCCAAAAAAATTATACGCTATTGTTATATTGAGGGGACGATATGTATTTCACATACATACATATTTTTATTTAAAGTCTCAAAAACAAAAATTTAAATTTAGCATAACAAATGATAAATATGCCTGTTACAATTTGTTAAAATTTAAATATATTTTTTGTTAAAAATTGATTTGTTACTTTGTTATTTCTGTCATTAATTGTATAATATATTCTCTATTATTATTTTATTACTTAATTGAAACTATGTCAATATGTAAGTTAACGTATGAGTTAATGAATGAACTTTTTATTACCCTGTTACTACGCTTCTCTCCATTCATATTAAAATCACTGTTTTGTTGCTACTATAACGTTTGTAAAATATTTGTTCTCTCTTTTTTTTAATATTTTTAATTGTCACTGCACAAAGTAATTGTAAAATAATATCATTGATCCTGTCTTTTTACCACGTCAACGTTAGCAAAATATTTTTTCTCTTCTTTCTTTTTCATCCATAATTTTAATTGTTACCAAGCAAAGAAGTTGTAAATAATTTTATTGATCTCTTTTCATTAAAATTTTTTCGTGTCCCTTTTGTCGATAAGTATTCAGTAAAAATATTCATTGATAATTTTTCTTTAAAAAAATAAGTAGAGTTCAGTTTGATCTGGGTACCGCTTATTTTTAGACTTTTTCTAAAACTTATATAAAAATTCTACATATCGATTAAATTTCAAACCTTTAACTTTAGAAGAATTTGAAAAACTAAAAATTACAAATTTATATTAGAATAATCTTAAGGTAAAAACAAAAAAATAATAAAAATAAAAATTGTGTAAAAATACTTAAATAAAAAGTTAAATTCTACATAGTAGAAAAAGAAATAGTCTAAGACTTAAAATTTTAAGTAGAAAATGTATTAATAAAAATTTAAATTTAAAAAAAATAAGGAACAGTGAAATAAAAACATTTAATTTAATTTAATCTTTATTTAAAGTTTAATTTATAAATTACATAGTAGAAAACTTAAAATATGAATTAAAACGATTTAAATTGGAAACAAAATTCTACAAAGTAGAAAATTAAAAAGCAAATTAAAAACATTAAATTTATTTTTTTTAACACTTGCTAAGGTAAAATATTAAAATTAAAACGATGAATTAAAAGTAATAAGAATAAAAACTTAAATAACATCTTTTATTGAATTAATGCTAAAACTAAATTAAAAATAAATAAAAACAAAAAACTTTAAAGTTTGAATTTCTTATACTGGTGGGGAGAAAACACAATAAATTAACTTGTATTTATTAACAATTTTTCCCAATGCTGCAAAAGGGACTTGGTCTTGTAGCATTGGCGTGCTAAATAAATAAAATAAAATAAATAAATAAAAATTATTTTTTTTTCCAGACCAGAGTTAACGTTCTAGCATAAGCTACAACCAAACATATTTGTTAAAATAAGTATTTCAAGTTTTTTCTACCTTAGGAGAAGATCCTTAATTTTCCTTAGTTTTCGATATACTGAATTTGCCTCAAAATGTTCTTGATCATTCAAATTTACTTTGTTCTTTTTTGTTAAGTTTTTGATTTCTTTCAAAGTAAAAATATAATACATGTAGAATAAATGCTAAGTTTATTTTCATCTTATTATTTCACTTAATTTCACACAGAGAGTTACAAGAAATAAATCAGTGACAAATTGATTGGATGTTGCGGTTGTTGAAGGGAGGTGGTTTGGTATGGTTAAATTCGTTTGGTTGGGTTTTGTTTTTCTGGTGTTTCAGTAACATTTTGCTGAAACACAATAAAGCAGGAATTTTTAAATTGAGTGAAAAGAGTGATTGACAATTTCAATTATTTAAGATTTGAGGAGAATGAAAAATGTGAAAACATAAAGAAAATTGGTAAATAATGAATAACAGAAACTCTGAATGATTGACTGTATAAATAATTAAATAAATACGTGGAGTTGGGAAACATTTTATTTAACTAATTGCACTACATAAGAAAATACCGACAATTTATTTTGTTTTGTTACATTAATAAATAATAAACAAAATAATGATGTTGTTATTTAAGTAATTGAGATTGTTCACTCGGTGGTTTTATTGTTTATATTTCAAATACAGATGATTTGAAATTGTATCTGTGAAACTAAATAAAAAACGGAAAAGATTTCATTTCTTTAATTAAAATAAGTACAATTTATTAATTCGGTTGTGTTGAACTCTGCTGCCCTCCAGAAAGAATTTAAATTTTTCAGTAGAGAACTTTTTATGGGATCTGTGACAAATAATGAACCAGTGTTCAAAAGCTCAAGAACTGGAGAGTCAGTGCAATTGTATGTGACAACTTACAAAGCAAAGAATGCATAAACGTATCGAACTCATGAAGTAGTTCTACTTTCTACTTTTGCGTAGGTCGCCTGTGTGTTAAAAAGGGTCACTTGTTTTTGATGACAAATAATATTTTATTTTTAATGTTATCCTTTTTGCCAAAATTGTTTTTATTTGTTAAAAATATTTATACAGCAGGTTATCAGAACAAATTATTTATTGCATAAAAAAACGTATAAAATGCACAAAAAGTTTCAAAAGCATTAACCCATGGTGTGGACCTCTAGTTAAACATCACAATTTCTAGTGAAACAAAACTAAAGGCCCATCAATAATAAACATAAGCTAGCTTAAACTTTTGTACAAAATTACCAAAAATCCTGTCAAATTCATTTAAGAAAACATAATACAGTCAAATCCAGATAATTCGTACCCTGATAAATCGTAATTCCCGATAATTCGTAATAAACTGTCGGTCCCTTGAAAAAATCTCGTTAATTCGTAAAATTTCCATACATTTTGGTCCCCTCGCTAACTCGTAATTTTTTTTCAAATAAAATCTTTTTTGCGTCTTATAAATCGTAATTGTTTGCTAACTACCACTTATAATTCGTAATAAAAACAGCAGAAACATGGAAAGAATGATTTTTTGTTTACCGCTATTTTTTTGCGTGGGTTTTTTCCTTGTGTGTTTCTTATTTTTTTTAAGATCAGTTTGTTACATGAACAATTTTTATATATTTTTTCTTTTTAACCATTTTTTTTATGTTTTTTTTATCGTTTTAGTAAATA
Source organism: Pollenia labialis (assembly GCA_949318255.1). NCBI lineage: Eukaryota > Metazoa > Arthropoda > Insecta > Diptera > Polleniidae > Pollenia > Pollenia labialis. The sequence goes on from OX439141.1 coordinate 151,788,301, forward strand.
AATTGAAAAACCCCGTTAATTCGAATTGATTTTATTTTAACCCCGTTAAATCGAAACCCCCTTTAATTCATAAGAAATGGCCGGTCCCTTGCGATTACGAATTATCGGGATTCTACTGTAAAAAAAAAAATCTGATTCCGTACGGAATGTGCGATCAGTTTCTCACTTTACTTAAGCCAATGACATTTTCATTAAAATAATGAAAACTTTCTTTTAGTCTAATATGGTTAAGCACATACATACATTTTAGTAACATGTATGGGCAAGTTTGCTTAAGCCAGCTCATGCATATTATGACCGGGCCTTTGTGTGTGCCCAATTTCAAGATCATACTTACATGTGTATTTCGAGAGTGATCTTATATAGTCAAAAAAGAATAATGCAATTCCATTCACCGAGAGAGGTAAAAAAGTACAAAAGCACGGGAATGATAAAAAACTAATTTCCTATCACAAGGAAAAAAGTTAAGCTTTATCTATACTCAGCCAGCTCAGTAAAGTGTGGAAATCATCCTCATTATTACGCCGTGTTAAAATCAATACTAACGTAAAATGAACTCTATTATAGGGGTGTGAAACTTGGAACGCTGCCTCCCGAGACATTAACACTTTGCAAGTTTTCGTAAATAAATGTCTCCTAAGAGTTTTACGAATCTTCTGGCCACGAACCATCTCAAACAATAATCTGTGGACTGAAACACGTCAAATAGCTGTGTGTTTAGAAATACAGAGAAAAAAGTGGAACTGGATTGGACACACACTCCGTAAGCCACTGTCCGTCCTTGCCAGGAATGCTATCGAATGGAACCCGCAAGGATGTCGCAAAAGAGGCCGACCAGCCCATGCATGGCGTATGCAAATAAATAGCGAGGCTATAAAAATGCACAAAAGCTGGAGTGAAGTATAAACTATTGCGATGAACAGATCTGAATGGAAGAAGTTTGTTAAGGCCATATGCTCCTTATAGGATCGAGTGGATTAAATATATAAAAAGAATGTAATGCTTATCGTTGTTCTTTAGAAAAATAATGCTACTTTGTTGAAATTCTGCCCTTTTAGGAAGTAAACTGGTTAAACCTAATTTTGGTACTTTCTTGCCACTCCGTCTATCTTTTAAGCCAATAAACGTAAAAATAATCATTATATCACATTCGAAACTAACGTAAAAAATATAAATACAAATTTGGTACTTTTTAGAAATTCGAACATTCAAGGGGTGCAATTCATAACTATTGTTGGTACTTTTTTTAAAGAGTATTTTTCTTCATTCTTTAGCATATACGTATTTAATGGGCTCCCACAATAATACGGAAATTCTTGATACTTCAATGGGGAGAAAAGAGTACCAAAAAGGGGAAATACGAAAAATTAAATTTCTTTGTTTAGGTTTTCGGTTTACAACTGATACTTTCTGAAATTACCGTTAATACAAGACCTAGAGACAACAAATTCAACAAGCAATATCCTGAGTTATAAGACTCCATGGGGAAACTTTTTGGTACTTTTGTGGTCATTAACTGGTTCTTTTTAAGTTTCGTTTAGTATTGGACTTGAAACATAAAATTAAACATGAATGCGAATCAGAAAGAGGTGCTTTTTGGTACTTTTTTTCTTAAACATTTTCAATTCTGTTAATATTGGACCTAGAAAATCAAAGTAAACATGCAAAGTGCTGAGTGAATGAGAATCTGTTAGAGTGATTTTTTTTTGATACTTTGTTTTTTTAAAGCTAGGAATATAAAGGGACAGATGGGCAATTTTAATTTAATTTAAAACATACATATGCAGATCGATCTACACAATAAAACACACAGGCTTTATATTTCTTTATAGTTAGTCAAAAATTTATTCTTGGCGGGCAACGACGCGGGAACAGCTAGCTACATATTTTTGATTTTAGTTTTCCAAAGCTAATGGTTTGAAAGTTTATCCAATCTTCCTGAAGGAAATTTTGATCTGTTTTTTCAGGAATAAAGTTGTTTAAAGTGTTTGAATGCCGAAATGTATTTCGGTACCGGGACGCCGCAGAACATTCCAGACGTCCAATTTTTGGCCACACTTTTGAGTTTTTCTATTCGTATGTCACGAAGTGTAAAATCCGCAACTTACTGTGCATTTTTTTGCATGTATTCGTAGAGTCTGTTCGTTGTGATTTGGTCTTACTTCATAATGACTCGTTTGAGTCGTTTGGGAGTAAGCAAAAGGAGAATTTTATATCCAACTTTGGCGAACCTAAAGAGTATTTTGATCATATAAATTAATTTTCTATAGCAAATTTCGTATAAAAAAGACTTTTTCATAGAAAATTGTGTGTGTAAGGCAAATTTCTTAATAGAAAATTTTTTTTAAGGGAATTTTCTTTAGCATTGTGGTTATTTTGTTGAACTATTTATGGTTTTTAATCCAAATTTTCAATATTTTTAATCAGGCTGAAGTTCATCAAATTTAATTTTCATTAAATTATTTTTATGAAGAAAGGAATTTTACAACATGAAAATTAACTAATGATAATCTTTCATTCTTGACTGACCTGAGATTCGTTCTGGAGTAAGCAAACTATAATATTCATTTGATCAACAAAAAATTATTTTCGAAATACGAAAGGATTTTTTAATAGAAAACTTTGTGTAAGTTAAATTGTGATTAGTGATTAAGTGATTTTTGTATAAAATGAATTTTTTTGGAAAATTTTTAATAAGCGACTTTTCTATGGAGATTTTTTTTGGTTTAATAGCTCTTTTATTTTGTGAACTTGATGTACACAATTTTGTCTAAGGTAGTTTGGGAGCTTAAAAATAATTTACTATGATTATAATTTCTTTGATTAAAACATGTGTTTTAACTCAACTTAATTACTCATACCCAGACATTGTTTCTGCGAAGAACACAATGTTTAAAAGGCCTGACATTTGCCACAGATTTTTCAATTTAAAATCGTGTTTACATAGTTGAAATGTTTACAAAGCCTTTTCCAAAAAGTCACAGGAGTCACATAGTTTAACATTCTGTTTGCATTTTACTTTAACTTGTCTTGTCATAACTATCACATTCACTCCTGCTGAATGCTGTGTGACAAGTTCCAAGGTATTTCTTGGTTTGCAATTTTCATCCGTACAGAGCAACAACTGCAAATCATTCAATACTTACAATGAATGCAAAAAAAAAAAACAATTACATTGTCATGCCACCCATAAATATTTTGTCGTTGAAAACATTTGGTTTATCTCTGATAGTCATTGCAAAAATGTCAATTCTTGCCTGCTCGGCTGGTAAATAATTGTAAGTAATAAAATTTATAACTTTATTTGCAAGAATTTCCTAAAGTAGTGTGATCCGAAATTAATTATTTGGATAAAGAAACCTTCGTGTGTAAATAAATATTTTATAGAAAACCTCAAATATAAAGAAATTTTCTATAAAAAATTTCATGTCTATAAATATAATTTGCCGTATTCATAATAATATTTTAAAATTTAATAATGGTTAACAAAACAAATTTTGTATGAACATTTTTCTTAATAAACGTTTGTTAAATTTAACAATCGTTTATTAATATATAAGCGAATATTCAAAAGAAAGTTTTCTGAATAAGAGAATTATCTGCAGAAAACACACTGTGTAAGAACATTTTTAATAAAAAAAATTGTCCTGTGTACGAAATGCTCTATAGAAAATGTCTTGTATTTATAAGAAAGTTGGTTAGAAAAAAATATTATGTTTGCTTCTATAAAAATTTGGTTCAACGACATCTTTTAATAGAAAATTTCGTTTATAAGAGATTTTTCTATAGAAAAGTAGACGATAAAGAAAAGGGTTTTATCTTATAGAGTTTTATAATGAAAGTTTCGTGTACATATAAGAAATTTTCTACAGACCATTTCGTATATAAAACATTTTTTATGGAAAATTTCGCTTAAAAGATAGTTTTTCATGCATATAGTTTTATGTTTGAAGTAAAAACAATAGATATTACTGCTTTGGTAGGTAGTTTTTGTAGGTTAAAACAATTAAAAAATCATTAGTTTGTGTGAGTTAACAACAAATGAGTAAATATCCGTATAAGCGTATTTCCCCATTGCTTTAATATAACCCTTTGACTCCCAACAAATAAAGCCCATCAAATTTATTTCTCTGATACTCTCAGGTATGAGCTCAACATTTTTGAAAGTAACAAACGTTTTTATAAAGTACCTTTACGTCCCTGCATGTTTTTGTATTTGTGTAGATAATTGAGGACTTTGTTTTTAAGTAAGTTCGAATATGTCCTTAACATACGCCTGGGAGCCACTCATGTAAATTGAACTTTGGTCCTTTGATTTTCATAAAATCCAATTCAATTAAGTTCAGCTCAATTCAATTCAATCCTTTATGAACGCATCGACAAATAAAACATGAATAGAAGAATACAGCCAAACGAATCAATGGACAGGAGGACGAATAGTTCGTACATATGAAGATACAGTGCATCAAGCAAATAATCGGACATTGACGTATTATTTTTTTTTAGCATTTAATAAAAATAACTTTGTTTCAATCGGTTTTATAAAAACAAAATAATTTTATATTTCAAAATTTGTCCGTTAGATGAACTTTGTTTTTAATTCTGTTTGTGTAATTTGATTAATTTGAATGACTGTTAACATTTTAAAGTTGCCTATAATTTTCACTTATTTTTAAAAATCCAATAGATACCAATTGATAAGGGCACCCATACATATTCAAGTAGAAGTACATGTTACTCCAAAGTAGCCTTTATCAGTTTGGATGCATTTATATCAGAGTTCAGAGAAAGTCATATGTGATCGCTCATATTCAACCATTCTTGAATTTTTTACATAAATGAAAAATGTAAAATATGTAACTTTTTTCACAGTCATAAATGAATTGTTAATATTTCGGCAAATTCATTCATGTTTTTGAGGAAAAATCCAATTTTGCCTTTCTTCAGTCATGTAAAATGAGGAAAAAAAAAGTTTTAAAAACGATCCTCACTAGTAATGTTGTTGTTGCTCGACAGTTTGCATGACTACAGCTCGAAATGCCTGTGTGTGTATTTGTTTGTGTAAAATATTTTTGGCAAAGGCAACCAGCCAAAGTGTCTGTTGCATTTTTTGTAGGAAAAAATTATTGGAAAAAAATTAAAAGAACTGCACATATCGTCATCTTAAATGCAGAATAACATAACATTTCATAAGTTTACATGCAGAGCAAAAAACTTTGTAAAATGTTAATTATTTGAGATTTAAAATCAATTTTAAATATTTCAGATAAAAATGCGATAACCCATATATTTTTGAAGAAAAATATCATTTTTATTATTTTTTAAAATGTGTTATTATATATTAATTTGTATTTTTTGGAAACAAAAAGACATATCGTAAAAGAAAGTATATTAGTATTAAGTGAAACAAACATATAATATATTAAATTATTAAATAATTGTGTTTAATTACCGGAAAAAGGAATATATACCTATATATAAATATATGATAATCGCACGATTAATATGTAGCATCATTAGGATTGCGTTGACATGTTAAATAAGTTTGCTTTTCTGATGCAGCGCAGGCAGTAATGTATTTAACAATGTGGAGAACTTATATTGTTATAGATATTATGACATACCTATTATTTATAATTTTTTTTATTGATTTTAATTACTTATAAGTAGTGGTTTAACCTAAAATATGTACTTCATTAAATTTAGCTATGAATTGATTTTAAAAATACATCTTTTTCATTCTTATCTAAACGTATTTTGATCTCCATAAAATGAATTATCTTAATGAATTTTTTTTTACAATGAACAAATTTTGCAAATAAATATTTGACTCATATTCATTCATACCTATTTGTCTCCAGTTCACGAATTATTTCAAAATAACTCTGCATCATATACTTTCAAAGCTAATGCAACAAGTTAATTTTAATTAGGTAATTTATGAAAAATATAAAAAAGATGGAAAGAGTAGTCCAACTAAGAGTAGTTGTTGATAGCAGCTCCGGTATTTAGTAAACGTAAATATTGGACAAAGTAGTACTTCTCCAAAGAAAGATATTATTAGAATTTAATAAAGCTGAAGAATTAACAAAATATAGCTAAACAGTCTATATTCCACTACTTATTTAAAAAAAAATTTGCGTTTATTCTAAAAATTTATAAAAATTGTCTTTTTTAAGGATATTGATGAAGGGCCACTTGGAAGAATGCAATTCTAACACAAAAAACCCCGAAAATTTTAAATAAACTAATAAAATATATTTCTTTTGTATTATAAACTTCATATTTTATGGTCCCATACAGATTTATTATAGGGAAGTTCGACTATATTTAAATTTATTAAAAAGGAAATACATATGTACATACATATATAAACTCAAAAATCTAAGGACCTGCAGATGTTGTCATTTATTCTTGGAAATTCTTAGCGTTTGGGAGTGCAATGGGGTAGGCTACACAATTTCCAGATTACTAACGGTTCGGTTCTTTTAATTTTACAGCACTTTTTTATTTTTTCGTATGCTACTTATACTGAAAATTTTTATTATTAATTATTATTTGATCACAAATTTCACTAGCACCGTAGTAACAGTAATCAAACAGATCACCCAATTTTGATGTTGTAAAAAAATGTGTTCTTATAAAAATAATTAAAAACTCTGCTAATTTTTTTCTTGAGTGTGATTATACATTATGTTGTTAAGAACAATGATATGCATATGTATTTGATAACACTTAATTTTTCATTTTGTAAATAACTTGGTTATTTTTTTAGATAGAAGTTTAAAATTTTATAAAAATATGTTGCAACGTGAATTGTAATCAACAAAACAAGTCAATTTCAAATATTCCAATAATATCTTCATTGTTTTGCATTTAAGCTAACGATATGTGTCTTGTTTGTGAAAAATAAAAATTCTTTGATGCCTTTAAAAAGGTCACTTTTTC